>JANAVB010023999.1:971814-1006814 GCA_029216955.1 Iris pallida | reverse complement strand
TCTTTGTGGAGGCTACAATTCTACAAATGAATGCAAAAGGGGAGGGGGTACTGCTGTGTTGGGCAGCCAAGTAGGGTTCTCTAGGGTTAGGGTTTCACTTGGGCCAACTCCTTCTCACGTAGAAATGGGCCCAAGTCAAAAGACTTAAAGGCTAACATGCAAAAAGGCTAAATTAAATCAATTAAAGCCTTAAAATAATCTAATGCATAAATATAAATTCTAAAAATGAAAATAATAATTCTAAGGCATGGTTACTCCCTATACAATGTCCCCTAAGGTTAAACCAGTTGCTAGCACAAACATAAGTCAACATATTCAGAAAATCACAAAAGGCCAAAATGGCTAAAATGACTGAAATACCCTTCTATGAAAAAGTGGATGCTACAAATCTACCCCCTTAAAATAATTTCGTCCTCGAAATTAAAGTCAAAACTACATGATTAAGAAAGAACAAAATCATACCTTAAGACTGGAAAAGATAGGGGTATCGTTCGCGCATTTCATCCTCCCTCTCCTGGGTGGACTCTCCTGGAGAGTGATGCCTCCAAGCTACGCGAACTAAGGTTATCGACTGGTTCCGTAACACCTTCTCCCGTCGGTCCAGAATCTCCACAGGTTGCTCTGGATAACTGAGAGTAGGTCCCACCTCAATCTCAGAATGGTCCAGTACATGGCTAGGATCTGCCACATACAATCTCAACTACGATACATGAAATACATTGTGGACTCCCGCTAAGGAAGATGGCAAGTCCCGTCTGTATGACACGTCACCGGCCCTTCTGCTGATAATGAAAGGTCCGACATAGCGTGGGCTAAGCTTCCCTCCTCCACCGAAACGAATAGTGCCTCGAGTCGGTAAAATCCTCAAGAATACCATATCTCCAACCTAACACAAGCATGGTCTCAATTAACTAAATGCAATCATACAATCAAGAAAATCACAAACCACAAGATTCTATTCCTAAGTCTAAGCTATACCTCAAACTGCAAAGGTCTCCGGTGGCTGTCGGCCCAATGCCGCTGTCTGTCTTGTGCCACACGAAGTCGATCCCTGATGAGCTTTACCTTCTCGGCTGCGTCAACAACTATCTCAGGTCCCAGTAAAGCTCGCTCTCCAACATCGTCCCAAGACAAGGGAGTACGACATCTACGCCCGTACAATGCCCCGAATGGTGACATACTAATGCTGGCCTGGTAACTGTTGTATGCAACTCTACTAAGTGCAGGTGATCCTCCCATGATCCTCAAAAATCTAGAACACAAGTCCGCAGCATGTCCTTAAGAGTCTGAATAGTCCTCTCCGACTGTCCGTCTGTCTGAGGGTGGTATGCTGTACTGAATTTGAGATGAGTGCCCAAACTAGTCTGCAGACTCTGCCAGAAATGGGAAGTAAAGCGACTATCCCGTTCTGAGACAATGCTCACCGGAACTCCGTGTATCCTGACAATCTGCCGCATATACAACTTCGCTAGCTTCTCCGTAGACGTCTCCACTTTGAATGGCAAAAAGTGGGCCGATTTGGTCAACCGTCCACGATGACCCAAATCGCGTCTTTCCCTCCTGATGAACGCGACAATCCAAAAACAAAATCCATCGTAATGTGCTCCCACTTCCACTCCGGAATGGGCAATGGCTGCAACAGTCCTCCACAATGACAAACTCTGCATCTTTCAATCCTGCTCGAACCTGCTCTCGGATACACCATAGGATAACATCATCGAACTGAGCTGACTTGATCCTCTCCATCAAGTCTGATTGAATCTGAAGGCCCCACATCTGCATCTGAACTCCGGACACGCTCACTTCGATCCCCAAACTCTCCAAATCTGCTAATAGATGACGATCCATCGTCAAGCACATAGCTACCGGATACCTACTCAAGGCATCGACAACCACATTGGCCTTCCCTGGATGGTACTGTAATGAAATATCGAAGTCCTTTATCAACTCCAACCATCTGCGCTGCCTCATGTTGAGCTCTTTATGTGTAAACATATACTTCAAGCTCTTCTGGTCTGTGAAGATCTCCACACGCTCTCCGTATAGATAGTGCTTCCACGGCTTCAGAGCAAAGATAACCGCCGCCAACTCCAAATTATGGGTAGGGTAGTTCTTCTCATACGGACGTAACTGCCTGGATGCATAAGCAATCACCTTCCCATGCTGCTGTAAGACACAACCCAAATCCTTCCCTGAGGCATCACTGTAGATAGTGAACCCGCCTGATCCTGATGGCGACGTCAAAATCGGGGCTGTCGTCAGTCGCTTCTTCAACTCATCAAAAGCAACCTAACACTCCTCTGACCAGACAAACTCTGCGTCCTTCCGGGTCAGCCTAGTCAATGACTCTACAATTCGAGAGAAATCCTTAACAAACCTCCTGTAGTACCCTGCCAATCCCAGAATGCTCCTGATCTCTGCGACTGAACTCGGTGCTGTCCATGCCTCAACGGCTCTGATCTTCTTCGAGTCGACTGAGATCCCATCTTCGGTCACCACATGACCTAGGAAATCAACTCGATCCAAGAAGAACTCACACTTTGAGAGCTTGCCGTAAAGCTGCTCCTTCCTGAGAGTCTCCAGTACCACCCTTAAATGCTCCTCATGCTCCTCTGGGGTCTTCGAATACACCAAAATGTCATCGATGAACACCACCACAAATTTATCCAATTACTGGTGGAACACCTTGTTCATCAAGTTCATGAACACCGACGGGACGTTAGTTAACCCAAAATGCATCACCATCAACTCAATCTGGCCATACCGAGTCCTGAAAGCTGTCTTCGGAATATTCTCTGTCTTCACTTTTACCTGATGATATCCTGACCTCAGATCAATCTTAGAAAATACCTTCGCTTCGCTGAGCTGATCGAACAGGTCATCGATCCTCAGCAGCGGGTACTTGTTCTTGATCGTGAGGCTGTTGAGTACCCTGTAGTCGATACACATCCGTACCGACCCATCCTTCTTCGATACAAAAAGTACTGGCGTACCCCATAGTTAAGAACTCGATCGGATGAAGCCCTTGTCCTGCAACTCATCCACCTGCTTCTTCAACTCTGCAAGCTCACTGTTGTTCACTCTATAGACATGCTGAGATATCAGCTCTGCACCGGGTACCAAGTCTATAGAGAACTCCACATCCCTTTCCGGAGGCATCCCTGGCAACTCCTCTAGAAACACATCCATAAATTCAGCTATCAGTGGATGTGGCATGCCCTGCTTCTCCGCTGAAACTTCGCAGAAAACTTCGCTGCTCTGCTCTGACTCCCGCCTAGTGAACTCGAACTCTGGCTCTCCTGGCATGCTGAAAAGAACTCTACCCCCGCGACAATCTATACTGGTATGGTGCCTGCTCAACCAATCCAGACCGAATACAATATCGTAGTTCGATAATGGCATCACGAGTAGACTCACATCCAGTTCTCGGTCTCCCAAAACTACTCTTCGATCCTTGCAAACATCACGAACGAAGATAATACCACCCCCAGTAGTGATCTTGCAAGTCCTAGGCAAAGGTTCAGAAGAAAGCTGGTGTCTAATGGCAAAAGATACAGACACAAAGCTATGGAAAGCACCCGAATCAAATAATATGAATATGAGAAAAGAGTCGATAAGAACAGAACCTGCGATCAGATCGTCTGCTGCTTCGGTATCCTCCGCTGCCATGGCGAAAGCTCGCCCCTGCTGGCCCCCTCTAGTCTGCTGCTGATGCTGAACAAACTTTTGCTGCTGAGTCGACAAGGGTCCCCTCTGCTGCTCCACTGGAGCCTTGGTTCCTGCTCCCTGTCCCTTACGCCCGAAAGCCTCAGGACACTTCCTCAACTGATGCTCTGATGAACCACAGAGTGGGCACTTACCTAGCCTCTTCCTCCACTCACTCCACCTGTGCCCTGGCTTCTTACAGAAGTCACAAATGGTGGCATGCTGCTGTCTCGGTGCCTACTGACCCTGTCTCTACTGTGCCTGCTGGAATGGCCTCTGCTACTGGAAAGACCTCTGCTGATGCTGCTACTGGAAACGGGTCTTCTTGGCCGGTCCTCTACTGCCACCGGCTGCATGAGAATCACGACCTCTCTTCTGCTTCAGCTCTAGATCATCTTCTGCTGCCATGGCTTCCATCAATATCTCCTCAAATGTAGCATTCCTGTTACTCTTGGTTAAGGACTTGACTTCCTTAACCAAACCCTTCCTGAATCTCCTAACATTCGCTGTCTCGCTAAGTGTAGGGTGTGAAAAATTATGACACGCTGACATAAGACTCAGCCAAAGCCATACGCTCAGTCAAAGCCGTACGCTCAGTAAATATTTTATTATTTCTTGAATGATAGCATAGCATACGTTTAATGGAGGATGAATCTGACACTTCGTTTTTCATGCAAAGACAGTTGCCCTATAAAGATTAACTGTCGTATGGGTTTTCGAGAATTGATTTGTATCTTACGAGGACAGCTCATCAGCCATCATAAATGCACAGTCATTATTACTGTCATTTCTGACAGTCTGTCGGCCATCATATCTGTAACACGATGCTCGAGAGATATTTGTCAGTTATTAGAAGATATGGCATATTTGAGAAGATTGAGGACAGCCACGTGTCTACTCCCTCAATGCTTACGACTCCTTGCCAACCAAGTGAGCGTATGGACTCCATACGACTCCTTGTCAATCAAGTGAGCGTATGGACTCCATACGACTCCTTGTCAATCAAGTGAGCATATGGCCTTCATACGACTCCTTGTCAATCAAGTGAGCGTATGGACTTCATACGACTCCTTGTCAATTAAGTGAGCGTATGGACTCCATACGACTCCTTATCAATCAAGTGAGCGTATGGACTCCATACGACTCCTTGTTAATAAAGTGAGCGTATCAGCTTTATATGACTCTATACTATCCAAGTCAGCATATACAAGACATATGTCTTCGAAAGGTAGCGTATGACTCCTCTTCAACAAAGACAGCGTATCACAACAAATGCATTCAGGATGACTTTTAAACGTACAGTCAACACACGTTCTCACGTGTCCTGTACTCAGTTACCCACTTATTCAGAAGTTATGCAACGTGGCATCCATGCCATCAATCTCTCCTAGATATATTCTACTACTTTCAACCGCACTTTAATGTGTCTCCATCAGAATTCGCCACGCGTCCCTGCAGTTATGCACATGTTAAGTAACTGACTGAGCGTATGCTTCAGAACAGTTATCCAGAACTCTATAAAAGAGAGTTTCTTCATCATCATCAGAGACTACATTCAATTCAGAGAAAGAATAGAGAGATTGCCCAGTTGCTGTCCGAGTTCTTCGAAGTTCTAGTTTTCTTCATCGCATCGTCCAAGGGATAAAGTGATCGTCTTCTAGATCAGATTCTTATAGTTGTACTTTTCCCAGAAACACAATAAATAAAGTGAATTTATTTATGGAAAACAAATTGGCGACTCTGCTGGGGAAAGCTGTCTCCTCCAACGAGATAGCAAC
Source organism: Iris pallida (assembly GCA_029216955.1). Lineage (NCBI taxonomy): Eukaryota > Viridiplantae > Streptophyta > Magnoliopsida > Asparagales > Iridaceae > Iris > Iris pallida. The sequence continues at coordinate 1,001,331 of JANAVB010023999.1, read as the reverse complement.
AACTCAATGCGATACTTCGTCGATCGGCTCGACAAAGAAAGTGATGGTCGTACAATTCGACCAATCTGCTTACGAAGAAATGCTCAAAGCGAAGGAGGGCCGAACTGCTTCCTCCGCTCTTATTGCTGCCAAGAAGAAGGGACGCTCTGTCTATGTCCCTAAGTCTTCTTCGACGGCCCGAGACGCTTCTGTCACTCACGCTGACAAGAATACGTCTTCAACTTCAACGAAGCACGCCTCGGCTTCTCTGAACACGGCAACAGTGGCGTCTCCTAGTCACGCTGACGAAGTGGGTTCTTTAACCAAGTCAGCGTGTCCAAGGAAAACCATCTCTGGACATGTCAAAGTCTCTTCTCCTTCTACCCTTACGACAGCAGTCGGCTCTTTAGCCTGTAACGACTTTGTGCGTATGGCAGTCAAAGGGCAGCGTACGGCAAAGGTAGCGTACGACAAAAGCCAACAACAGGCAGCGTACGCTAAGCCAAAGCCAGCGTATGCTAGTAAAAAGGCAGCGTATGACCAGAATTCCAAACTGAAGTCAGCGTATGCCAACCAATACAGTCCTTTGACTGTTTTTCAAAATCAGGCTGGGGGTTCTCTCCCACAGAACATACAAATGATTCCCCCACAACTTGCACATCTTGTGCCAACCAAGGAGAAAGACTCTTTAGTCAACTCCTCTACTCCTAATGTCTTTACCTCTGGAGTTAATTTGACTAGTACTTTTACTAGATCAAACAAAGGAAAACGCCTTTTGGCTACTTCTTCTAAAGATGGATTATTACCGACTCCCAGTCGGAATAATGTCCATCTTCCTTCTCTCAAAATTTCCCGATCTGAGAAAGGCAAATTAAAAGTATTCAAGACTGATACTAAAGTCATATCTCCTACGGATCTTCGTAACAAGCTTAACCGGAATCATCTCAGTTCCACTTCCGGTATAAAGAAGCCTTATCAAACTGAGACAAGTATACTAGACACTGATGCAGAATATGCCAAGAACTATATTGCTCAAATTAATCGGTCTTTATACACTCAAGAACCGAGAAGACAGAAGAATAAAAGACAAGTTTCGACACAGAAACTATCTTCAAGTACTTCCCAATCTGTTCCTACAGATCTCCGGGAAAATTTGCAAAACAAACGAAGAATCGACACTCCATCTGGCTATGACATTGCTCATATTTGCCATGAAAAGCATGGTTGTAACTTCCAACCTAGGGTCGTGATTCAATGTTGTTGTTCTCCAAAAAGACGATCTGTTTTCGAACGGATTCAACATGAACCAATACTGGACGAAGACGAACCTCTTTATGCTTCTGTCAACATGACCTCCAGAAATATTGGGGGTAGAATACGATCTGATGATATGTCAGATTCTGAAGATAGTATTTTCCTCGGCACCCGATCCAGGACCGGAGCCTCGATCAGGGTCTCTTCTTCTTCTCATCCAAGTGATAATCCGGAGATCATAGAGGACTTCCTTGGAGAGTCCAACTTCCCGGTATTGACTCCCGTAAATAGTCCCGGAAAAGAGACTGATTCTCACAGCGATGATTCAGAATATACTGTTTCATCGTCTATTCCTCGAACGATTACCGCTTATATGGTAGATGGTAATCAAGAGCCTTCGACTAGCACTGAAGCTCATGAACAGAGGATTTCTTCCTTGGAACAACAGTTGCGAGCTATGGCAGATACGTTGACTGCTATGCATACTCTTATGCAAGCTCAGCAACGAACTCAACAAGTTCAACCAACAGGACCACCAGTGGTATTAAATACTCCTGTTACCCCAAACCCGGAACCCTCTACTATTCCGGGGGTACAGTCTAATGTTCCTGTACAACCCACTCCAAGTCAGTCCGGAGCTGGGGGTGATATATATGCTGCAGTCCTTCCTCCCAATTATACTCAACAAGTAACAACACCGCAATCTTTCGGAGCTGTCACTGAAGAGTTGAAAAATCTTCGGTCTCAGTTCGAAGCATTCAAACAAAAAGATGGCTTACAAAGGTTGGGTATCAAGCAGCCTTATCCCATACAATGGAAGGAGGTATCGTATCCCCCAAAATACAAACCTCTGACCATCTCTTTCTTTGATGGGACTACTTCCCCAAGTCAGTTCATTAATCACTTTGAAGTAATGACTGATCAGTTGCAACCAAGCGATGCCCTCCTCACTCGGGTATTCGTCGGTTGTCTTAAAGGAACCGCTTATAAATGGTATCGAAGTCTCCCTGATGGGTGTATTACTTCATTTGCTGGATTCAAACAGATGTTTCTAGAACGACTCTATGAAGGCGTCAATGACATGACCATGTCGGCCCTTATAAGAATTAAACAGAACAATAATGAAAGCACGGAGAGCTTCATTGAAAGATTCAGAAGAGAAGCCCTCAAAATGCCTCTCGAAACTTCCGATGCTGTTATCGACACTTGCAAGTCGAATCTCTTACCAATCATCAGCATGTGGACAGGGTCCACTCAATTCCAAGATTGGCCTTCTTTCATCGTCAGTGCCAAAGCCGCCGAAGTCAGTGCTGAGACCTTCAAAGGCCTAGGGGTACAAATGACTCCCAAAGAATCAAATCAGAGTACTGGTAATAGTGCTCGACCCAACAATCGTAAAGGAAAAGAGGCTCTTGAAGTCAATCTTCAGAGCAAGAGTCAAGAGATAATGACTACCCAAGCTACCCCAGCTCCAACAAATCAACAACAGAGACCTCCTCGGCCGAAGGAAGAGTATTCTTTCGACGATGATGATGTTCAGGGTATCTTTGAATGCTTGCTCAAAGGTAATAATATACAATTGCCAGAAATCAAAAAGCCTGATGAAGCCAACAAGATGGATCATCCAAAATACTGTCTATATCATAGAATGCTGGGTCATACTATCCGGTCTTGCTATGTATTAAAAGGAAAGATCTAGGAAATGATTAAATCATGAGCTGTAACACTGACACCTAAAGACAAGACAGTCACAGCAAATGTGATTTCAATGCAGATCGGTGACTTCCCTCCGTTAATGGTGGAAAGTGGGATTGTTCCTATCCCCAAAGCAACTCTTGAAGTTGTGAACATCCCACCAGCACAGAATGAAGGACTTGTTCCTGTCACAACTAAAAAGGAAGAGATCATGTGGATTCACCCGGATTTAATGACGGAGTTTGAGACGTCTTCCTCTTCTCCTCGGAAGACTCCTTTGTCTAAAAAGAAGCCTGGGAAGACTAAGTCGTGTAATGTGACTTCTAGTATCACACCCAATCATTCTCTAACCTCTACTTTCATCTTGGCAGGAAATTTACCCCTTACGGAAGTAAAAACTGTACCTCAATTTGAAGACAGATATAAGCCGATGTTTCATCTATATAGTTTACAATCTCGTAAATTAATGGCGAAGATGGGTTATGATCTAGCCACTGCTCCTGGTTTAAACTCAGGCAAAGGACTCCAAGCACCTTTAGCCATCACTATAAGACATAATCAATCTCGTGTTGGCCTTGGTTTCTGGAATGAAACTCTCATCAAGCACAAAAGAGCCAAGAGCAAGATAAAGAATTGCAATATGGTTTCGATACACACTGAGTCTGAGCCTGAAATCGAAGTTCTTGCCGGAACTCGGTCAGGAAAAATATATCTGAAAGATTATGCTGAAATTCCTGAAGAAACTCCTGATGTCCCTCCGGTTACAACTCCAACATCAATCTCTAACGAAGGACCTTTAAATGTTCCTGTTGAGACGGTTCCTTCTAAACCAACAGCAGCTGACAAAGGCAAACAATAAGTCCGCTTCGACAAACCATTGAAGAAGTCATCTCCTACAGGACTTGAAAGGCCTTATAATTTTGATATATTGGCTCAACTAGCCAATACACCAGCTAAATTGTCAATCTTTGAGCTCTTACGCCTCTCTAAAGAGACTCGAGAAACTCTGAGTGAAGCGTTGTTGCAAGCAGAAACCTGCCTGACTTTTCTCAAGAAGCCGAGAACAGAACCATTCTCTCGTCTTCATTGCCATAATGTATTGGAATTAATTCCAAACATTACCTTTACGCAGGACGATATGCTGCTAGAGGATAATCGATATGACCGTCCTTTATATTATACAGGATATGTCGATTCTATGAAGGTTGATCGTCTACTGATTGATCCAGGATCCGCTCTCAGTATTATGCCAAAAACTATGCTAGATGCACTGAAAATACCCTTGCATAGTCTTTCCAGTACTATCACTACCATCCTGGGATTCAATCAAGGAAAAAGTGAGCCTTTGGGCAAGATTCGCCTCAAATTTCAAATAGGCAATCTTTGCACTATGGTTACTTTCTACATCATCGACAATCATGGTTGCTCATATAATGCTCTATTGGGGAGACCATTCTTGCATGAACATAATATTGTTCCTTCGACTCTTCATCAATGTTTCAAATATGTTGATGATAATGGAGAGGTTCAAAAGGAAGTTGCAGATCTCTATCCATTCAGAGGAGTCGAAGCTTACTTCAATGACTCCCGCATGTATAAAGATGAATACTCAAAAGTCTTGCAAGCTATGGATAACGACGATGAGACATCAAAAGTCGACACATTTGTTATTCCTGTAAAAGGGCGTATCACTCATCCGCAGTCTCTTAAACCATCTGAAGAAGGTTCACTGATAATTCCTGTCAGTGGATGCACTACTGTATTGTCTTCCCAAGCCCCACAAAGTTCGCTGATAATTCCTGTCAGTGGACGTACCACTCCCCCTCCATCTTTTCAGGCTAGACCAGATACTCTAGTCATTCCAGTCAGTGGACGTACTACTTATCCACGATCTTTTTCATGGGAGCTCGCCTCTTTTGAGCCTTCTGTTATCGATCTTAATCGAAACAAAACTTCTTATCGCTCTTCTGCTCCCCCTTTAGTCATTATTTGACTAAGTCTGATAAGGCTCAGCCTTCTTCTGTAAATACAGCATCTAATATTAATGAAGCATCTCCTTTACAGTATATTGATGTCTGTAATCATGTACAAAGTTATTTACAATTGCTAGATAGCTTAGAGCCACTAACTATAGGAGTTGTTCAAACTCTTCACACAGAAGTATCATTAGAGTCTATACAAAAATCATACTTCGTTGTCCCTATTAAAAAGTTGGGAGAAAATCTAATATTCTTCTATAAAGGACCCCAGAATCCTCCTGACCTGAAAGAAGATGACAAAAATGACAATACTGGAAGGTTACAACTACGTCGCTACAGTCAGCAGTCCAAAAATATCATCAAGAATATGGGTTATGACTTCAAAACCAGCCTCAATAATGGAAAAGGAAGAAGAATGCCTGTTCGAATTCCTCCATTAACATACGGAAGGACAAAATGTGGTTTAGGTTACATTGCTCCTATCTCCTTTATCAACGCAGTCCATGAGGATTCAGAATCCGATGGAGACGAACGATCTGAGTCTTCCGATTCCCGCTCTTGGGATTCTGACACAAGTATTGGCGATCTTTATCGTTCTATTCTATCCATAATATGGTCTCTACCGATGGCCTGCAAGAAAATGATGAAGATGAGGATGATTTTGAAATATCACCCGAATCAGAACAATGGGCTCAAAGATTAGATAACCAATGGGAATTCTGATTCGAGCAAAGAGAACCTCCCACTGAAGATAAATTAATCCAAATTGATGTTGGTGAAGAGGGATCCCCCAAACCAATATTCATCAGCGAAAGTCTTTCAGAAACAGATAAGCAAGACATGATCAAGCTTATTCATGATTATATCGATGTCTTTGCCTGGAGCTACGAGGATATGCCAGGACTAGATCCGAAGATTGCAACGCACAAGCTTAATATCATGCCAAATGCTAAACCGGTCAAACAACAACAACGACGATTTCGTCCAGACATTATGGATGCAATTGAAGCTGAAGTCAATAAGCTTATGGCTTCCGAATTTATTAGAGAGGAACAACATCCTGAATGGGTGGCTAACATCGTTCCTGTCCTCAAAAAGATCGGCAAGATCCGAGTCTGTATAGACTTTCGCGATCTCAATGCGGCTTGTCCTAAAGACGAGTTTCCTCTTCCAATTACCGACGTCATGATCGATAATACGTGTGGTTTCGAACGAATGTCATTCATGGATGGGTATTCGGGGTACAATCAAATCAAAATGTTTCCAGATGACGAGAGACATACTTCCTTCAGAACGCCGATCGGTACATACTGTTATACAATAATGCCGTTTGGTCTCAAAAATGCAGGAGCAACGTATCAGTGAGCAATAAGCACTATATTCTGCGAACATCTCCGAAAAATAGTCGAATGCTACGTTGATGATATTGCAGTCAAGAGTCGACGAAAGGAGGATCATATCCAAGATTTGAAGACTATTTTTGATTTAAAGCGTCAGCATCAACTTAAGATGAACCCTACTAAGTCCTTCCTGGGCGTCTCTAGTGGCAAATTCTCGGTTTCCTCATTACCGCTAAAGGTATACACGTGGATCCTGAGAAGATCAAAGCCATTCAAGAGATGCGTCCTCCACGCACCTTAAAAGAGCTACGAGGATTTCAAGGAAGAATTGCTTATATGAGGAGATTCGTTTCCAACTTATCAGGACGCTGCAGACCATTCAATAAACTTCTGAAGAAAGGTGTATCTTTCGTCTGGAATGAAGAATGTCAAAAAACATTTGACGATATCAAACAGTATCTCATGAACCCTTCGGTTTTGGTACCTCCCATCTCGGGAATACCATTCCTTCTATATGTTCGAGCCATGGATCATTCTCTCGGTGCATTACCCGCCCAAAAAATAAAGATGGCCATGAACAGGCTATTTATTATCTCAGTCGCACAATGACAGGTGCTGAACCGTGTTATTCTCCAATCGAGAAAGAATGCCTAGCATTAATGTTTGCCGTTCAGAAGACGCGATATTATATTATTGGTCAAACGATTCATGTCATTTCCAGAGTGAATCCCATCAGGATTATGATGAAGAAACCCGGTATTCTCAACTCTGGACTAGCTAATTGGGGAATTTTGTTAGCTCAATACGACATGCATTATATTTCTCAAAAGTCAGTTAAAGGACAGGCTCTTGCTGATTTTCTGGCAGCTCATGCAATTCCAGAAGATTCTAAATTATATGATGAGATTCCAAATGAAGTTCTGGACTCGAATCTGGTTTTTGAAGAAACTCCTACTTGGCATCTATACTTTGATGGAGCATCTAGAATAGGTCCTAATGGCGATATTGTCGCCGGAGTTGGGATTGTTCTCGTATCCCCAGAAGGACTAACTATTCAGAGGGCTTATTCTCTGGATCAATTATGTTCAAACAATGTAGCTGAATACAATGCATTGCTCATCGGTCTTCAACTTGCTAAACATCTGGATATTCAATATTAGAAGTTTATGGAGACTCCAAGCTTATCATCAATCAGATCAGAGGAACGTATGAAGTCCGTCATCAAGATTTGATACCTTATCATCGAGCAGCATTCTCTATGGCCTCCTCCTTTGAAGGTTTCTTTATTGAACATGTTCGATGAGCCTGTAATGCAGAAGCCGATGCTTTGGCTAATCTTGCCGCTGTGTTAGCCATACCAATCAGATGTCAGCAAGTGATAGTGGTTCATAACCGAAAATTATTCTATGTTGAGAATAATTTGGCTTTGGGTTTTCTTCATAATCCAGACGAAAATTCTCTCAACCTTGATGAATTTTCATCCAACCTTAGTACTGGATTAAGGTTTGACAGAGTGTCCTCGTCTTCTTCCGATTCTACTATGGAATATGTCTTTTCTAACAAAACAGAAGCCACAACTGAAGACTGGAGACGTCCGTTTTTAGACTTTGTGTTGTATGATATACTTCCCGACAATCCGAGCGAAGCAGCATCTATCCGGCGTCGATCTCTCAGATCTATTATAATCATACAACGAAGACACTATATCGTCGGGCCTACGACGGTCTTCTCCTCCGATGCATCGCTGGTGAAGAAGCACAACAGATTATCCGTGAAGCACATGATGTGTTTGCGGAGCCCATCAACCAGGTCCTAAACTTCAAGATCGTATCCGACGCATGGGTTATTATTGGCCCACGATGGTGGCTGACGCCATTCAATATGCTCGAAAATGTAAAGCCTGTCAAATTCATGCGAACTTTATCCATCAACCATCAGAGTTCTTACATCCAACAGCGGCATCATGGCCCTTTGAGGCTTGGGACATGGACGTCATTGGTCCTATCAACCCACCATCATCAAAAGGACATCGATTTATTCTAGCAATAACCGATTACTTTTCCAAATGGGCTGAAGCAATCCCGTTATCTGAAGTCAAAACTTCTAATGTCATTAACTTCGTCAAACATCATGTCATTTATCGATTTGGGTTCCTCGGTGTATTATTCATGATAACGATCCACAGTTCGTCAGTCAGAAATTTACTCGATTCTGCAACGACCATCGAATCAATAATTTAGCTTCTACAGCATATAATCTAGCAGCTAATGGATTGGCAGAAGCTTTCAATAAAATGATCATCAAACTCTTGAAAAAGTTCGTTTCTTCCAACAAACGCAACTGGAGAGAGAAGCTTGGTGAATGTTTATGGGCCTACCGCACCACAGTTCGCAATGCGACTGGATGTACGCCTTTCTCTTTGGTATATGGATGTGAAGCTGTTCTTCCCCTTAAGATCCAGATTCCTTCTCTGAGAATCGCAATCTCCAATGAACTTACAACAGAAATAATGATCGTCTTCGACTTCAAGAGCTGGAAGCTCTAGATGAAAAGCGATTGTATGCTCAACAAAATATCGAACTGTATCAGGCCCAAATTTCAAAAGCTTTTAACCGGAAAGTAAAAGTCAGAGCATATCAGAAGGGAGAACTGGTCCTTACCGTCAGACGTCCAGTGACCATGACACATATGAGCAAAGGCAAATTTGACGCGAAATGGAAAGGCCCATTCGTAGTAAACAAAGTTTTCTCTAATGGAGCATATCAGCTTGCCTCTATGGATGGTAAAGTCATGATGATGCCTATCAATGGCAAATTCTTAAAGAAATATTATGTATAAATTTCATCAATATATATATTTTCATTATTCCCCAGCGAATATAAAATCAGAGTTAATTCTTCCCTACAAAAGTTATCTCGATATCGTTATCCCCAGCAGAAACTGATATTCTACCACGTATCATCTTCCCAAAGAATTTGATATTCTGTCTTATTAGATCCCCTGTGGATTTAAAAGATCTCGTATAGAAAATCACGTCCATATTACCTCTGAATTTTCTATCTCAGTATCATATTTTCTATTCTATGAAAATGATATCTAGTCTTTTGATTTCCGAGTTCAAAGATCATGGAAAATAGAGTCCAAAGATATCTTTGTATCTGAATTCTGTTTTCTCTAATCAGTATTAAACTAAAATTATCTTTGGTTTAATATCATCTGATAAAATTACAAAGTTCATTTGTATATTTTATTCTATTGAAATATGTCATGTATTTTACCTCTGAACATATTTTCTACAAAAATATCATCCACAGAATTGAAATCAAGTCAAGATATTCATTTCTTCAATCAAAGTCAAAATATTGATTACAAGTGGGTATAAAAAATTCAACACATGAAAAATATAAAAGATCTATTTAGGAGGAGTAATTATCTCCTGAATACGAATAATTACATTATTCATCTTTTCTTCATGAGCTTTATGGATTCGCTCTGCTGCTTCAACTCCAACCATTCGTTGGTCATAATCCACGATAATAGAGCTACGACGATTTGTCTCTTCAATCTGATTAGCCTGCATCAGTTTCCGCTCTTGCTGTAAAAGTTGACAGCGTTCAGCTTCAGATATACGAGCAGTGGCAATCTCCGATTGCTCCTTTTCCATGGAGGCAATTCGCTCCTGAAGACGAGCCAGCTCCTCCTTCAACTTCTAAGCTCTTCAGCTTTTGATGCTTCATCTTTCTCCAAACGCTTATATTCTGACGAGTGGTTATTATTTCTTCATCTTTCGCCAGTAACTCTTCAGAAGACAGAGCGAGGAATTCTTTCAAAGCAGTGTGCTGAGCTTGAGCTTCACTTTCTAATTGGGCAATCTCAGCTGCAGTCAAAGACTTAATATCCTCCTTTTTGATCTTCCAGTACTTATGGATGGTTGCTTCTAAATCATCCAGGAGATGCTCAAAGAAGACACACTGGGTCTCATAACCAGCTTGTCTCAAAGCTAAAAGCGAGAAACTAATCGCCGCTCGAAGACTCAAAAAAGGCATAGTTTCATCCTTCATAAGTCGCCTTGAGAATGTATCCAGATATGAATAAATAATCTCTGAATACATCCCCATGACCTTTGCTATCCCTGTTTCAAAACCGGGAGTCGCTGCAACTGTAAGGGGAGGAGCAGGAGGAGCCTCTATTCTGGGAGTTGAAGTGGGTGCTTTTGGGGAACTAGGCAAATGTGAGCTCCCTTCACCCATATCAGTCTGGACAAGTGGGGCTTGAGTCGAGCTCATTGCCGATGCAGTTCCTACAACTGTTGGAATCAAAGAAGCATGATCAAAATTAAACGACAATAAAGCAAGGAAAAGACAAAACTTTGCTGAATAAAACATTACCTGAAGCTGGTTCGTATTCTGCTTCTTTTGGATCATTCAGCCCAGCTCGTAGTCTGTTCAGAGTATTTTCTGACACTGGATTTATTTCACTGCTGTCCGCCCCAGAAGTACTCGGAACATGGACTTCTATTTCTAGAAATTTCTCCAGCTCTGGAGTCAACCCTGAATGTTGACCAGCTGTCTTCAGTACATCAATTTGAGTTTTAGATGGTGACTCATCTTCTATCTCCATGTCCTCTTCTTCAAAGGAACGAGACGAAGGTTCATAGTCAACCTGTTCCTCGTCACTCTTATTGCTCTCCGAAACTTCAGCAATTGGCTTGAGAGTAGTGGCTTCCTTCACTGATTCTCTCGAAATCAGTAAGTCATTAGCTGTTTTAGTCTGATTCTCGACCTCTATCGCGGGTTAACTAATCACCTGCGCATCATCGGCCGTTGGCGAAATCAACTCCATATCAGAAGACATAGATGGTTCAGCAGGTTCAGGCACATCCTCTTCAATAGGTTCTATCTTTACAGAAGAAGCAAAGGCAGCTTGCTTCTCTAAAGCCAATCGCTCGGCACGATTGGTTGGACTCTCTACATCGAGACAAATCACAGATTTAGTCTTTGAAACTATCACCTTCCTTCCTATTCTTTTTGTTAGTGGAATAGTAGGATAATCATCTTTGGAGTCACTACCTGCTTCGTCCGCATCTCTGATTCGTCTTCTACGATTACGAGCCTCTGCCCGAGTAACTCTTTTTGGAGCAGGCCCAGAAGCATCTTTGCCCCGCTTCCTTTTCGGTGTACTGTCGGCAAATATACTCTCTTCAGCACTTCCAATGGATACACGTAATGGCTGATGAAGTTCATCAGAGAAGAGATTCTCTAAAACTTCATCATAAACTTCATCAGTAGCCAGAGGATCTTCTCGATCATGACAATCTCTTGGCAGGGCTGATTTGGTTGATCTCTTATCAACATGGATGAAGCTTTTACCTAAGATGCTAAATTTTTCATCGAAGGTATTAGCCGATACATAGAATTTGGCATAAGACGCCAACATTTTAGCTCATCTCCGATAAGTAGCCGGATCTGGCATGGAAAAAGTAGCTCCGGTACCTTTAGCAATATAGTATATCCAAGCTCTGGCGCCATCGATTAATCCGCCTTAGTAGCCAAAACATGTCGTTGCATTTCCCACATGCAACTGATCATAGCCAAATTGCCGAGCAAACCTACTCGGAAGATATGGCTCCAGATAGGTGACATCGTCACGGCGACAGATCAAGTGAGATGGCCTGATCCTCTTCAGCCATTCATGTTGAATATCATCTAACTCATTGGCACCAATGCGATCAATCAACTTCCCAGGCATGGTTTCATAACCAACAGGTAGAGGAACACAAGTGAAACTCCATAATTCCCTCATGTTTAATATGGTTCTACAGTCTGTCAGAGTGTCATACTTCCATTTTGGTGTGTGATGGTATCTTTCCAAAAAGGTATCGTCTGGTCTAGCCATTCCAACATTCATGAGAGATTCGAAATGGAGAAGCAGCCACCCAAATAAATATGTAAAGGGCATTTCTACCCGGGGAAAAGTTGTGAGCTTCTTCTTCACCAATTCAAACATCCTGTCTGTATATGCCCTTAAGCCAGCATTCAGACGGCATGTCATTGCTGTCAGCAAATCCATCTTGTACCCGAAAGTCAGACGGACTGCTGCAAAAACAACTCCTCTGTGCATCCTGTCTGCTGAACAGGTGCCGGGTACTACAAATTTTCTAAGCCAGAGGGATATAAATCCGGCCAGATGACCTTCCTCAGATAATTTCCGGCCACCTTGCTTTATATAGGTCTCCAACCTATCACCAGCTTTGTAGGTGTCTTCGTCTTCTTCAATGATGATGTCGTCATGAGTGGTGTCCTGGATTAGTTTGTCAATCTCAGCTTGACTCAGGGGTTTAAAGCGATCGACATATTGATCAGTCTTCTTCTTCTTCTAAACTTCTTCAGTGCGGCCTTGGAATAAATAGGCCATCCACTTAGAAGAATAGCAGTTGGAACCTCCCTCTGCACCTTGTGCTTTATAAAAAGCCTTACATATACTGTAATGGTACATTAATTCTTCAAATACATGAAGAACCAGTGGGTTGGCATCGAAAATTTTATTCATTTCATCAATGAAAGGAATATACTCTTTATATGGCAAATCTCCTGTTGGTAGCTGAGAAATGTATGCCATCTCATGGAGGGCGAATCCTATCTCGCCTCTTGGAGTCATGAAAGTGCCGGTACGGTAATTATACCTTTTCGCTAATGCCAAGAACAAATCTGGGTTTGGCCTAAAACCATAAGCGGTGCACTTGATGGCATTATATAGGCCTATCACCTTTAACTGTTCCCGAAAGTTGTTCAGAATCCATCTTACAAGAACAGTCCATCTGGTATTCTCCGGGTTCACCAGACCAGTATGCCTCATAGACTGTTTTGGGTAAACAGCATTTTCTAGCTGAACCAATTCATTTGCAAAGATTGGGACTCTAACTGGCCTCAAAAGTGCCGAGTCCTCAGGAGGAATGGTAGCTGGCAGCAATCCTCACAAAACTGAGACATGTGGTTCAGTACCACTTCAGAATCTTCCTTGACTGTATCCTATCCATCCAGCTTTTGCTTGACAGAATGGAGTGATATCCCACTTCATTTGCCTTTGATGACTCGCGTGGAATAAGCGAGCTATGTTGATACTTTTGGACAAACCAGTCAGATACATTGGCTGATTCGCATCACCATCTCTATAATATGAGTATGACACTTTATCAAGAGCAGGCTGGGAGTTTATATCAATAGCATCTCCAAAAAGAAATACTGGCTTCGAGTGGGTAGCACTATTCACACTCTGTAGAGGCAGTCCACTCATCAAATTCAGCAGGGTGTCATTTTCCTGATTTGTCAGAATAGCTATCCTTGTGGAAGGTCCATCAAATTGAGGAAAACAGACATGTGATAGGTCACTTTTATAGTTGTTCCCTACACATCCTTCAAATTGTACATCCTGAGCCAGAATATCCACTGCAAAAGAAGAATAAGAAGTTAGAAATCTTCAACACAAAGAGATGACAAAGGCCAATATACGCTCACTTTATCCTAAGCGTATGACAGATTCAAAGATCAACATACGCTCACTCTATCCTAAGCGTATGACAGATTCAAAGATCAACATACGCTCACTCTATCCTAAGCGTATGACAAATTCAAAGATCAACATACGCTCAGTCTATCCTAGGCGTATGATAAATTTTAAGTTCAGTTTACGCTCAGCTTTTATTCAAAGATTAGAGGATGATTGGATCTTTTTCTTAAGCGTATCAGCGTATGGTTGACAAGATGTTCATCAAAAATACGTTAACAAAGGAGTTAGCGTATCTCAATAAGACAACTTGACATAGCGTATTCCTTCAAATCAGCGTATTTTTGACATTTTTATCAAAGATACGCGTATCTTACAGAATACGCTCCAAACATATTTTTCGTATAAACGAAAAATATGGAATACGACTAAACCCTAAAGAGGGAAGCGTATTTTCTGACGTATTGACCCTAAAAAGGGGATACGTTTCATGATCTTGTCTTAACCAGAGCCCTAAATAGGGGATAGTTACTGTTCATCATCTCCATCCTCACCATAGAGGGGCTTCAATGGGCGTTCACTTCGTCGAATACGCTCATCAGCAGTCTTCTTAGTAGCAGCGGCGGTAGGTCGAGATGACTCCGCAGGAGCCTTTCCCTTTCCCTTCGTAGCAGCGTCGACTTTGGGCGCCATTGATGAAGATTGAGTCGAAGAAGAAGAAGTTTGAGTTTTGGAGCTTTTTCTCTCTCGAAGACAAATACAGAAGTAAAGAAATGAATTAGGTTTTGAAAGACCTATTTATAGAAGAAAAGAGAAGTTTAAACGGCGGCCGTTCTTTAAACAGAATCCCTAAAGATTTGCACTGATATTGAGGAAAATAACAAAATCATACCAGCGTGTCAAGACTTATTCCCACTTTAAGTTCAAAGTAATTTCGAACTTTTGAAATTTATAAAGTTCGAAAACTTTGAAGGGGGTTTTGTAGGGTGTGAAAAATTATGACACGCTGACATAAGACTCAGCCAAAGCCATACGCTCAAGGCCATACGCTCAGTCAAAGCCATAGGCTCAGTGAATATTATTATTTCTTGAATGACAGCACAACATACGTTTAATGGAGGATGAATCTGACACTTCGTTTTTCGTGCAAAGACAGTTGCCCTAAGAAGATTAACTGTCGTATGGGTTTTCGAGAATTGATTTTGTCTCTTACGAGGACAGCTCATCAGCCATCATAAATGCATAGTCATCATTACTATCATTTCTGACAGTCTGTCGGCCATCATATCTGCAACACGACGCTCGAGAGATATTTGTCAGTTATTAGAAGATATGGCATATTTGAGAAGATTGAGGACAACCACGTGTCTACTCCCTCAATGCTTACGACTCCTTGCCAACCAAGTGAGCGTATGGACTCCATACGACTCCTTGTCAATCAAGTAAGCGTATGGACTCCATACGACTCCTTGTCAATCAAGTGAGCGTATGGACTCCATACGACTCCTTGTCAATCAAGTGAGTGTATGGCCTTCATACGACTCCTTGTCAATCAAGTGAGCGTATGGACTTCATACGACTCCTTGTCAATTAAGTGAGCGTATGTACTCCATACGACTTATCAATCAAGTGAGCGTATGGACTCCATACGACTCCTTGTTAATAAAGTGAGCGTATCAGCTTTATATGACTCTATACTATCCAAGTCAGCATATACAAGACATATGTCTTCGAAAGGTAGCGTATGACTCCTCTTCAACAAAGACAGCGTATCACAAGAAATGCATTCAGGATGACTTTTAAACGTACAGTCAACACACGTTCTCACGTGTCCTATACTCAGTTACCCACTTATTCAGAAGTTATGCAACGTGGCATCCATGCCATCAATCTCTCCTAGATATATTCTACTACTTTCAACCGTACTTTAATGTGTCTCCATCAGAATTCGCCACGCGTCTCTGCAGTTATGCACACGTCAAGTAACTGACTGAGCGTATGCTTCAGAACAGTTATCCAGAACTCTATAAAAGAGTGTTTCTTCATCTTCATCAGAGACTACATTCAATTCAGAGAGAGAACAGAGAGATTGCCCAGTTGCTGTCCGAGTTCTTCGAAGTTCGAGTTTTCTTCATCGCATCGTCCAAGGGATAAAGTGATCGTCTTCTAGATCAGATTCTTATAGTTGTAATTTTCCCAGAAACACAATAAATAAAGTGAATTTATTTATGGAAAACACTAAGGCCCTCCACAAATCTGCCCAGGTGGCAGAACTCCCCGACGTACTCCTCTACAGTCTGGTTCTCCTGAACATGGTTCTCAAACTATGTCTCCAACGCGCCAAGTGTAGTATCGGGGAAGAACTTCTCCTTGAAAAGCTTCTTAAAAGCCTCACAAGTTTACCCCATAGTACCAACCCTGGGGTCGATCTGGTACCAAGTGCGGGCAAGGTCCTGCATCATGCTACCCGCTGCTTCCACCTAGAGTCTAGTCGGTATCTCTGCGAGACAGAAAATCTCCTCTATGTGCTCGATCCAGTTGTCCGCGTAAAGGATACCTTCCGTACCCTTGAAGTCCCGCGGCCTCATCTTCTGGAAATCCTGACTACCTGGAGTCCTCGGTTGGTATGACTGAATCTGCCCTTCTTGCGGTAGAGCAGTTGTCCTATTCACTGCCACCATCGCTAACTGGTGGGCTTTATCAATGCCCTGCCTCATGTCCTCTAACTGGCGTTGCTGTATCTCTATCATCTGCTGAATGAAAGCGAAATACTGCGCCGCATCAACTGTCTACTGGGGGGTAGTAGTAGCTGAAGAACAGGTGGCAACTCTAGAGGGGGATGAATAGAGTTTATATAGAAAATAACCAATTAAAAATTAACTCTTCCACGAACAATAAATAATCAGAGTAAAATGCGGAAAGTAAATGAAGAGCAAGAAAGCATACGCAAACACAGCAATTTTAACCTGGTTTCCCTCGTGGAGGACTAGTCCAGGCTTGAGAACTCTAGCTCAGGATTAAATCCACTATTTGTGAAATAGTAGTTTACAACCCGTGCCTTTTCTTCAGAAGAGCACGTCAACTTCTTACAGAGGATCGTAGTGGCGATTTGCTTGGAATTGTCCAAGCGACTTCTTCAACTCTTGCACAAGAATCCTAACTGAGAGATGCTGAGCACTCGAGACTTAGGAAGCTTGTGGCTAGTAGATGGGAAGGGTATGGCTTTTCTGAGCTTTAAGAGAGAAGAGAAGAGAAGAAGGGATGATATGAAATGAGAGAATTCATGCCCTATTTATAGTATTTTTATAGGCAGAATTCGGCCATAATTTAGGTAGGAAAATTCAAATATTTGGCCGTTGGACAACTAGCAACCAGCTAACCCTAAATTAGGGTTCCTGATTTCTAGGGGACAGAGTTTGGCCCGAACTCTGTGTGGAGGCAGAGTTCGGCCCGAACTCTGTCTCCAGAGCACAGAGTGGTTCTAAGGGGACCATTGGGCAATTTCTGGTTTGGTGGAGCTTGGGATTATTGGGTATGCTATAGTCTAAGTTTCAAGAGCTCAGCATGACTCAGATTACATTAGTCTAGACTCAAAGAAAGTGTAAAATACAGACTCGAATTCAACTGAGAAGCGGAGGCTGAGCTGTCATCTGTCTTGAGCTTAATGCAGACGTCGTGTATCGTATTGAATTATTACAGATATTATTTAGTCAATGTTGTCAATATTTGGTTGATTGTGACTTTGTGTCAACAATCTCCCCCATATTGATAATTAACAAAATAATATATGTATATTCA
Source organism: Iris pallida (assembly GCA_029216955.1). Lineage (NCBI taxonomy): Eukaryota > Viridiplantae > Streptophyta > Magnoliopsida > Asparagales > Iridaceae > Iris > Iris pallida. Next base: position 983,783 of record JANAVB010023999.1, on the reverse strand, counting down.
ACATTCATACCTGGACACAGTTGATTATAGCAACATAGCTCCCCCATAATCGATGCTGAGCTAGAAATAATAGCTCCCTCGTAAATAATGCAGTGAACCTGTTGGCCTGAAATAATATCTCCGAAAAGCACAAACAAGCACAGATATACGAAAAAAACAAATATATCCAGAATATACATAGTTCTCCCCCTTTTGGCATTTAGCAATATAGACTGCAGATGAATGAATAGCATAGAAACTGCAGTATAGACAATTAAAAGTGATGCAACCACACCAAGCAGAGAAGAAACAGTATATGAATAATCAAAATGAGTCACTAATATAAAACTACGATAAGCATAAAATGTCATCACACAGAACCAAAAGTCAAACACACAATCAGAGTTTTAAATCATCCAAGTACATAAATCCAAAAACAAGCTAAATAGCTAGAAATCAAAATGCATCAACCAAGATCATCATCCGCAGCAGTAGCAGATAGTAGCCAATCTCCATCACGGAGCACGAGAAGGCCCAGCAGAGTCTGAATGATCAGTGAATGAACGGCTGGGGTCTACAATAGCAGCATCCGGATCCAGGTAACGCATGACCCAGGGGTCGTCAATGCGATAACCAGTACGACCAGGATCCCGCTCCATAGTGGGGTGACGAGACATGGAATACCAGATATCGTGCAGCGAGTTGCTAAGGGCACTCATCTGCAGGGTAGTCCGATAGTCCATCTGAGTCCAGCGATCGTCCTCCAATACGAAACGATCTCTCAGTATGGTTTGGATGGAGTCAAGAGTAGCAGGAGGAGGTGACGTATCCTGTTTAAGTGGAGGGGCGTCGGGCTCCTCATCATCAGAATGCTCAGAAGGCTCAGGAGAAGCAACGACTGCCTGAAGACGTCGTGCCTTGGATAGGAATACAGGAGCAGGCAAGAAAGGACAATCATGAAGAGGGACAATGAACGCCCAGAAAACCATAGGGAGATACAAAGGATAAACCAGGGCTCGTGGTTTCTTCCTACAGTTAATCATCCAGTCCATCATGGTACGTGGAAGATTGAATGGAATGCGATAATGAAGATGATACAAAGCAGAGATCTCAAAATATGTAACTTCATCGGTGGAGCCAGCTTTTGGCAAAATAGTGTTAAAAATAATGCGATGAAGTTCATAGAAATATGGGTTGAGGTGCTTGGCCATAAGCTTGCGAGGACTTATGTTAGGAGCACATAATTCCTCCTTGAAACTCTTAAGAGAAGTTTCACCAACAAATTGGAATTGGCGAGCTTCCACAAGCTTATCCTAAATATCGAGATCTTGGAGTGCAAGATACTCGCCCAACTCAGAAGCATCAAAAGCAATATCAATACCGGCAACCCGGGAATAGATGTGAGTGGCATCGTGAGTCAAGTTACAATAGAACATTTGTATGGCGCTACGATAAATAACAAAGTTTGAAGCCACTAACTCATTTAAGCAAAGATCTTGAAACAATGATTCAAATTGTGAGAAAATAGTAAAATTTATGGGATGTCCCGCGAAGACCGCACGAGTCCGAAAGTCACTAAACCACTCGTTGGAGGCGTCTAGCGACACAAACAATCGGTTGTCATAAGTATTAGGGTCGCGGAAAGGAGGTGGATTGAACAACGGATGAAGGGGTTGTTGTTGTTCAACGGGTTGCTCAATGGAAGGAGGAGGATTCGAAGAGGAAGCACCCTCGGTTCGGATCCTCTTCCCACGATTGGGCAAGCGAGGAGCCATTTGTAAACAAATAGAGAACTTGAAATACAGAGAAGGAAGGAGTTATACCTCAAATCAACAAAGAACAGTGAAAGAGAAGAGGAAATAGCCCTTCTCCTTGATTTTGATGAGCAATGGAGCACTTTGAAGAGAAAACTAGGGTTAGGGTTTGTGAAAAAATGTTTGGAGAGGTGAAGGTGGTGGTAAGAATGAAGGAGAGAGATGAAAACCCGAAAATAAAGAGAGGGTTTTCTTTGGTCGGAGGGAATCTGGACTGTACGATCTAAAATGATCAAACGGCTGAGGCTGTCCCCGACGCTGGAACAATTAGACCGAACTCGGCCCGAACTCTGTTAGGGGCAGAGTTCGGCCCGAGTTCTGGATCATTATTCTAGAACAGAAAAATGGGCTAGAAGATAGAAAAAATGGTTAAGTGTTGAAATGGAGTTATAAATGAGGATAAAAGCTTGATGAAATCAATCAAATAGATAGAGATGTATACTAATATCAGAATGAACTTAGAAAATATCAAGTAGGCAATAATAAATCAAAATGAACCATATAATAAACAGGGAAATATATTATAATTCAATAGTTTGAATTTGCCACGGGTTAGCTGCAGGGGCCGGATCCCAGCTAGCGGTAGTCCTGAGGACTAGTGCACCGTGTCGCTTAGGCTTTTACGCCTTGTTGTCAGAAGGGCCCTTTCGGCTTGTACCTATAGCAAGTTCATCGTAAGAGAATTATAATATAATCGATATTTACGCAGGTAAGTTTCAATTTATGACAGCTTCATCTAAAATTCCAAGTTCACGACAAAGGAAATTGAAGCGCTCTTCGGATAATGGCTTAGTAAAGAAATCTGCTAGCTGATGATCAGTGTCAATAAACTCTAAGTTAATCGTGCCATTTTGCTGATGATCACGCAAAAAGTGGTGTCTAATTTCAATGTGTTTTGTGCATGAGTGACAGATAGGGTTCTTAGTCAAGTTAATAGCACTAGTATTGTCACAGAATATAGGAATGTGCATGAAAGATAGATTATAGTCTTCAAGGGTTTGCTTCATCTACATAATTTGTGCACAACAACGCCCAGCTGCGATGTATTCAGCTTCTGTTGTGGATAGTTCAACAGAATTCTGTTTCTTGCTAAACCAAGAGACTAAAGCCTTTCCTAATAAATGACACGTGCCGCTTGTACTTTTATGGTCGACCTTGCATCCAGCGAAATCAGCATCAGAGTAACCAATGAGGTCAAATGATGTTGACTTGGGATACCATAGGCCCACTGTAACCGTACCCTTAAGGTATCAAAAGATACGCTTAACAGCGGTCAAGTGTGATTCCTTAGGATTTGCTTGATATCTAGCACATAGGCAAACACTAAACATGATATCGGGGCGGCTAGCAGTTAAATAAAGTAAGCTGCCTATCATACCTCGATACTTACGTTGATCAACGGGTTTGCCGCTCTCATCTGGTTCGAGTTTGGTTGAAGTAGCCATTGGAGTGCTGATTGGTTTGACGTTGTCAAGATCGAACTTTTTCAGCATGTCCTTTGTATACTTCGACTGACAGATGAAAGTTCCATTAGCCATTTGTTTTACATGCAGACCAAGAAAGTAGTTGAGTTCTCCCATCATGCTCATCTTAAATTCTGTCTGCATACACTTGGCAAATTCTTGACAGAGGGTTTCATCAGTAGAACCAAAAATGATATCATCAACATAAATTTGAATTAATAGAATAGTGTCTTTAAAAGATTTTATAAAAAGTGTAGTGTCAATTTTCCTTTTGAAAAACCTTTCTCAAGCAAGAAACTGCTTAGCCTTTCATACCAAGCTCTGGGGGCTTGTTTAAGGCCATATAGCGCTTTCTTTAGCTTGAACACGTGGTCGGAAAATTTATGATTTTCAAAGCCAGGGGGTTGTTTTACATAAACTTCCTCCTTAATAAAACCATTCAAGAAAGCACTTTTCACATCCATTTGAAATAATTTGAAATTTTAATAATTTACAAATGCACAAAGCATCCGAATGGATTCTAGTCTAGCAACCGGAGCATACGTCTCATCGTAGTCGATACCTTCCTCTTGGTTGTATCCTTGAGCTACTAGACGAGCTTTGTTGCGTGTGACTGAACCATCTTCATTCACTTTGTTTCTAAACACCCATTTAGTACCAATTATCGAGTGATTTGCCGGTCTAGGAACTAGTTCCCACACTTGACTCCTCTCGAATTGGTTGAGTTCATCTTGCATAGCAGAAATCCAAAATTCATCATTAAAAGCTTCAGAAATGTTTTTCGGCTCAACTTGTGAAATAAAGGCAGTACTAGCAATAGAGTCTCTTAGAGATGATCTAGTACTCCATGTGAAACTTCATCTATCACTAAATTTTCTGGATGAGAAGGCTTAAAAGAGAATTTCTTAGGCAAGCCCTCCAGAGAATTAGTTTCGGTTGAGGTATTCATTGGAGTAGAATTTGATGGCTCAACGTCATCATCAAGAGTACTTGCTGCACTATTATCTTCATCAAAAGTCACATTTGTTGACTCTTCCACAATTAGTGAACATTTATTAAAGACTCTATATCCCTTACTCTTGGCAGCATAGCCAAGGAAAATACCATCGTCAGCTTTGGCATCAAATTTGCCTAAGTTATCTTTGGTGTTAAGGATAAAACATCTACATCCAAAAACTTTAAAATAAGAAACATTGGGGGTTCTCCCAAACCAAAGCTCATAGGGTTTTCTTCGTAATGGGATGAATAAGCACCCTATTCAGAATGTGGCATGCTGTACTGACAGCTTCTGCCCAGAAATATTTCGGAAGTGAAAATTTATTCAACATGACTCTAGCCATATCGCCGAGAGTCCTATTCTTTCGCTCCACAACACCATTTTGTTGAGGAGTTCTTGGACAAGAAAATTCATGATCAAAACCATTAGAATCACAAAATTTTTCAAAATCAGAATTTTCGAATTCGCCTCCATGGTCACTTCGGATTCGAGTGATCATGTAGCCTTTTTCGTTTTGAACTTTCTTGACAAAAATCTTAAAAACTGAAATAGCATCACTTTTGTTTGTGAGAAAGAAAACCCAAGTAAATCTCAAAAAATCATCAACAATAACAAATGTATAAAGTTTACCACCAAGGCTAGCTACTCTACTAGGACCAAATAAATCCATATGGAGTAGTTGCAGGGGTCTGAAAGTACTTACAGAGTTGATGGAATGAAATGAGGATTTGTTTGCCTTGTTCAATTCACATTCGGCACATACCGTGTCCTTTTTGAATGTGATGTCGGGCAATCCTCTCACTAGCTTCTTGGTTGATAACCTTGATATAGTATCATATTGGCATGACCAAGACGCTGGTGCCAAAGTAATCGTTCATCTTTGTGGGCATAAACATCTACCTGCATTGTTAGTATCTATAGAAAGATAGAAAATATAAATGTTATCCTCTCTTTCCCCTTCAAAAACAATGTCTCCCGTTGACCTATCATAGATGAGGCAATTGTTTTGTCCAAATTAATATCATATCCATGATCAGCAAGATGACTAATGCTGAGCAAGTTATGCTTTAACTCGGTCACTAGGCAGACATCCTTTATTAAGGAGGGAGGATGACCAATAATAATTACCTATTATGTGCCCTTTTAAATTGTTACCGAAGGATACGTATCCTTCTCTCTTCATCGATAGTGATGCGAAAAGATTTGCGTCTCCTGTCATATGTCACGAGCATCCACTATCGAGAATCCACTTACTCTTAGTTGAGGAGAGAAGGTCCACCTACATCAAGAGTAGATGTGACCTTTGGTACCCAATTTCTTGAGGGTCCAAAAGTTAGTTTTTGGAAACCATGCATATACTTTTCTATCAACTAATATTCTAATTCTATTGTGGTGATATGTGTCCATGTAAACCACAATAAGTACATATAGCATTCCTATTCACAGTAGGAGCATGCTGATGATGTCTATAAACAGTGTAATGAGCAGAATTAGCATGATGATGATTATGCATAGAGTGCTGTGGAGTGGCATGGTGATGTTGTCTATATGGAGCAAGGTGATGTTGTCTATATGGAGCATGGTGATGTTGTCTATATGGTATGGCATGCTGATATTGTCTATGTGGCACAGCATGGTGATATGGCATATGGTGATCTTGTCTATATGGCATGACATGATGATCTTGTCTATATGGCATGGCATTGTGATGATTTCTATATGTAGAGTGATGTTGGTTGTGTCTTTGTGCAGCATGATGAGTATGAGAAGTATTCTTACGTGCACGTGGTTTTTGTGTTTTATGAAAGTTAGTGTATATAAAAGCATGGTTATGTGCTGCATGAGGATGACGTGGTTGGCTAGCTTGAGTGGTGTTGTGCCCATGTGATTGGGTTTGAGGTTGAGCAACCTGTTTTCCCAATTTGGTTTCTAATCTCTTAGAAACAGCTTGCAGTTCATTAACCTTAATATTTAAGCCATATATCTTAGTCATGGAAATCTTGTGTCTACTCCTTTCTTCAGCAAGCAACGTGTTGAGTGTAGTGATTTCTTGAGTTTGTTGCTCAATACGTGCTTCAGCATCATGTAAGCTTATTTTAAGCTTGGATACTTCATCAGTGATATCAGTGGGGTGACGTGTCTCTAATGTTATCAAGTAATAGAGAAATTCTTTGTATTTCGCCTTTAAGACTTTTGATTTTGTCCTTGGCATGTTTGTATTTACCGATGACCTTTTTGTGATCATCGAGTAAATCAGTGAAGGCATCGCCAAGTTCATCAAAAGAGAAGTCGTCTAGAGTTTCGTTAGATACCTTGTTGGAGGTTGCCATTAGGCACACATTTGCTTTATCTTGAGGAGAGTCCTTTTCTTCCTCGGAGTCACTAGCTTCACTTTCATGCCAAATACTTGTGTTGGCATATTTCTTTGATGAGGTCTTCTTGTATGGCTTTTCATAGCGGTTGCTTTTCTTCAAGAATGGACAGTCTTTTTGGACGTGTCCAGTCTTCTTGCAACCATAACAGGTTGGCTCTTCTTCATCGTCTTCTTGTGGTTCCTTCTTTCTTCTATTGAAGCGAAGGAATTTTTGAAATTTTGAACCATGAGAGCTTGGTCTTCGTCATCCGAGTTGTCGTCTTCGGTCTCATCGTGCTCAGCCCTTCGTCGATGAGCTTTGAGAGCGATTCTTAGTCTTCGGAGCAGGCTCTTCGAAGTCCTTGAGGTCAAGCTCGTGAGTCATAAGCTTACCCATCAAGGTCTCCATTGACAAGGTTGTGAGATCGTTCCCTTCTATGATGGCTGTCACCTTAGGGTTCCAAATTTTTGGTAGCCCCCTAAGCAGCAGCTTGCGAATCTTCTCATGATTTGAATATTGCTTTCCAAGTGAAGACAAGGGGTTGATGATGTCGAGGAATCTTGTGAACATCTGTGTGATCGTCTCGTTTGGCTTCATCTTGAACGCCTCGTATTCTTGCGTAAGACGACTGATTTTTGATTCCTTGACTTGGGTGGTTCCTTCATGTGTCACTTCTAGAAGCTTCCATACTTCATAAGATGTGGTGCATGTGGATACCTTGTTAAACTCATTCCTGTCTATAGCACAGAATAAAGCATTAATAGCTCTCGCGTCTAGACTTGCCTGTTTCTTCTCTTCGTCAGAATATTTGTCATGGAATTTCTCAATGAGATCACCGTTGACAACTATTCGGGCTTTTTGTAGCCGTCAGTGACGACTGTCCACAGGTCGAAGTCTAGAGACTTGAGATAAAAACTCATCCTTGTTTTCCAATACGTGTAGTTAGTTCCATCAAATAGGGGAGGCCTATGAGTGGACTGTCCTTCACCGTGATTGGAAATCAAGGATTGTGTGGTTGCCATGGATAAGCTCTAGGATGTAAATCCTTGTAAAGAGAACAAAGCTCTGATACCAATTGAAGAACAGGTGGCAACTCTAGAGGGGGGTGAATAGAGTTTATATAGAAAATAACCAATTAAAAATTAACTCTTTCACGAACAATAAATAATCAGAGTAAAATGCGGAAAGTAAATGAAGAGCAAGAAAGCATACGCAAACACAGCGATTTTAACCTAGTTTCCTCGTGGAGGACTAGTCCAGGCCTGAGAACTCTAGCTCAGGATTAAATCCACTATTTGTGAAATAGTAGTTTACAACCCGTGCCTTTTCTTCAGAAGAGCACTTCAACTTCTTACAGAGGATCGCAGTGGCGATTTGCTTGGAATTGTCCAAGCGACTTCTTCAACTCTTGCACAAGAATCCTAACTGAGAGATGCTGAGCACTCGAGACTTAGGAAGCTTGTGGCTAGTAGATGGGAAGGGTATGGCTTTTCTGAGCTTTAAGAGAGAAGAGAAGAGAAGAGAAGAAGGGGATATGAAATGAGAGAATTCATGCCCTATTTATAGTGTTTTTATAGGCAGAATTCGGCCAGAATTCGGGTAGGAAAATTCAAATATTTGGCCGTTGGACAACTAGCAACCAGCTAACCCTAAAATTAGGGTTCCTGATTTCTAGGGGACAGAGTTCGGCCCGAACTCTGTATGGAGGCAGAGTTCGGCCCGAACTCTGTCTCCAGAGCATAGAGTGCTTCTAAGGGGACCATTGGGCAATTTCTGGTTTGGTGGAGCTTGGGATTATTGGGTAGGCTATAGTCTAAGTTTCAAGAGCTCAGCATGACTCAGATTACATTAGTCTAGACTCAAAGAAAGTGTAAAATACAGACTCGAATTCAACTGAGAAGCGGAGGCTGAGCTGTCATCTGTCTTGAGCTTAATGCAGACGTCGTGTGTCGTATTGAATTATTACAGATATTATTTAGTCAATGTTGTCAATTTGGTTGACTGTGACTTTGTGTCAACAGTAGCATCCCCTGAACTCCTGGGGTAGTCCTCGAAGCTGATGGAGGAGCACCCCTAAAAGTTGCAGATGGGCCCACTTGAGCTGGAATAAGAGGTACTGTTGTCCCTAGGGCCGGCTGAGTCGGACGAGAAGTAGCCGACCTCTCAGTGGTATCACTGATACCAGAGCGATGCGATCGTGTCTCCACTATCCTGAAGACAGATCAAACAAGGAATCAATTATTGAAAAGAAACAAAATCTTCAAAGGAGGATAGTTGTTTTCAAGAGGAGATAATTAATAACAAGCATTGATAAGAGTTTTCCTAATGTGATTGTGTACCTTAACTTATATCTTATATCCTACTACAGGCTGTAATGATACTCTAGTTCGAGTACCACTACGAATCACACTAGTTGTGATTGTGACCTGCATGGGCCACCACTAAAAACGTGTTACGACCCGCACCCAGTGCAAGGGCACGAGAAGTGAAGAATGCCCAGCCGCGCAGTGTCGGCGGTAGAACGTTGTCCTGAGTCACAATATCTAACCAGTCTAAATAGTCTAAGAATGGAGAGTAAATAATAAGTAACTCAATCACAATACTATGATGGAATAGAATAGAAATCACAAGAGAGTCTCAACATAAATAGAAGTCTAAGTGTAAACCACCAGAATAAATCTCAAGTACAACTCATAAAGTCTCTAATAGAAAGACAAATAAAGTACTAAGTCACAGCTAGACTATGGGCAAGTCCTCAGCGACTGTGGGATCCTCCTGAGGGTCCACGTCGCCAGTGTCATCTAAGCCAATGCCACAATAAGTAGGGAAGAACTCCTCATCAATAACTGTAAAATTTTTAACATGCCCAGTCAGGACGGAACGAGCACATATCTCTCACAACAGTTCATATCAGGATTGGACATATAAAGTAAGCTATAGAAAACTATACATGAATTACTGTAAAGGAAATCAATAAGAGAGAGAATATAAAATGAGATATAATATGATAAATAGAGAAGTGTAACCATCTACGTGATTTAGAGCATAAATTAGTTATTTAAACGGTCTGGGTTGCACATGGATACAACTATGGAGTGCACATGGATACCTACTGGGGATAATGATCACATAACCAACTACACTCTCCCTGCCCCCAATCAATACACAAGGATCAATGCATGTTATGTTATTGCACATGGATAACAACTACTTTATACATGGGGCTCATATGGTCATGAGTGTACATGAATAACATATGAGTGCACATAGATAATATGAATACATGGAGTACATGATGGCCATGATAAAGTACATGAACATGACATACTCGATGTATCCGAGGGGATACATCACATGAAAAGATCCATAGGGTACTAATCCGTGTGAACGTCGTGTCAGCATTAAGTATACTAGTCTAGAACAAGAGACATATCCAAAGAAGTTTGAAAAGATCAGAGAATGTACTCGCCTGGCAAACTGAACTGCTGATGATGAAGTGTAGCTAAACTGGGGTAATGTAAACCTATTTAAAGTATACCCATGTCACAACCAAGTCCACAATATCAAAAAAATAGCTACAATGCAAAACTATATGCTTCTAGGTCCATTTCGGTCAAAGTTAACCCTCGGTCAACTCTGGTCAAACCTGGTCAACGCTGATCAAACCTGGGTCAACTAGTCCGTCTACTAATTTCTAGGTCATACACAAAATTCTAGGTCATTTGGAGTTCGTTTGAGTTGAATTGGATCAAGTTTGACCCAAAGTTGACTTTGTCAATTTGGTTAACTTGTCGGCCAATTCGACTAAACTAGGCTCGAAATGACAAACCAAATCTGTCCTAGGGCTCCTATAGTTTTATACACCACTACAATCTACTCTAAGAGAAATTCCAAGCATAATATCTACATACTATAGGTATATACACACATGTGTATATACAATACAAACAAAACCTAAATCTAACAAATGGTGGTGTGTGTGTGTGTGTGTCCTGGAGCTTACTAAAATGGGATAAATCTGAGATTAAAAACTTAAAATACAACCATGGTATACCACAATTAATTACTATATATAATTATAATATATATATATATATATTTAAAAAAAAAATAAAAATTATATATATATATTTAATTATATATATACATATATATATATATATATATATTTATATATATATATATATATATTTATATATATATATATATAATATATACACAAAAAAAAAAAATAATAATATATATATATATATATATATATATATACACAAATGCTCAAAATGGAAACATATGCAATGATGTGATATAATATAAAGAGTCTAAAATTTGGTAATATCTCCTTGACCCATTCTTAATATGTATGCATTAGGAATGAGTTTCAACGGGATTTTACATATATAATTAAACATATAATACAGAGCTATATAGAAAGCATATATATACTCATAATTGATGGAAAATTATGAAACAAAGCCAACAGTTGGTTCCCACATATCCGAAACCTCATATTAGTCCTGTAAACTCAGATTTTAGAAGCTAAGAAGCTGGAAATCAAAATATCATATTAACTCAAAAATCAAAATCAAAGAAAACTCATCCAATTCACACAACGACCCAAAATACAAAATACACCAAACGAACCCGCGAAACTCAGCATACACGTTGGTCACGACCCACGTGATGCGTTCGTATACTCTCGGGTTCGAAATCGTGTCCGTGTCGTGTCCACAGATGCGTATCAGAATTTCCCGATACCGCGTGATACGCGTGAGTTCTCGCTCGTTTGAGCGCCGCACACGCAACGAACGCCCCTTGCTTGTGCATGTAGATGGGGGGGGCCCTGGGGTAGGTCTAGGACATGATGACATGGCGATACGTCGTGCCAAAACAGTGCACGCGGCCCGCACCTGCGTTCTCGCTCGTTTGAGCGCCGTACACACAACAAAACACCTCGTACTTGTGCACGTAGCTGGAGGGGTCCTGGGGTAGGTCTAGGACATGATGAAATGGTGACATGCCGCACCAAAATAGTGCACACATCCCGTACCTGCGTGCGGCTGCTGCGCGCGCGCGTGCACCCGCGCGCCCTCGTGCGCGCGGTTCCGCCCTCGTGGCTTGTTCGTCGGGCCACGCCGTGACTCGGGGTTCGTCCTACAGGTCGTCTAGGTATAGGTCAACATGTTCTGGGTCCTGGAATGGGTCTTTGCTGCATCGTGTGTGCGCACGAATTCCGTTCCTGCGACAAAAATGAAAGGCTGAATACACAGTGGCTGAGCGGTGCGCACGCGCGATTTTCTCCGCGCGCGCTCACGAAAAAGCCGTAAAATTTTACAAACATGGGGGCAGAGGTGCCCCCATGTGC
>JANAVB010023999.1:604199-971801 GCA_029216955.1 Iris pallida | reverse complement strand
TAAGATATATATATATATATATATAATATATATATATATATATGCTTATAAATTAAGTATTTTCCTTATAACATATATTGTACTTTTAAACATATGTATGATATTTCACTATGCATAATTTTGCCTTATTTAAAATATTAATATTATTTTGCACTTTTACCAAACTATATTTTAGTGTATTTTAAATTACTGTAACCATTTGGTGTCCAAGCCTAGCATGGGTTTTGGGCCCAAATGTGTTTTCACACATTCAAGACCTGTAAGTCATATTGGACTTGATTCATGGCCTTGGGTCCTGTATTTGAACTTTGGTTCAAATTATATACATGGACAAAATACGCAGATAATTAATTATTTAATTTCAATTATGTGCAATGCTATTTTTGGATTTCTAAAATATAGAGTACTGTTAAAATTCTGGAAAAATAGTATTTAGATACTATGTTACTTTAGCTAATTTAATATAATTTTTGTAGTATTTAATTTACTGTTTACCACTAGTTTGGCATATGAAACCAAAACTCATTTTCTGTATACTTAGGAAAGCTGATTTTATAAAATACTTGTACTGGTTAATAAATTCCAGGAAATTATAATAAATTTCTATGATTAAAAAGGATCACTTTGATAATTTACTTTAAGAAAAATTAGGCTTTTTGTCTATCTCTAAAATTGTTAGAAACAATGATCATTTGATTTATTTATTGATTAATTACGACTTATAGCTTTTTGTGTTATTTGAGTTTTAGCCGTGTTGAACCCCACCCCTCACTAGTGTAAAGATCCTAGAAAGTTAGTTAAAGTAGTGTGTCACCCCACATTGGCTCTTATGCCAAAGTTATCATTTTGGCTAGGTGGCCAGTCACAAGTCGTGTCGTACCTGTTAGTGTCTTAGCGTTTTAGCTTAGTATAAAAACTAAGTTATTGTATTTATTCTACAGTGACGAGTTACCGGACATCCACAGCACTGTATCGCAGCTTGTTTTGTTTTGCTTGCTAGAGGCAAGTACTTTCTACGAACTTTACATATTGTCACATAAATTAACTGCAAACCCCACCATGTTAAATGCTGATCCGGGGGTAGCAAGTTAGATCTCTACATGTTGTACTTTCTATTTCTAACATACTTAGAACAGTCTTTATGTATCTCTCACATGATTAGGATATGGGTTATGGGGAAACTGATGGTAGAGTACGTGATCATGACCCCCCTATAGTAGCGAGAGAGGTCGCATTTTATATGCATACCTTGCCGTAGGCCATTATCCCGCATTTTTGTATGGATGTACACCTATGCCTGTTGACTTGTACGTATGTACATTTTATTTACATATACCACAGTACACTGTACATCTATTGACCGATCAGTACATGCTACAGTTTTAAAACACTACATGTACATCTGTCTCTATGACATATGTATCCCTTGCCATGATAGATTGTGTGATGCATGTTTCCAGTTATTCTCTTATGTTCATTTACATGTTTCATATGCTAGTTTGCTAGATTCAGTACTTGCTCCCGTCCTGACAGGATAACGTTGTAGGTATCCTTACTGAGGAGGAGTTACTCTGCGACACCTATTATGGAGTTACTGCCGAGGACCCGACTTGCTTTACGAGGATGTTCCTGCAGGGAACCTCGCCTAGTTGTCTTTTGTATTTTTAGTCTTTTGGGAATAGTCATGTATTAGACTATATATTTGTAACTGGACATGTATCCAGTTTTATATTTCAGTTCACTTGTACTTGGACATTTTACTATATACGACGACTTTTGTGTTTGGAGCATTTATGATTCTTCTTCACTTATAGAACTATTAGCATATTTAGTCTTATCCTGTTGTCTTTAGAACAGCTTACTACGTTTTATCTCAACGTAGGCTGGGCATGACTCGGCCTGGCCCAACAATTTGGGTAGGGGTCGTGACATGTTTTTTAGTGGTAGCCCATACAGGTCCTGAATAAATTATTTGGTTACGTTATTGTACCAAGCATGCCTGCAATTAGGAACTTAAGTAATTAGACAACATTAGGAATGACGCTTAGAACACCTAGAGGAATGCTAGGATTGCAACATAGGAAATACATCACATGTTTGCTAACATAAATTAGACTTCCTTGCATATGATTACTTACGTTTAAACAAGTCCTTATAAGTCTTTTTTATGTGTAATTTAGATGGTGCTTACTCGTTCATCCCAGTATGTTACCCCCGAGAATGGGGCCCTCCTTATCCAGTCAGCTGACCAGTCGACTGATACACCTCCATTCCAGATTCCCCCACTTCACAGATCCACAGACCCAGATGCCTCCACCATCTTCCATATCCCAGTCCCAGCATGCCCCGATACTTCCACCACCCCCTATCACTATACCCACCCAGGCTTCCGTCACACTCGACGGGAACCAGCTGCTCACTCTGATTCAGGGGTTCCTAGCAACCCATCAGGAGCAGACTACCCTACTCCGCCAGAGCATAGAGCGTTCTGAGGGACGTCCCGTGGTCCTACCACATGTAGAGCCACGACAGAGAGCGGGGACGATCAAGGACTTCATGGGTCTGAATCCTAAGGAGTTCTTAGGGACTGAGGGCATAGTAGTAGCAGATGACTGGCTAGATTCAGTAGAGAGGAAGCTCCTAGGAGTTAGGATGCCGAATGACCTCCAGGCGAGGCAGCAAGATTTCTGCTGATAGACTTAGCAGGAGTCTGGTTCCGAAATGAGCCGTTGTTTGCGAGAGGGAGAGAAACTTAGGACCAGTTCAAGACCCAGTTCAAGAAGAAATTCTTCTCGACCACTGCTAGAGTAGCCATGGGCTACGATTCCAGAATATCCAGCAGGGGAACCGTTCTGTTGATGACTATGCGGCAGAGTTTAGTCCCTGAGCCGTTTCGCTTCTAGTCTGGTTGCAGATCCAGAGGAGATGACCCGTAGGTTTTGCCATGGTCTAGTTCCAGACATTAGCATTCTTATAGTGCGACGGTACGACGACTGACTACTACCAGAGCCTAGAGTTGGCCCGAAGCATTAAGAAGCATCTTCTGTCTAGCAAGAGGCCGGCTTCTGTACATCATGAGGGACCGTCTAAGCGTCAGGCTTTCCAGCAGAGAGCCGACGACGCCCCAGCAGACTTACCATCCCCCTATATCACATCACCCGACCCCGCCAGTTAAAGCCCCGGGACCCCGACACAGCAGCAGCAGCAGCGGGGAGCTATATGTTCTTTCTGCGGAAGACTAGGGCACGACAGGTCCATTTGCAGGAAGAGATTGGGGCATTGTTTAGTTTGTGGGTCTACCACCCATCAACTTTGAGACTGTCCAGCAGCCAAGGGACCTAGAGGACCGCTTCCTACTCAGCAGCAGAGGTTTGGACAGCATCTACAGCAGCAGAAGGGACCTCAGGGGAAGGTTTATAGCCTAGCCCTCGAGCCGGAGCCGGAGCAGGTTTCGGAGCTGGATTACTTAGCTGACGTCATTACAGGTCATGTTTATTTACATACTTTTCTAGCTCTATGCCTGTTTGATTCTGGTGCATCTCATAGTTTTTTGTCATTAGAGTTTATGCATGAACATCACTTAGTATCTAACCTACTGCGGAGGTTAGTAGAGTAATGACGGGAGGAGGACCAGTGCCTATTAGAGCTAGCTATAGATGCTCTATTATGATAGCCGAGGAGAGTTCGAGGAACGATTCTTTGTGATGCCACTCCCCGGTTATGATATCATATTGGGGATGGACTGGCTTAGCTATGCCCATGCATCTATAGATTGTCACGAGGGTAGTTTTTCTTCAGTCCCCCAGGCACAGCACCATTCAGTGTCAGGAGGACAGGGCCGGAGATCAGCCTAGAGCCGAACTGTTGTGCGACAGTCGGGGACGCAGCACCGTCACACCCTATCATTAGGGAGTTTATGGATGTATTCCCAGAGGATCTTCCAGACTTCCGCCTGAAAGAGATGTGGAGTTCACTATAGATTTAGTGCCGGGTTCATCACCAGTATCCCGGGCTTGCTATAGAGTGAATCCCAAGGAGGCCATAGAGATGAAAGAGCAGATTGATGACCTGTTAAAAAAGGGTTTCATTCGATCCAGTGCTTCTCCATAGGGAGCACCAGTGCTCTTTGTGCCTAAGAAGGATGGTACAGTCCGGTTGTGTATTGACTACCGGGCCTTGAATGCCATCACCATCAAGAACAAATATCCTTTGCCCAGGATAGATGATTTGTTCGACCAGTTGAGTGGGGCGAAGGTGTTTTCCAGGATAGACTTGAGATCCGGGTACCACCAGGTGAAGGTTAGGCCAGCAGACATCCAGAAGACGACGTTCAACACGAAGTACAGGCAGTACGAGTTTCTGGTGATGCCATTTGGTCTCACAAATGTGCCAGCTGTCTTTATGAATTTGATGAATAAGATATTTCACCAGTATCTGGATAAGTTCGTCGTAGTATTTATCGACGACACTGATATACTCGAAGATGCCAGAGGAGCATGCAGAGCACTTGTGGATAGTTTTGGGGATTCTGAGGCAGGAGAGATTGTTTGCCAAATTGCCGAAGTACGAGTTCTTTTTAGACCGAGTGGAGTTTCTCGGGCATGTAGTCACTGGAGATGGAATCTTGGTGGATCCCAGGAAGATTGCTGCAGTTGAGACGTGGAAGGCTCCGACGTCAGTTTCAGAGATCAAGAGCTTTCTGGGTTTAGCAGGCTATTATAGAAAGTTCGTCCAGGACTTTGCTAGGATAGCTGAACCCATGACGAAGCTGACACGGAAGGACACAGAGTACATCTGGTCAGAGGACTGCCAGACAGCGTTTGAGGAGCTGAAGAGGAGGCTGACGACCCGCTCCAGGTCTGACTTTACCTTCAGGTTCTGGAGGTTTCACCATTTACAGTGATGCTTTTGGAAAAGGGCTAGGATGTGTCCTACAGCAGCATGAAAAAGTGATTGCTTATGCATCTAGACAATTGCGGACTCATGAGCGGAATTATCCTACCCATAACCAAGAGTTAGCTGCGGTGATCTTTGTACTCAAGTTATGGAAACATTACTTATGCGGAGAGCGTATGGAGATCTTTACTGACCACAAAAGCTTGAAGTATGTGTTCACGCAGAAAGAGCTGAACATGCGGCGGCAAGACGATGGTTGGAGTGATGAAGGACTTCGACATCGATTTACAGTATCATCTCGGTAAGGCAAATGTGGTGGCGGATGCACTGAGCAGGCATCCGATGGCATGGTACCTGATGATAGATCGGCATTTGTGGGAGGATCTGAGAAGCTCGGTATCGAGCTAGTTCGGCCAGGATCAGTGGTACAGATGATGGCGCTTGACATTCAGTCAGGTTTGATGGAGCAGATCCGGGAGACACAGTCTACAGATGAGAGCCTTTGCAGACTTCGACCCCAGGCTTAGCGGGATTGCTGGATGACTTCACTATAGCAGAGGATGGATCCTTGAGGCATGGCAGCCGATGGTGCGTGCCGAAGGGAGAGCTAGTAGAGGCAGTCTTGCAGGAGGCGCATCGATCGAGATATTCTATTCACCCTGCTGCTAACAAGATGTACCGTGACTTGCGGGAACATCTTTGGTGGCACGGGATGAAGAGGAATGTATCGCGTTTTATCTCAAGATGCCTAGTTTGCCAGCAGGTCAAGGCGGAGCGCCAGAGGTCAGCTGGTTTGTTGCAGCCGATACCCATTCCCGAGTGGAAGTGGGTGTTGGCCCAATGATTACATCGATTTTTGAATATGGCTAATCAGTTAAGTTTAACATAATGATGTCACTAATATTCATATACTCACTATCATGTTGCTACTTAAATCTTAGTATTGTCCTAATTGTCCCTATTATATTACTATACTTGTATCATACTGCAACATATTTTGCTGGCATAACATGTATTTGTAGACATGCAGTAAGCATGATCAAACATGATCTAAACAGGACATAGGTAATGAAGAATTAATGATGGAGCACAGACGGCGTCATACAAAGAGATTTCTCCGAACCGCCTAGCGACCTATCCGGGGCCTCGCATCGGGGGTTCCGCTGCCCGGTCAGCGGACAGGGATCGAGGGGGCAGCGCCCCCCGTCGGGGGTTCGGGGCGAAGCCCCCGAAAGGTATTCAGATTTCCAGATCTGTTTATCTTTGGACGACCGCTGTCAAGGAAAAAGACGTCTTCAGTTCTGCTCAGATATCAGAAGAAAGGCGTCATCACAGGCTCTTGTTTCTACTTGTTCCAAGTCTGTAATTTTTAATTTATTGAGTCTAGGAGAATGTGTACGTTGAGTCGCACTGAGTCAGGTCAACCCCTAGACATTCTCTCCAAGCTCTACCATTCAAACAGACCAATTCCTGAACCAAGCCCAAGCTCCACAAAGCCCAAAAGCCCAATGGACCAATTCTGTCTTCTGGAGACAGAGTTCGGGCCGAACTCTGCCTCCACACAGAGTTCGGGCCGAACTCTGTCCCCTAATTTCCAGTACCCTAATTTTTAGGGCCTGCTTGCTACAAGCTGTCCAACGTTCAATAATTTGAATTCTTGGGGCAGAATTCTGGCCGAATTCTGCCTCCCCAGAGTAGTATAAATAGAGCTTGAATTCTTTCATTTCAAATCATCTCTTACCTTCAAATATTCAAGCTTTCTAAGCTCTACTACTCCAAGCCTCATTCTTCCATATCTCCTAAGCCACACTCTCCTTAGCCCAAGGTGCTCAGTGCGATATCAGCTAGAAGTTGTGTGCAAGAGGGAAAGAAAAGTCACTTGGACAATTCCAAGTTTCGCCACTGCGAATCTGTAAGAAGTTGACGTGCTCTTCTGAAAAAAGGCACGGGGTATAACTACTATTCACAAATAGCGGATTTAATCCAGAGATAGAGTTCTCAGGCCTGGACTAGTCCTCCACGAGGGAAACTAGGTTAAAACTGCTGTGTTTGCGTATGCTCTTCTGATCTTTATTTACTTCCGTATTTCTCTCTGATTTATTTACTATCTTGATAGTTGTTTGTGGAGGTGATATAGAGTTAACTTTTATTTGGTGATTATCGACACAAACTCTATTCACCCCCCTCTAGAGTTGCCTACACGTTTCTTAATTGGTATCAGAGCAAGGTCTCTATTGTTAGGCTTAACATCCTTAGAGTAGATCCTTGTTTATTTTGTGTATGGCATCATATTCTTCCTCCTCCGATGAAGAGGGTTTTACTTCTAGTAGCATAGACAATCATGTTTCTTCTAAATGCAATAAGTGCTCTAAGTGGAAAGCCATGGCTAACCAATCCTTAAAGTTTGCTAAGGCTTTTCATTCTACAAATGAAGAACTTGTAGAAAAGGTTATTCATTTAGAAGAAGCTAATGAGTTTTTGAGAAATGAAAACAATGTTTTATTATCTAGACTTGACTCTCAAAACTCATCTTGTGTTTCTTTAAAGAGTTTGAATGATTCTTTAATTTTGAAAATCAAATCTCTTCCTCATCATTAGAAGATCTTAAGAAGCAAGCACATGAGCTAAATCATTTGCATGATTCTTCTATTGACTCTTTAAAGAAACAAAATGATGATTTTTTTCTAGAATTGCTTTATTTGAAAAAGAGAATTATGCTTTAAATGCTAAATTTGATTCTCTTACTTGTTTGCATAATGATTTGCTATTAGAACATGATATTCTTAAGACCAAATCCATGCATAGTGATTCTCTTACTTGTGTGCATAATGATTTGCCATTAGAACATGAGTCTTAAGACCAAATCCATGCATGCTACTCTAGAGATATTCATCATTCTAGTATGTCACGTTCATAATGATGCTCATTCCGATACATGTGCATACACTAGTATTAGGTGCTTCTATTGCTCTCGTATTGGACACATGAGTGTAACTTGTCCTATTCGTAGGAGTTTTTCTACCAATGCTAGAGTAAATAGTATATGGGTCCCTAAAGCTAACAAATGTGGATCCAAGTTTATTTGGATACCAAAGTCTTCGCCTAATGTTGTAGGTGGAGCTTCTTGTATCGGACATAGCACCGAGGAAGCGTGTTGGTGGTTGCAAAGCTCAAAGGTCATCTTCTAAGCAATTGTACCAACACAAGTGTGGCCACTAGAGCCACTTTGGTAACATGCTAAACTATTCTGTTTAAATGGCTTATATTTGTAGAATCTAGCATGTTTCTCTTGATGTCTTGCTACTAGCTCACATAGATATCCTTTAGTTGCTTATATAAATCAATGTGAGATATAATACTAGCATGCTTAGTTGTTTCTTATTATTTTTTTATCTAGCATGACTAGTTACTTAGGTTAAATGATTAGTTCACACTATCTTGTTTATCACTCATTTTTATTAGTGTGACACATTTAAATATGCATGCTCGCTATTCTTTATCTTTATAAAGCATGTATATCACTCTAGTTCATAGGAGCTTGATTCTTGAATTTTGTTTTAAAGTTTGACTCTCCATTTTTAAAGTTTTGAGATAGTTACTTCTTGCCGATTTGTATTCAATATGTCATATTTATCTTAATTGCTATTTGTGAATATATGTGTTTAGCACAAGCTACTTATAATTTGATAAGTATATACTTATACTTCTTTTTAATCTTGTGCTTGCATAATATCTTATTATCAATTCTCATATTTTTTTGATTATCCTATTGAGAATCAATTATGTCTTTGCCTAATAAAGTCTATTTATACGTGCTTTTGAATTTGTGATAGTTTTCAAACATTCATGATAGATACATGACTATATTCATTAAATCTTCATTTACATGTAGATCATGTATTAATATTGACATCTATTTTGTATAAATATCTTTATGTGGGCATATGAGATAAGCTCAAGTTTTATATTATTTGAAGAGTATTTTTATACTTGTGCTTACCTTATAATTTAGCTATTGATTCTTTTGACTAAATTTTGTTATCTCTACTTAAATCAATTAGCTTATTCCTTAAAGTCTTTTTGATGATATCTTATTGGCTTTTATTGTTGACTTTATGGATACATGTCTTTCACTCTTATTTTGATCTTTTTCGCTTAACCAATTTTCAGCCTGATTCCAGTTCTGTCACCAGAATCCGGAATTTGGGCCGAACTCTGCCCTTACCAGAGTTCGGGCCGAATTCGGCCTGGCTGTTCCAGAACCGGAAACAGTCTCAGCCGTTGATCAAATTATAGATCCAATGGCCATTATTGATTCCAAATGTTGATATTTATTTATTCAAATGCCTTTAAGTTGGAATATTGAGAGAAAATATTTATTAGTGTCTTGTTCATGACTTTTATGGAAGTTCTTTTAAGAATTGTTTGGTTTTGTGCTTTACCTTACTTGTTGAGATCATCATACTTATTTTGAGTATGAATCTTCTATATATTTATTTCATAAAGTGTATTATGAAAATATTTGTTTTGAAAATATTCTTAGCAAATTTTGATGATCATTCTTTCATTATTATTTGGGTATTTACCTTCTTATTCATAGGGATTCTTTATTTTGATGTTGTTTGATGATATGCATATATTCCTTTAAATCTAAGTTCTTAAAAGTAAAGAAATTTTGGGAATAAGTCGAAAGGGTCCTTCTGTCATACAGGTGTAAATAGCCTGAAGCGACACGGTGCACTAGTCTTCGGACTACCGCTAGCTGGGAACCGACCCCTACAAGTAACCCAAAGTGATCAATACTTTATAGACTTAAGATTTATTAAGGTCTATGCAACCATTATCTAGTTCTGGATCCTCCCTAAGTTCCAGAATACTTCATCATATCTAGCCTATATTTGAGCTATAAATATTTTATTTTTATTGCCCAATGATGTTTTGTAGCACATGAGAATACATGTAATTGATATATCATACTTCTCATGTCCTTAGCTATTATGGGTTGAACTTTTACTTTGAGATTTTCTATTTCTAGAGAATACACTTTCATAATGGTTATAATTTTGCATTCTCTAGATCAATCTATTATTTCATTATCTTGGGTTAATCTCAATATTTTTGGCAAAGAGATTTGCTTTATTGTGTTTCATGAACATCTCTTTTGTCCTTTACTTGATGAGAGTCTAATTCATTTACTTGCTATCTTATACTTATCCCTGCTTAAAAGAGTATATAAATATTTTGATCATTCAAAATGTATTGCCCTTATTGAGAACTCTATGCTTAAGTATGTATCTTTAGTGTTAGTGACTTAAGATTTAATGAGCACATTTATCCTGTTAATGGACTACCTCATTAATCTTAATTAGTTATGTAGCTTGCTTATTTACGATGTATTGATTAAGCTACATAATTTTTGTTCACTTTCACTCATCTAGCTATCTTCTTGAATTTCAATCTATATGTGATACTAGTTTACAAAAACAAGATTTATGAATTTTCTTTATGAGATTTGTATTCTATTTTAAATACATATGTTTGGTCTCTAAAATTAGTTTGACAAATTTTTTTAATTTAATCTTGTTTCTATTAAGGTTTGTGATTCATCGTTTAACTTCCTTCCATACTAGTCATTGGAAAGCATCTCTTAAATTTCTCTCATCTTTTGAGTCATGATTCTATTATATTATCATTTCTTTGGAATAAATTTGCAATGATTTAAATAAGATTGACTCTTTTCTAATTTTCCATTGGTTTGTTTATATGGTTTTTAGATGGAATTTATGACGGATTATAATTATTTATTGGTTTACTTTATGAATGATCCTATTGATGAGAGTAGTCCTATATTATCTAATTATGTGGTTATCAAGTTAATTTATTACTCTACTTTGACTACTCATGGATTATCACATATGCTCTTTGCTATTTGAACTTCATTGGTTTCTTATTTAGTATTAGCAAGGTTGGATTATACCCGTTGATGGGTACATATGTGGTAAAACATACATAGTCCATGCAAAGCAATAAATTGGTTGATCATTTCTTAATTAGATAATCATGGACATGATATTGAGTTTTATTTTTATTTTTATTGGAGCTATACTCATGATTGATTTAATTGACTTTATTCATTTTCATGATGATATTTTTCTAATGGACCTTATTATTCCTTTTCATGATGATATTTTTCTAATGGACCTTATTATTCCTTTTCATATAATAATTTTCTAATGGACCTTATTATTCCTTTTCATGATGATATTTTCTAATGGTCCTTATTATTCTTGATCATAATGATATTTTTCTAATGGACCTTATTTCTTTTCATGATGATCTTCTTCTCAAAAGATAACATGCATTGATCTATCATATTTCAATATGATATTCTTCTATATAGGTCAGTGTATGTCGTCTTTTGATTACATGTGCTAAATTGAAATATTCTTTTGATTTCTCATTTTTAGTAACTATTAGTGGATATATCTTATTGACTAAAGATGATATTTTTCATTCTATGATAATTTTATAGCCTTATATCATTTTTTTATGTCATAAGTTATCATTTTATAGACGTTTTATAGCATTGAGCAAGGGGAGAAATCAATAGTTGATTTACCCCTAGATCTTGAAGTTATCATTTTTTTGCTATAAGTGCTTTAGAACTAGATACGCATATTTTAAGGGGAAGCAAATAAATTGGTTCAATTCATTTATACCCTTTAATATGTCGTATACGTAGTTCATCATTGACCCATTTTTTTTATTATTAGGATACTGATATTTTGTGAAAGGTTTATGAGAGTATATGCAATTGTTTTCATCATATTATCTCTTTTATATGGGTTATTTCATAAATATTTACTTTTGTATTTCATCTTGATGTCTATTGTGTTTCTTTGATTTGGCTTTCTTTGTATGTTAATTTGGCTTTTTTTGTATGTTTAATTTGGCTTTCCTTGTTGGGACTTACCCAAAATTTATGATTTTATCTATATTGGTAATAATTTGAGGGGGAGCATTCAAGTCGACTGAATTTCTCTTTTTCAAAAATTTTTCTCCTTTACCTTCATGTTTTTCTAAAGGGTATTCATATAGCATGATAAGGTAATTGAGTTCAAATGCATGAATTTTGGATAAGCAAATAGATTTGCAAATAATGAGATCATTTTATATCAATTGCTCTATTTTACATTGATCATTCCTTTATTGTGTTTCACTATTTATCTGTGGACAATTGTGACTATCATAGTTTCATTGATCAATGTTTCAAGTTTATATATTTCAATTGATATCAAGTTTATATATTTCAATATCTCAATTGGTATCTTTCTACTTTGATATCTATTATTTGCAATTATCTTATCCCTATGGTTTTTGACTGAATTTTTTCTTATAATTCTCTTCCAAAAGTTTTTGGATGTCTTTCTTGGATTTCATGTTGGTAAAGTATCTATTGATTTTTTTAAATTCTTTTAGTTTACCAACTATTTGTGTTTTGACAAGCTATTTCTATTTGGCACTCTACATTTGGTATGTAGTTTCTATACTTGTCTTTACACACTTCTCCCATTGTTCCTCATTTAGTATATCTTGATCATGATTGTCTATGCCTTTCTTCTTTACTTATGCTTGAGTTCGGTTTATCTCTTATTACGGAGGAGCTTATTTTTTTTGATCATGTCAAAGGGGGAGAAATAAGTTAAGTTAGCACACAATATGTGTTTATTAGTGATTCATCCATCTATCGTATCTGTCTTAAACTTAACCGATTTGCCATAATCAAAAAGGGGGAGATTGTTGGCCCAATGATTACATCGTGTTTTTGAATATGGCTAATCAGTTAAGTTTAACATAATGATGTCACTAATATTCATATACTCACTATCATGTTGCTACTTAAATCTTAGCATTGTCCTAATTGTCCTATATTATATTGCTATGCTTGTATCGTACTGCAACATTTTTTGCTGGCCTAACATGTATTTGTAGACATGCAGTAAGCATGATCAAACATGATCTAAACAGGACATAGGCAATGAAGAATTAATGATGGAGCACAGACGGCGTCATACAAAGAGATTTCTCCGAACCGCCTAGCGACCTATCCGGGGCCTCGCATCGGGGTTCCGCTGCCCGGTCAGCGGACAGGGATCGAGGGGGCAGCGCCCCCCGTTGGGGTTCGGGGGCGAAGCCCCCGAAAGGTATTCAGATTTCCAGATCTGTTTATCTTTGGACGATCGCTGTCAAGAAAAAAGACGTCTTCAGTTCTGCTCAGATATCAGAAGAAAGGCGTCATCACAGGGCTCTTGGTTTTCCTACTTGTTCCAAGTCTGTAATTTTCAATTTATTGAGTCTAGGAGAATGTGTACGTTGAGTCGCACTGAGTCATCTAAACCCCTAGACATATCTCTCCAAGCTCTACCATTCAAACAGACCAATTCCTGAACCAAGTCCAAGCTCCACAAAGCCCAAAAGCCCAATGGACCAATTCTGTCTTCTGGAGACAGAGTTCGGGCCGAACTCTGCCTCCACACAGAGTTCGGGCCGAACTCTGTCCCCTGATTTCTAGCACCCTAATTTTTAGGGCCTGCTTGCTACAAGCTGTCCAACGTTCATTAATTTGAATTCTTGGGCAGAATTCTGGCCGAATTCTGCCTCCCCAGAGTAGTATAAATAGAGCTTGAATTCTTTCATTTCAAATCATCTCTTACCTTCAAATATTCAAGCTTTCTAAGCTCTACTACTCCAAGCCTCATTCTTCCATATCTCCTAAGCCACAACTCTCCTTAGCCCAAGGTGCTCAGCGCGATATCAGCTAGAAGTTGTGTGCAAGAGGAAAGAAAAGTCACTTGGACAATTCAAGTTTCGCCACTGCGAATCTGTAAGAAGTTGACGTGCTCTTCTGAAGAAAAGGCACGGGGTGTAACTACTATTTCACAAATAGTGAATTTAATCCTGAGCTAGAGTTCTCAGGCCTGGACTAGTCCTCCACGAGGGAAACCAGGTTAAAACTGCTGTGTTTGCGTATGCTCTTCTTGATCTTTATTTACTTCCGTATTTCTCTCTGATTTATTTACTATCTTGATAGTTGTTTGTGGAGGTGATATAGAGTTAACTTTTTATTTGGTGATTATCGACACAAACTCTATTCACCCCCCTCTAGAGTTGTCTACACGTTATTTCAGTGGGAACATATTACGATGGACTTTGTCTCAGGGCTTCCTCGTTCCCAAGTAGGAAGGATACCATTTGGGTCATCGTAGACAGGCTGACGAAGTGTGCGCACTTCATACCCTTCAAGGTGGGGCTTTCCACCGAGAAGTTGGCGGAGCTATACATGCAGCAGATAGTTCGCCTACATGGAGTGCCGGTGAGCATCGTATCGGACAGAGACAGCAGATTTACATCCCACTAGGAGGAGCTTGCAGGAGGAGTTGGGCAGTAGGCTCAAGTTTAGTACGGCGTACCACCCGCAGACAGATGGGCAATCCGAGAGGACGATATAGATACTGGAGGATATGCTGAGGACCTGCGTGCTGGACTTCGGAGGATCATGGGAGAGCCATCTGCACTTGGTAGAGTTTTCATACAACAACAGCTACCAGGCCAGTATCGGTATGTCTCCTTTCGAGGCGCTTTATGGACGACGATGCCGCACACCGCTCTTTTGGGATGATGTTGGAGACAGAGTTATGCTTGGGCCAGAGATGATCACGGATGCAGCAGAGAAAGTCGGGATGATCAGAGATGCTCAGAGTAGCTCAGGACAGGCAAAAATACTGGGCTGATGCTAGTCGCAGGCCGATGGAGTTCGCAGACGGTGATATGGTGCTAGTAAAGATATCACCTACTAGAGGGACGATCCGGTTCGGACAAGGAGGGAAGCTGAGCCCCAGATACATCGGACCATTCGAGATACTTGGCAGGATCGGAGAGGTAGCTTACAGGGTTGCACTTCCACCCAACCTAGCAGGAGTTCACGATGTCTTTCATGTATCTCAGCTGAGGAGATATGTTCCAGACCCCAGTCATGTGCTAGATCATTCAGAGGTGGAGGTCGGACCGAGCCTTACAGTTTCTGAGCAGCCAGTGGAGATATTAGACAGGAGAGAGAAGAGGCTGAGGAACAAGGTTATACCCCTAGTGCGAGTAGCTTGGAGCCGTCACTCCCCAGGTGAATCTACTTGGGAGAGGGAGTCAGACATGAGGGAGAGATACCCTTACTTGTTCGATCCATCCGCTGCGAGGGAACCACCCGTTCCCGCTTGATACCTTAGAGGTTAGTTTCGATCGCAGCCTTAGTCATTTTGTTGCATTGCTTGCTATGTCAGAATATTGTAGGGTCTTCAATCCTTGTGAATTTCGAGGACAAAATTTTTCAAGGAGGGAAGACTTGTAAGCCCCTGTTTTTTAAATTTTAGTTAAATTAGTGTTAATTAATTTTTAATGTCATTTATAGCCTTAAAATAATTATTAGGATTTTTAGGAAAATTTTTTTAGAATTTTTATATAATTTTTAAATGGGTTTTAATACTAAAAATATCAATTTACAATTCTCTAAAATATTTTAATATCATTCTGTAATTTTTTAGGATTGTTTTTATATCAGTATGTAATTTATTAAATTGTTAATATATCATTTTGCAATTATTGAATTGTTTTAAGTTGCGGAATGCAAATTACTATTTGCATTTAGTGGCCTTAGGGACTGGTTTGCAAATTCCTAAACTCTAGGGTTTGTTTTGTGACCCATCCCTGCCCCGACTGACCGACGACGACGACCGACGCTGCCCCCGCCATTTCCGGCCAGCCCGACCGCCTCTCACCCCTATAAAATGACCCCTCTCTCCCCTGACCAGAACCCTAACCCTAAAACCCCACCACGACCGCCCACGCCACCGTCTCCTCCACCTTTCCCCCACCGGAACCCTAACTCGGCTAAACCCAGCGCCGCCCCTACGACGAACGCCACCCCCTACCACCACCACCAAAGGGTTCGCCGTGACGAGACGACCCGAGCGCCACCCGAGCGCCGCCTCGCCGACGCCTCCTCCGTCCACGACCCCCGAAACCCCATCAACCGACCGGACACGTGAGTGGCAGTATTCTTTGTGTCGTGCGTGTCTCGTGTTGGGTCTATAATGTTCGCCGTGTCCTGGCGAACACGAGCGTAGGCCTGGACACGTGAAACTCGTGTCGTACGTATCGTGCTGAGTGAGGATACAAGACACCTGTGTCCCTAACTGTCAGGACACAGGATCATTATTTTTTTTATTTATAAACCATTCAAACCTAAATAAAATTAACTAAGTCCTAATCCTAACACTCAGGCCAAGTTGGCCCACTGGCCAGCGGCTGCAGTGTTAGCGCCCCCCCTGTGCGCACGGGGCCGAGTTCGAGCCCCTGTGTTGTTTTCCAATTCTTTTCTTTTCTTTTTTCCTTTTGCTTTTTGTTTATTATATAATATTATATATATATATATATATATATATATATATATATTTTTATATATGTATAATAATACATAATAATATATATACAAATACATGTATATAAATATATATATATATATTATATATATATATAATTTATTTAATACATGTATTTGTATATATATATAATGTATTATTATACATACTATTTTATGTATATATATATGCTGTTTTATATATGCTGTTTTATATATATATATATATATATATATATATATATATATATATATATATATATATATATATATATATATATATATATATTACTTCATTTTAGTACTTTATTATAATATATATGTATGTATGTATGTATATATATGTATTTATTACATATATGTATATATGTATATTTCTTGTGTGTATCTTTTTATAGTTAGTAAATATATATATATATATATTATATAATAATATATATATATATATATAATATATATATACATTATGTGTATATGTATATGTATATATTTTCATGTGTATATATATTATATTATTTACACTTTATAATTAAGTGTTTCCTTATATATATATATATTTTTTTTTTTTTCCTTATATAATATATATATATATATATATATATAATATATATATATATATATATATATATTTGTATATATTTTTTTTTTTTATATATTATATATTTGTATATATTATATATATATATATATATATATATATATATATATATATCTATATATATATATGCTTTATAAATTAAGTATTTCCTATACATAGATATATGTACTTTTAAACATATCTATGTATATTTTCACTATGCAATTTTGCCTTATTAAAATATTAATATTTATTTTGCACTTTTTACCAAACTGTATTTTAGTGTATTTAAATTACTGCAACCATTTGGTGTCCAAGCCTAGCATGGGTTTTTGGGCCCAAATGTGTTTTCACACATTCAAGACCTATACAAGTCATATTGGACTTGATTCATGGCCTTGGGTCCTGTATTTGAACTTTGGTTCAAATTATATACATGGACAAAATACGCAGATAATTAATTATTTAATTTCAATTATGTGCAATGCTGTTTTTGGATTTCTAAAAATACTTAGATTACTGCTAAAATTTTGGAAAAATAGTATTTAGATACTATGTTACTTTAGCTAATTTAGTATAATTTTTGTAGTATTTAATTTACTGTTTTGCCACTAGTTTGGCATATGAAACCAAAACTCATTTTCTGTATACTTAGGAAAGCTGATTTTTATAAAATACTTGTACTGGTTAATAAATTCCAGGAAAATTATAAATTTCTATGATTAACAAGGATCACTTTGATATTTTACTTTAAGAAAAACTAGGCTTTTTGTCTATCTCTAAAATTGTTAGAACACAATGATCATTTGATTTATTTATTGATTAATACCACTTGTAGCTTTTTGTGTTATTTTGAGTTTTAGCCGTATTGAACCCCACCCCTCACTAGTGTAAAGACCCTAGAAAGTTAGTTAAAGTAGTGTGTTACCCCACATTGGTCTCCTATGCCAAAGTCATCATTTTGGCTAGGTGCCCAGTCACAAGTCGTGTCGCACCTGTTAGTGTCTTAGCATTTTAGCTTAGTGTAAAAACTAAGTTATTGTATTTATTTCTACAGTGACGAGTTACCGGACATCCACAGCATGTTATCGCAGCTGTTTTGTTTTGCTTTGCTAGAGGCAAGTACTTTCTACGAACTTTACATATTGTCACATAAATGAACTGCAAACCCCACCATGTTAAATGCTGATCCTTGGGGTAGCAAGTTAGATCTCTACATATTGTACTTTCTATTTCTACCATGCTTAGAACAGTCTTTATGTATCTCTTACATGATTAGGATATGGGTTATGGGGAAACTGATGGTAGAGTACGTGATCATGACCCCCCTATAGTAGCGAGCGAGGTCGCATTTATATGCTACCTTGTCGTAGGCCATTATCCCGTATTTCTGTACGGATGTACACCTATGCCTGTTGCCTTGTACGTATGTACATTTTATTTACATGTACCACAGTACACTGTACATCTATTGACCGATCACGTACATGCTACCGTTTTAAAACACTACATGTACATCTGTCTCTATGATATGTATCCTTGCCATGATAGATTGTGTGATGCCATATTTCCAGTTATTTCCTCTTATGTTCATTACATGTTTCATATGCTAGTTTGCTAGATTCAGTACTTGCTCCCGTCCTGACAGGATAACGTTGTAGGTATCCTTACTGTGGAGGAGTTACTCTGCGACACCTATTATGGAGTTACTGCCGAGGACCCGACTTTGCTTTACGAGGATGTTCCTGCAGGGAACCTCGCCTAGTTGTCTTTTGTATTTTTAGTCTTTTGGGAATAGTCATGTATTAGACTATATATTTTGTAACTGGACATGTATCCAGTTTTACATTTCAGTTCACTTGTACTTGGACATTTTACTATATACGACGACTTTTGTGTTTGGAGCATTTATGATTCTTCTTCACTTATAGAACTGTTAGCACATTTAGTCTTATCCTATTGTCTTTAGAATAGCTTACTATGTTTTATCTCAACGTAGGCTGGGCATGACTCGGCCTGGCCCAACAATTTGGGTAGCGGGTCGTGACAGTGTACATGAATAACATATGAGTACACATGGATGATATGAATACATGGAGTACATGATGGCCATGATAAAGTACATGAACATGACATACTCGATGTATCCGAGGGGATAATATCGCATGAAAAGATCCATAGGGTACTAATCCGTGTGAACGTCGTGTCAGCATCAAGTATACTAGTCTATAACAGAGAACATATCCAAAGAAGTATGAAAAGATCAGAGAATGTACTCGTCTGACAAACTGAACTGATGATGATGAAGTGTAGCTAAACTGGGGATATGTAAACCTATTTAAAGTATACCCATGTCACAACCAAGTCCACAATATCAAAGAAATAGCTACAATGCAAGACTATATGCTTCTAGGTCTATTTCGGTCAAAGTCAACCCTCGATCAACTCTGGTCAAACCTGGTCAACGCTGGTCAAACCTGGTCAAACCTGGGTCAATTAGTCCGTCTATTAATTTCTAAGTCATACACAAAATTCTAGGTCATTTGGAGTTCGTTTGAGTTGAATTGGATCAAGTTTGACCCAAAGTTGACTTTTGTCAATTTGGTCAACTTGTCGGCCAATTCGACTAAACTAGGCTCGAAATGACAAACCAAATCTATCCTAGGACTCCTATAGTTATATACACCACTACAATCTACTCTAAGAGAAATTCCAAGCATAATATCTACATACATATAGGTATATACACACACATGTGTATATACAATACAAACAAAACCTAAATCTAACAAATGGTGGTGTGTGTGTGTGTCCTGGAGCTTACTGAAATGGGATAAATCTGAGATTAAAAAACAGTAAAATACAACCGTGGTATACCATAATTTACTTTATATATATATATATATAGATATATATATATATATATATATATATATATTATATATATATTATAATTTTTTATATTATTATATTATATTATATATATATTATATATATATATATATATATATATATATATATATATATATATATCTTTTTTTATTTTTATTTTTATTATTATATATATATATATATATTATATATATTATATATATATATATTTTTTTTTAAATTTAATATATTACATATATATATATATATATATATATATAATATATATATATATATAAAATATATATATCTATATATATTATATAATATATATTATATATATATATATATATATAGGAAACGGATCGGGATACCCGCCCGCGTAGCCCGCCGAAGCCCCGCCCCCCTGCACCATCGGATCGCGGGGGCCCGCGTGGGGCCTGCCCCCACCCGCGCGATCCAACGGCTAAGGATCGCGGGGCTTCGGCGGTGCTCCGCGGGCGGGGCTCCCGATCCGCTCCCATATATATATATATATATATATATATATATATATATATATTTTATATATATATATATATATATATATATATATATATATATATATATATATATATATATATATACACAAATGCTCAAAATGGAAAGATACGCAATGATGCGATATAATATAAAGAGTCTAAAATCTGGAATAATATCTCCCTCGACCCATTCTCAATATGTATGCATTAGGAATGGGTTTCAACGGAATTTTATACATATATAATTAAACATATATATACATAGCTATATAGAAAGCATATATATACTCATAATTGATGGAAAATTATGGAACAAAGCCAAAGTTGGTTCCCACATATCCAAAACCTTATATAAGTCCCATAAACTCAGATTTTAGAAGCTAAGAAGCTGGAAATCAAAATATCACATTTAACTCAAAAATCGAAATCAAAGAAAACTCATCCAATTCACACAACGACCCAAAATGCAAAATACACCAAAAGAACACGCAAAACTCGGCATACACGTTGGTCTCGACCCACGTGATGCGTTCATATACTCTCGGGTTCGAAATCGTGTCTGTGTCGTGTCCACAGAATGAGTATCGGAATTTCCCGATACCGCGTGATACGCGTGCGTTCTCGCTCGTTTGAGCGCCGTACACACAACAAAACACCTCGTACTTGTGCACGTAGCTGGAGGGGTCCTAGGGTAGGTCTAGGACATGATGAAATGGTGACACGCCGCACCAAAATAGTGCACACGTCCCGTACCTGCGTGCGGCCTGCTGCGCGCGTGCGTGCACCCGCGCGCCCTCGTGCGCGCGTGCGTGCACCCGCGCGCCCTCGTGCGCGCGGTTCCGCCCTCCTGGCTCGTTCGTCGGGCCACGCCGTGACTCGAGGTTCATCCTACGGGTCTTCTAGGTATAGGTCAACATGTTCTGGGTCCTGGAACGGGTCTTCGCTGCGTTGTGTGCGCGCACGAAGTTCGTTCCCGCGACAAAAACGAAAGGTTGAATGCACATTGGCTGAGCGGTGCACACACGATTTCTCCGCGCTCGCTCAACGAAAAGCTGTGAAATTTTATGAACATGGGGGCAGAGTTTGCCTCCACTTGCTCACAAAATTTCACGCAAAAATACGCTCTGTGCATCGAGAAATCATGCGCGGACAGCAGGGCACGCACGGCCTCGTGCACAGGATCTGTGCACGTGCGTCCTTCGCCCAAAACGTCGCTGATACGATGCCAAAACCAAAACCGTCTTCACAAAAGTTTATCAAAATCATATTATCTAAACATCCATGAAGTCAGAATCAAAAAACAACAACTTTCTATCCTAAGCGGCATTTCGTCGAACATGTGCTGTAAGGGACCGATACGTGTCCGATACCTCCATCAAACGGAGTCGAAATCTCACCAAATTTTTTGGCCAAGACTAGGGCACCTATATGGATGCAAAAATAAAAGAAAAACTAGATTTGCAATGGTAGATTAGGGTTTACCTATTGAGTGTCAAAACTCAATGAACGGGGCTCCTCGATTGTCGTGTCGGTCGATTTCCCTTCAGCAAAAACCTTCATCTCCACTCTAGAAGTGCTCCAGCAGATCCTACTCTCCTTGACGAGCGCAACGGAGTTTGTTTGGGAAGAAACGGACTCCGGATGAAGGAATTATGAGTTTTGGAGAGGTGGATCTTTTAGGGTTTCTTTGTGGAGGCTACAATTCTACAAATGAATGCAAAAGGGGAGGGGGTACTGCTGTGTTGGGCAGCCAAGTAGGGTTCTCTAGGGTTAGGGTTTCACTTGGGCCAACTCCTTCTCACGTAGAAATGGGCCCAAGTCAAAAGACTTAAAGGCTAACATGCAAAAAGGCTAAATTAAATCAATTAAAGCCTTAAAATAATCTAATGCATAAATATAAATTCTAAAAATGAAAATAATAATTCTAAGGCATGGTTACTCCCTATACAATGTCCCCTAAGGTTAAACCAGTTGCTAGCACAAACATAAGTCAACATATTCAGAAAATCACAAAAGGCCAAAATGGCTAAAATGACTGAAATACCCTTCTATGAAAAAGTGGATGCTACAAATCTACCCCCTTAAAATAATTTCGTCCTCGAAATTAAAGTCAAAACTACATGATTAAGAAAGAACAAAATCATACCTTAAGACTGGAAAAGATAGGGGTATCGTTCGCGCATTTCATCCTCCCTCTCCTGGGTGGACTCTCCTGGAGAGTGATGCCTCCAAGCTACGCGAACTAAGGTTATCGACTGGTTCCGTAACACCTTCTCCCGTCGGTCCAGAATCTCCACAGGTTGCTCTGGATAACTGAGAGTAGGTCCCACCTCAATCTCAGAATGGTCCAGTACATGGCTAGGATCTGCCACATACAATCTCAACTACGATACATGAAATACATTGTGGACTCCCGCTAAGGAAGATGGCAAGTCCCGTCTGTATGACACGTCACCGGCCCTTCTGCTGATAATGAAAGGTCCGACATAGCGTGGGCTAAGCTTCCCTCCTCCACCGAACGAATAGTGCCTCGAGTCGGTAAAATCCTCAAGAATACCATATCTCCAACCTAACACAAGCATGGTCTCAATTAACTAAATGCAATCATACAATCAAGAAAATCACAAACCACAAGATTCTATTCCTAAGTCTAAGCTATACCTCAAACTGCAAAGGTCTCCGGTGGCTGTCGGCCCAATGCCGCTGTCTGTCTTGTGCCACACGAAGTCGATCCCTGATGAGCTTTACCTTCTCGGCTGCGTCAACAACTATCTCAGGTCCCAGTAAAGCTCGCTCTCCAACATCGTCCCAAGACAAGGGAGTACGACATCTACGCCCGTACAATGCCCCGAATGGTGACATACTAATGCTGGCCTGGTAACTGTTGTATGCAACTCTACTAAGTGCAGGTGATCCTCCCATGATCCTCAAAAATCTAGAACACAAGTCCGCAGCATGTCCTTAAGAGTCTGAATAGTCCTCTCCGACTGTCCGTCTGTCTGAGGGTGGTATGCTGTACTGAATTTGAGATGAGTGCCCAAACTAGTCTGCAGACTCTGCCAGAAATGGGAAGTAAAGCGACTATCCCGTTCTGAGACAATGCTCACCGGAACTCCGTGTATCCTGACAATCTGCCGCATATACAACTTCGCTAGCTTCTCCGTAGACGTCTCCACTTTGAATGGCAAAAAGTGGGCCGATTTGGTCAACCGTCCACGATGACCCAAATCGCGTCTTTCCCTCCTGATGAACGCGACAATCCAAAAACAAAATCCATCGTAATGTGCTCCCACTTCCACTCCGGAATGGGCAATGGCTGCAACAGTCCTCCACAATGACAAACTCTGCATCTTTCAATCCTGCTCGAACCTGCTCTCGGATACACCATAGGATAACATCATCGAACTGAGCTGACTTGATCCTCTCCATCAAGTCTGATTGAATCTGAAGGCCCCACATCTGCATCTGAACTCCGGACACGCTCACTTCGATCCCCAAACTCTCCAAATCTGCTAATAGATGACGATCCATCGTCAAGCACATAGCTACCGGATACCTACTCAAGGCATCGACAACCACATTGGCCTTCCCTGGATGGTACTGTAATGAAATATCGAAGTCCTTTATCAACTCCAACCATCTGCGCTGCCTCATGTTGAGCTCTTTATGTGTAAACATATACTTCAAGCTCTTCTGGTCTGTGAAGATCTCCACACGCTCTCCGTATAGATAGTGCTTCCACGGCTTCAGAGCAAAGATAACCGCCGCCAACTCCAAATTATGGGTAGGGTAGTTCTTCTCATACGGACGTAACTGCCTGGATGCATAAGCAATCACCTTCCCATGCTGCTGTAAGACACAACCCAAATCCTTCCCTGAGGCATCACTGTAGATAGTGAACCCGCCTGATCCTGATGGCGACGTCAAAATCGGGGCTGTCGTCAGTCGCTTCTTCAACTCATCAAAAGCAACCTAACACTCCTCTGACCAGACAAACTCTGCGTCCTTCCGGGTCAGCCTAGTCAATGACTCTACAATTCGAGAGAAATCCTTAACAAACCTCCTGTAGTA
This sequence comes from Iris pallida, assembly GCA_029216955.1. Taxonomy (NCBI): domain Eukaryota; kingdom Viridiplantae; phylum Streptophyta; class Magnoliopsida; order Asparagales; family Iridaceae; genus Iris; species Iris pallida. The sequence goes on along the minus strand of JANAVB010023999.1, from coordinate 947,395 downwards.
CCCTGCCAATCCCAGAATGCTCCTGATCTCTGCGACTGAACTCGGTGCTGTCCATGCCTCAACGGCTCTGATCTTCTTCGAGTCGACTGAGATCCCATCTTCGGTCACCACATGACCTAGGAAATCAACTCGATCCAAGAAGAACTCACACTTTGAGAGCTTGCCGTAAAGCTGCTCCTTCCTGAGAGTCTCCAGTACCACCCTTAAATGCTCCTCATGCTCCTCTGGGGTCTTCGAATACACCAAAATGTCATCGATGAACACCACCACAAATTTATCCAATTACTGGTGGAACACCTTGTTCATCAAGTTCATGAACACCGACGGGACGTTAGTTAACCCAAAATGCATCACCATCAACTCAATCTGGCCATACCGAGTCCTGAAAGCTGTCTTCGGAATATTCTCTGTCTTCACTTTTACCTGATGATATCCTGACCTCAGATCAATCTTAGAAAATACCTTCGCTTCGCTGAGCTGATCGAACAGGTCATCGATCCTCAGCAGCGGGTACTTGTTCTTGATCGTGAGGCTGTTGAGTACCCTGTAGTCGATACACATCCGTACCGACCCATCCTTCTTCGATACAAAAAGTACTGGCGTACCCCATAGTTAAGAACTCGATCGGATGAAGCCCTTGTCCTGCAACTCATCCACCTGCTTCTTCAACTCTGCAAGCTCACTGTTGTTCACTCTATAGACATGCTGAGATATCAGCTCTGCACCGGGTACCAAGTCTATAGAGAACTCCACATCCCTTTCCGGAGGCATCCCTGGCAACTCCTCTAGAAACACATCCATAAATTCAGCTATCAGTGGATGTGGCATGCCCTGCTTCTCCGCTGAAACTTCGCAGAAAACTTCGCTGCTCTGCTCTGACTCCCGCCTAGTGAACTCGAACTCTGGCTCTCCTGGCATGCTGAAAAGAACTCTACCCCCGCGACAATCTATACTGGTATGGTGCCTGCTCAACCAATCCAGACCGAATACAATATCGTAGTTCGATAATGGCATCACGAGTAGACTCACATCCAGTTCTCGGTCTCCCAAAACTACTCTTCGATCCTTGCAAACATCACGAACGAAGATAATACCACCCCCAGTAGTGATCTTGCAAGTCCTAGGCAAAGGTTCAGAAGAAAGCTGGTGTCTAATGGCAAAAGATACAGACACAAAGCTATGGAAAGCACCCGAATCAAATAATATGAATATGAGAAAAGAGTCGATAAGAACAGAACCTGCGATCAGATCGTCTGCTGCTTCGGTATCCTCCGCTGCCATGGCGAAAGCTCGCCCCTGCTGGCCCCCTCTAGTCTGCTGCTGATGCTGAACAAACTTTTGCTGCTGAGTCGACAAGGGTCCCCTCTGCTGCTCCACTGGAGCCTTGGTTCCTGCTCCCTGTCCCTTACGCCCGAAAGCCTCAGGACACTTCCTCAACTGATGCTCTGATGAACCACAGAGTGGGCACTTACCTAGCCTCTTCCTCCACTCACTCCACCTGTGCCCTGGCTTCTTACAGAAGTCACAAATGGTGGCATGCTGCTGTCTCGGTGCCTACTGACCCTGTCTCTACTGTGCCTGCTGGAATGGCCTCTGCTACTGGAAAGACCTCTGCTGATGCTGCTACTGGAAACGGGTCTTCTTGGCCGGTCCTCTACTGCCACCGGCTGCATGAGAATCACGACCTCTCTTCTGCTTCAGCTCTAGATCATCTTCTGCTGCCATGGCTTCCATCAATATCTCCTCAAATGTAGCATTCCTGTTACTCTTGGTTAAGGACTTGACTTCCTTAACCAAACCCTTCCTGAATCTCCTAACATTCGCTGTCTCGCTAAGTGTAGGGTGTGAAAAATTATGACACGCTGACATAAGACTCAGCCAAAGCCATACGCTCAGTCAAAGCCGTACGCTCAGTAAATATTTTATTATTTCTTGAATGATAGCATAGCATACGTTTAATGGAGGATGAATCTGACACTTCGTTTTTCATGCAAAGACAGTTGCCCTATAAAGATTAACTGTCGTATGGGTTTTCGAGAATTGATTTGTATCTTACGAGGACAGCTCATCAGCCATCATAAATGCACAGTCATTATTACTGTCATTTCTGACAGTCTGTCGGCCATCATATCTGTAACACGATGCTCGAGAGATATTTGTCAGTTATTAGAAGATATGGCATATTTGAGAAGATTGAGGACAGCCACGTGTCTACTCCCTCAATGCTTACGACTCCTTGCCAACCAAGTGAGCGTATGGACTCCATACGACTCCTTGTCAATCAAGTGAGCGTATGGACTCCATACGACTCCTTGTCAATCAAGTGAGCATATGGCCTTCATACGACTCCTTGTCAATCAAGTGAGCGTATGGACTTCATACGACTCCTTGTCAATTAAGTGAGCGTATGGACTCCATACGACTCCTTATCAATCAAGTGAGCGTATGGACTCCATACGACTCCTTGTTAATAAAGTGAGCGTATCAGCTTTATATGACTCTATACTATCCAAGTCAGCATATACAAGACATATGTCTTCGAAAGGTAGCGTATGACTCCTCTTCAACAAAGACAGCGTATCACAACAAATGCATTCAGGATGACTTTTAAACGTACAGTCAACACACGTTCTCACGTGTCCTGTACTCAGTTACCCACTTATTCAGAAGTTATGCAACGTGGCATCCATGCCATCAATCTCTCCTAGATATATTCTACTACTTTCAACCGCACTTTAATGTGTCTCCATCAGAATTCGCCACGCGTCCCTGCAGTTATGCACATGTTAAGTAACTGACTGAGCGTATGCTTCAGAACAGTTATCCAGAACTCTATAAAAGAGAGTTTCTTCATCATCATCAGAGACTACATTCAATTCAGAGAAAGAATAGAGAGATTGCCCAGTTGCTGTCCGAGTTCTTCGAAGTTCTAGTTTTCTTCATCGCATCGTCCAAGGGATAAAGTGATCGTCTTCTAGATCAGATTCTTATAGTTGTACTTTTCCCAGAAACACAATAAATAAAGTGAATTTATTTATGGAAAACAAATTGGCGACTCTGCTGGGGAAAGCTGTCTCCTCCAACGAGATAGCAACAACTCAATGCGATACTTCGTCGATCGGCTCGACAAAGAAAGTGATGGTCGTACAATTCGACCAATCTGCTTACGAAGAAATGCTCAAAGCGAAGGAGGGCCGAACTGCTTCCTCCGCTCTTATTGCTGCCAAGAAGAAGGGACGCTCTGTCTATGTCCCTAAGTCTTCTTCGACGGCCCGAGACGCTTCTGTCACTCACGCTGACAAGAATACGTCTTCAACTTCAACGAAGCACGCCTCGGCTTCTCTGAACACGGCAACAGTGGCGTCTCCTAGTCACGCTGACGAAGTGGGTTCTTTAACCAAGTCAGCGTGTCCAAGGAAAACCATCTCTGGACATGTCAAAGTCTCTTCTCCTTCTACCCTTACGACAGCAGTCGGCTCTTTAGCCTGTAACGACTTTGTGCGTATGGCAGTCAAAGGGCAGCGTACGGCAAAGGTAGCGTACGACAAAAGCCAACAACAGGCAGCGTACGCTAAGCCAAAGCCAGCGTATGCTAGTAAAAAGGCAGCGTATGACCAGAATTCCAAACTGAAGTCAGCGTATGCCAACCAATACAGTCCTTTGACTGTTTTTCAAAATCAGGCTGGGGGTTCTCTCCCACAGAACATACAAATGATTCCCCCACAACTTGCACATCTTGTGCCAACCAAGGAGAAAGACTCTTTAGTCAACTCCTCTACTCCTAATGTCTTTACCTCTGGAGTTAATTTGACTAGTACTTTTACTAGATCAAACAAAGGAAAACGCCTTTTGGCTACTTCTTCTAAAGATGGATTATTACCGACTCCCAGTCGGAATAATGTCCATCTTCCTTCTCTCAAAATTTCCCGATCTGAGAAAGGCAAATTAAAAGTATTCAAGACTGATACTAAAGTCATATCTCCTACGGATCTTCGTAACAAGCTTAACCGGAATCATCTCAGTTCCACTTCCGGTATAAAGAAGCCTTATCAAACTGAGACAAGTATACTAGACACTGATGCAGAATATGCCAAGAACTATATTGCTCAAATTAATCGGTCTTTATACACTCAAGAACCGAGAAGACAGAAGAATAAAAGACAAGTTTCGACACAGAAACTATCTTCAAGTACTTCCCAATCTGTTCCTACAGATCTCCGGGAAAATTTGCAAAACAAACGAAGAATCGACACTCCATCTGGCTATGACATTGCTCATATTTGCCATGAAAAGCATGGTTGTAACTTCCAACCTAGGGTCGTGATTCAATGTTGTTGTTCTCCAAAAAGACGATCTGTTTTCGAACGGATTCAACATGAACCAATACTGGACGAAGACGAACCTCTTTATGCTTCTGTCAACATGACCTCCAGAAATATTGGGGGTAGAATACGATCTGATGATATGTCAGATTCTGAAGATAGTATTTTCCTCGGCACCCGATCCAGGACCGGAGCCTCGATCAGGGTCTCTTCTTCTTCTCATCCAAGTGATAATCCGGAGATCATAGAGGACTTCCTTGGAGAGTCCAACTTCCCGGTATTGACTCCCGTAAATAGTCCCGGAAAAGAGACTGATTCTCACAGCGATGATTCAGAATATACTGTTTCATCGTCTATTCCTCGAACGATTACCGCTTATATGGTAGATGGTAATCAAGAGCCTTCGACTAGCACTGAAGCTCATGAACAGAGGATTTCTTCCTTGGAACAACAGTTGCGAGCTATGGCAGATACGTTGACTGCTATGCATACTCTTATGCAAGCTCAGCAACGAACTCAACAAGTTCAACCAACAGGACCACCAGTGGTATTAAATACTCCTGTTACCCCAAACCCGGAACCCTCTACTATTCCGGGGGTACAGTCTAATGTTCCTGTACAACCCACTCCAAGTCAGTCCGGAGCTGGGGGTGATATATATGCTGCAGTCCTTCCTCCCAATTATACTCAACAAGTAACAACACCGCAATCTTTCGGAGCTGTCACTGAAGAGTTGAAAAATCTTCGGTCTCAGTTCGAAGCATTCAAACAAAAAGATGGCTTACAAAGGTTGGGTATCAAGCAGCCTTATCCCATACAATGGAAGGAGGTATCGTATCCCCCAAAATACAAACCTCTGACCATCTCTTTCTTTGATGGGACTACTTCCCCAAGTCAGTTCATTAATCACTTTGAAGTAATGACTGATCAGTTGCAACCAAGCGATGCCCTCCTCACTCGGGTATTCGTCGGTTGTCTTAAAGGAACCGCTTATAAATGGTATCGAAGTCTCCCTGATGGGTGTATTACTTCATTTGCTGGATTCAAACAGATGTTTCTAGAACGACTCTATGAAGGCGTCAATGACATGACCATGTCGGCCCTTATAAGAATTAAACAGAACAATAATGAAAGCACGGAGAGCTTCATTGAAAGATTCAGAAGAGAAGCCCTCAAAATGCCTCTCGAAACTTCCGATGCTGTTATCGACACTTGCAAGTCGAATCTCTTACCAATCATCAGCATGTGGACAGGGTCCACTCAATTCCAAGATTGGCCTTCTTTCATCGTCAGTGCCAAAGCCGCCGAAGTCAGTGCTGAGACCTTCAAAGGCCTAGGGGTACAAATGACTCCCAAAGAATCAAATCAGAGTACTGGTAATAGTGCTCGACCCAACAATCGTAAAGGAAAAGAGGCTCTTGAAGTCAATCTTCAGAGCAAGAGTCAAGAGATAATGACTACCCAAGCTACCCCAGCTCCAACAAATCAACAACAGAGACCTCCTCGGCCGAAGGAAGAGTATTCTTTCGACGATGATGATGTTCAGGGTATCTTTGAATGCTTGCTCAAAGGTAATAATATACAATTGCCAGAAATCAAAAAGCCTGATGAAGCCAACAAGATGGATCATCCAAAATACTGTCTATATCATAGAATGCTGGGTCATACTATCCGGTCTTGCTATGTATTAAAAGGAAAGATCTAGGAAATGATTAAATCATGAGCTGTAACACTGACACCTAAAGACAAGACAGTCACAGCAAATGTGATTTCAATGCAGATCGGTGACTTCCCTCCGTTAATGGTGGAAAGTGGGATTGTTCCTATCCCCAAAGCAACTCTTGAAGTTGTGAACATCCCACCAGCACAGAATGAAGGACTTGTTCCTGTCACAACTAAAAAGGAAGAGATCATGTGGATTCACCCGGATTTAATGACGGAGTTTGAGACGTCTTCCTCTTCTCCTCGGAAGACTCCTTTGTCTAAAAAGAAGCCTGGGAAGACTAAGTCGTGTAATGTGACTTCTAGTATCACACCCAATCATTCTCTAACCTCTACTTTCATCTTGGCAGGAAATTTACCCCTTACGGAAGTAAAAACTGTACCTCAATTTGAAGACAGATATAAGCCGATGTTTCATCTATATAGTTTACAATCTCGTAAATTAATGGCGAAGATGGGTTATGATCTAGCCACTGCTCCTGGTTTAAACTCAGGCAAAGGACTCCAAGCACCTTTAGCCATCACTATAAGACATAATCAATCTCGTGTTGGCCTTGGTTTCTGGAATGAAACTCTCATCAAGCACAAAAGAGCCAAGAGCAAGATAAAGAATTGCAATATGGTTTCGATACACACTGAGTCTGAGCCTGAAATCGAAGTTCTTGCCGGAACTCGGTCAGGAAAAATATATCTGAAAGATTATGCTGAAATTCCTGAAGAAACTCCTGATGTCCCTCCGGTTACAACTCCAACATCAATCTCTAACGAAGGACCTTTAAATGTTCCTGTTGAGACGGTTCCTTCTAAACCAACAGCAGCTGACAAAGGCAAACAATAAGTCCGCTTCGACAAACCATTGAAGAAGTCATCTCCTACAGGACTTGAAAGGCCTTATAATTTTGATATATTGGCTCAACTAGCCAATACACCAGCTAAATTGTCAATCTTTGAGCTCTTACGCCTCTCTAAAGAGACTCGAGAAACTCTGAGTGAAGCGTTGTTGCAAGCAGAAACCTGCCTGACTTTTCTCAAGAAGCCGAGAACAGAACCATTCTCTCGTCTTCATTGCCATAATGTATTGGAATTAATTCCAAACATTACCTTTACGCAGGACGATATGCTGCTAGAGGATAATCGATATGACCGTCCTTTATATTATACAGGATATGTCGATTCTATGAAGGTTGATCGTCTACTGATTGATCCAGGATCCGCTCTCAGTATTATGCCAAAAACTATGCTAGATGCACTGAAAATACCCTTGCATAGTCTTTCCAGTACTATCACTACCATCCTGGGATTCAATCAAGGAAAAAGTGAGCCTTTGGGCAAGATTCGCCTCAAATTTCAAATAGGCAATCTTTGCACTATGGTTACTTTCTACATCATCGACAATCATGGTTGCTCATATAATGCTCTATTGGGGAGACCATTCTTGCATGAACATAATATTGTTCCTTCGACTCTTCATCAATGTTTCAAATATGTTGATGATAATGGAGAGGTTCAAAAGGAAGTTGCAGATCTCTATCCATTCAGAGGAGTCGAAGCTTACTTCAATGACTCCCGCATGTATAAAGATGAATACTCAAAAGTCTTGCAAGCTATGGATAACGACGATGAGACATCAAAAGTCGACACATTTGTTATTCCTGTAAAAGGGCGTATCACTCATCCGCAGTCTCTTAAACCATCTGAAGAAGGTTCACTGATAATTCCTGTCAGTGGATGCACTACTGTATTGTCTTCCCAAGCCCCACAAAGTTCGCTGATAATTCCTGTCAGTGGACGTACCACTCCCCCTCCATCTTTTCAGGCTAGACCAGATACTCTAGTCATTCCAGTCAGTGGACGTACTACTTATCCACGATCTTTTTCATGGGAGCTCGCCTCTTTTGAGCCTTCTGTTATCGATCTTAATCGAAACAAAACTTCTTATCGCTCTTCTGCTCCCCCTTTAGTCATTATTTGACTAAGTCTGATAAGGCTCAGCCTTCTTCTGTAAATACAGCATCTAATATTAATGAAGCATCTCCTTTACAGTATATTGATGTCTGTAATCATGTACAAAGTTATTTACAATTGCTAGATAGCTTAGAGCCACTAACTATAGGAGTTGTTCAAACTCTTCACACAGAAGTATCATTAGAGTCTATACAAAAATCATACTTCGTTGTCCCTATTAAAAAGTTGGGAGAAAATCTAATATTCTTCTATAAAGGACCCCAGAATCCTCCTGACCTGAAAGAAGATGACAAAAATGACAATACTGGAAGGTTACAACTACGTCGCTACAGTCAGCAGTCCAAAAATATCATCAAGAATATGGGTTATGACTTCAAAACCAGCCTCAATAATGGAAAAGGAAGAAGAATGCCTGTTCGAATTCCTCCATTAACATACGGAAGGACAAAATGTGGTTTAGGTTACATTGCTCCTATCTCCTTTATCAACGCAGTCCATGAGGATTCAGAATCCGATGGAGACGAACGATCTGAGTCTTCCGATTCCCGCTCTTGGGATTCTGACACAAGTATTGGCGATCTTTATCGTTCTATTCTATCCATAAATATGGTCTCTACCGATGGCCTGCAAGAAAATGATGAAGATGAGGATGATTTTGAAATATCACCCGAATCAGAACAATGGGCTCAAAGATTAGATAACCAATGGGAATTCTGATTCGAGCAAAGAGAACCTCCCACTGAAGATAAATTAATCCAAATTGATGTTGGTGAAGAGGGATCCCCCAAACCAATATTCATCAGCGAAAGTCTTTCAGAAACAGATAAGCAAGACATGATCAAGCTTATTCATGATTATATCGATGTCTTTGCCTGGAGCTACGAGGATATGCCAGGACTAGATCCGAAGATTGCAACGCACAAGCTTAATATCATGCCAAATGCTAAACCGGTCAAACAACAACAACGACGATTTCGTCCAGACATTATGGATGCAATTGAAGCTGAAGTCAATAAGCTTATGGCTTCCGAATTTATTAGAGAGGAACAACATCCTGAATGGGTGGCTAACATCGTTCCTGTCCTCAAAAGATCGGCAAGATCCGAGTCTGTATAGACTTTCGCGATCTCAATGCGGCTTGTCCTAAAGACGAGTTTCCTCTTCCAATTACCGACGTCATGATCGATAATACGTGTGGTTTCGAACGAATGTCATTCATGGATGGGTATTCGGGGTACAATCAAATCAAAATGTTTCCAGATGACGAGAGACATACTTCCTTCAGAACGCCGATCGGTACATACTGTTATACAATAATGCCGTTTGGTCTCAAAAATGCAGGAGCAACGTATCAGTGAGCAATAAGCACTATATTCTGCGAACATCTCCGAAAAATAGTCGAATGCTACGTTGATGATATTGCAGTCAAGAGTCGACGAAAGGAGGATCATATCCAAGATTTGAAGACTATTTTTGATTTAAAGCGTCAGCATCAACTTAAGATGAACCCTACTAAGTCCTTCCTGGGCGTCTCTAGTGGCAAATTTCTCGGTTTCCTCATTACCGCTAAAGGTATACACGTGGATCCTGAGAAGATCAAAGCCATTCAAGAGATGCGTCCTCCACGCACCTTAAAAGAGCTACGAGGATTTCAAGGAAGAATTGCTTATATGAGGAGATTCGTTTCCAACTTATCAGGACGCTGCAGACCATTCAATAAACTTCTGAAGAAAGGTGTATCTTTCGTCTGGAATGAAGAATGTCAAAAAACATTTGACGATATCAAACAGTATCTCATGAACCCTTCGGTTTTGGTACCTCCCATCTCGGGAATACCATTCCTTCTATATGTTCGAGCCATGGATCATTCTCTCGGTGCATTACCCGCCCAAAAAAATAAAGATGGCCATGAACAGGCTATTTATTATCTCAGTCGCACAATGACAGGTGCTGAACCGTGTTATTCTCCAATCGAGAAAGAATGCCTAGCATTAATGTTTGCCGTTCAGAAGACGCGATATTATATTATTGGTCAAACGATTCATGTCATTTCCAGAGTGAATCCCATCAGGATTATGATGAAGAAACCCGGTATTCTCAACTCTGGACTAGCTAATTGGGGAATTTTGTTAGCTCAATACGACATGCATTATATTTCTCAAAAGTCAGTTAAAGGACAGGCTCTTGCTGATTTTCTGGCAGCTCATGCAATTCCAGAAGATTCTAAATTATATGATGAGATTCCAAATGAAGTTCTGGACTCGAATCTGGTTTTTGAAGAAACTCCTACTTGGCATCTATACTTTGATGGAGCATCTAGAATAGGTCCTAATGGCGATATTGTCGCCGGAGTTGGGATTGTTCTCGTATCCCCAGAAGGACTAACTATTCAGAGGGCTTATTCTCTGGATCAATTATGTTCAAACAATGTAGCTGAATACAATGCATTGCTCATCGGTCTTCAACTTGCTAAACATCTGGATATTCAATATTTAGAAGTTTATGGAGACTCCAAGCTTATCATCAATCAGATCAGAGGAACGTATGAAGTCCGTCATCAAGATTTGATACCTTATCATCGAGCAGCATTCTCTATGGCCTCCTCCTTTGAAGGTTTCTTTATTGAACATGTTCGATGAGCCTGTAATGCAGAAGCCGATGCTTTGGCTAATCTTGCCGCTGTGTTAGCCATACCAATCAGATGTCAGCAAGTGATAGTGGTTCATAACCGAAAATTATTCTATGTTGAGAATAATTTGGCTTTGGGTTTTCTTCATAATCCAGACGAAAATTCTCTCAACCTTGATGAATTTTCATCCAACCTTAGTACTGGATTAAGGTTTGACAGAGTGTCCTCGTCTTCTTCCGATTCTACTATGGAATATGTCTTTTCTAACAAAACAGAAGCCACAACTGAAGACTGGAGACGTCCGTTTTTAGACTTTGTGTTGTATGATATACTTCCCGACAATCCGAGCGAAGCAGCATCTATCCGGCGTCGATCTCTCAGATTCTATTATAATCATACAACGAAGACACTATATCGTCGGGCCTACGACGGTCTTCTCCTCCGATGCATCGCTGGTGAAGAAGCACAACAGATTATCCGTGAAGCACATGATGGTGTTTGCGGAGCCCATCAACCAGGTCCTAAACTTCAAGATCGTATCCGACGCATGGGTTATTATTGGCCCACGATGGTGGCTGACGCCATTCAATATGCTCGAAAATGTAAAGCCTGTCAAATTCATGCGAACTTTATCCATCAACCATCAGAGTTCTTACATCCAACAGCGGCATCATGGCCCTTTGAGGCTTGGGACATGGACGTCATTGGTCCTATCAACCCACCATCATCAAAAGGACATCGATTTATTCTAGCAATAACCGATTACTTTTCCAAATGGGCTGAAGCAATCCCGTTATCTGAAGTCAAAACTTCTAATGTCATTAACTTCGTCAAACATCATGTCATTTATCGATTTGGTGTTCCTCGGTGTATTATTCATGATAACGATCCACAGTTCGTCAGTCAGAAATTTACTCGATTCTGCAACGACCATCGAATCAATAATTTAGCTTCTACAGCATATAATCTAGCAGCTAATGGATTGGCAGAAGCTTTCAATAAAATGATCATCAAACTCTTGAAAAAGTTCGTTTCTTCCAACAAACGCAACTGGAGAGAGAAGCTTGGTGAATGTTTATGGGCCTACCGCACCACAGTTCGCAATGCGACTGGATGTACGCCTTTCTCTTTGGTATATGGATGTGAAGCTGTTCTTCCCCTTAAGATCCAGATTCCTTCTCTGAGAATCGCAATCTCCAATGAACTTACAACAGAAAATAATGATCGTCTTCGACTTCAAGAGCTGGAAGCTCTAGATGAAAAGCGATTGTATGCTCAACAAAATATCGAACTGTATCAGGCCCAAATTTCAAAAGCTTTTAACCGGAAAGTAAAAGTCAGAGCATATCAGAAGGGAGAACTGGTCCTTACCGTCAGACGTCCAGTGACCATGACACATATGAGCAAAGGCAAATTTGACGCGAAATGGAAAGGCCCATTCGTAGTAAACAAAGTTTTCTCTAATGGAGCATATCAGCTTGCCTCTATGGATGGTAAAGTCATGATGATGCCTATCAATGGCAAATTCTTAAAGAAATATTATGTATAAATTTCATCAATATATAATATTTTCATTATTCCCCAGCGAATATAAAATCAGAGTTAATTCTTCCCTACAAAAGTTATCTCGATATCGTTATCCCCAGCAGAAACTGATATTCTACCACGTATCATCTTCCCAAAGAATTTGATATTCTGTCTTATTAGATCCCCTGTGGATTTAATAAAGATCTCGTATAGAAAATCACGTCCATATTACCTCTGAATTTTCTATCTCAGTATCATATTTTCTATTCTATGAAAATGATATCTAGTCTTTTGATTTCCGAGTTCAAAGATCATGGAAAATAGAGTCCAAAGATATCTTTGTATCTGAATTCTGTTTTCTCTAATCAGTATTAAACTAAAATTATCTTTGGTTTAATATCATCTGATAAAATTACAAAGTTCATTTGTATATTTTATTCTATTGAAATATGTCATGTATTATTTACCTCTGAACATATTTTCTACAAAAATATCATCCACAGAATTGAAATCAAGTCAAGATATTCATTTCTTCAATCAAAGTCAAAATATTGATTACAAGTGGGTATAAAAAATTCAACACATGAAAAATATAAAAGATCTATTTAGGAGGAGTAATTATCTCCTGAATACGAATAATTACATTATTCATCTTTTCTTCATGAGCTTTATGGATTCGCTCTGCTGCTTCAACTCCAACCATTCGTTGGTCATAATCCACGATAATAGAGCTACGACGATTTGTCTCTTCAATCTGATTAGCCTGCATCAGTTTCCGCTCTTGCTGTAAAAGTTGACAGCGTTCAGCTTCAGATATACGAGCAGTGGCAATCTCCGATTGCTCCTTTTCCATGGAGGCAATTCGCTCCTGAAGACGAGCCAGCTCCTCCTTCAACTTCTTAAGCTCTTCAGCTTTTGATGCTTCATCTTTCTCCAAACGCTCTATATTCTGACGAGTGGTTATTATTTCTTCATCTTTCGCCAGTAACTCTTCAGAAGACAGAGCGAGGAATTCTTTCAAAGCAGTGTGCTGAGCTTGAGCTTCACTTTCTAATTGGGCAATCTCAGCTGCAGTCAAAGACTTAATATCCTCCTTTTTGATCTTCCAGTACTTATGGATGGTTGCTTCTAAATCATCCAGGAGATGCTCAAAGAAGACACACTGGGTCTCATAACCAGCTTGTCTCAAAGCTAAAAGCGAGAAACTAATCGCCGCTCGAAGACTCAAAAAAGGCATAGTTTCATCCTTCATAAGTCGCCTTGAGAATGTATCCAGATATGAATAAATAATCTCTGAATACATCCCCATGACCTTTGCTATCCCTGTTTCAAAACCGGGAGTCGCTGCAACTGTAAGGGGAGGAGCAGGAGGAGCCTCTATTCTGGGAGTTGAAGTGGGTGCTTTTGGGGAACTAGGCAAATGTGAGCTCCCTTCACCCATATCAGTCTGGACAAGTGGGGCTTGAGTCGAGCTCATTGCCGATGCAGTTCCTACAACTGTTGGAATCAAAGAAGCATGATCAAAATTAAACGACAATAAAGCAAGGAAAAGACAAAACTTTGCTGAATAAAACATTACCTGAAGCTGGTTCGTATTCTGCTTCTTTTGGATCATTCAGCCCAGCTCGTAGTCTGTTCAGAGTATTTTCTGACACTGGATTTATTTCACTGCTGTCCGCCCCAGAAGTACTCGGAACATGGACTTCTATTTCTAGAAATTTCTCCAGCTCTGGAGTCAACCCTGAATGTTGACCAGCTGTCTTCAGTACATCAATTTGAGTTTTAGATGGTGACTCATCTTCTATCTCCATGTCCTCTTCTTCAAAGGAACGAGACGAAGGTTCATAGTCAACCTGTTCCTCGTCACTCTTATTGCTCTCCGAAACTTCAGCAATTGGCTTGAGAGTAGTGGCTTCCTTCACTGATTCTCTCGAAATCAGTAAGTCATTAGCTGTTTTAGTCTGATTCTCGACCTCTATCGCGGGTTAACTAATCACCTGCGCATCATCGGCCGTTGGCGAAATCAACTCCATATCAGAAGACATAGATGGTTCAGCAGGTTCAGGCACATCCTCTTCAATAGGTTCTATCTTTACAGAAGAAGCAAAGGCAGCTTGCTTCTCTAAAGCCAATCGCTCGGCACGATTGGTTGGACTCTCTACATCGAGACAAATCACAGATTTAGTCTTTGAAACTATCACCTTCCTTCCTATTCTTTTTGTTAGTGGAATAGTAGGATAATCATCTTTGGAGTCACTACCTGCTTCGTCCGCATCTCTGATTCGTCTTCTACGATTACGAGCCTCTGCCCGAGTAACTCTTTTTGGAGCAGGCCCAGAAGCATCTTTGCCCCGCTTCCTTTTCGGTGTACTGTCGGCAAATATACTCTCTTCAGCACTTCCAATGGATACACGTAATGGCTGATGAAGTTCATCAGAGAAGAGATTCTCTAAAACTTCATCATAAACTTCATCAGTAGCCAGAGGATCTTCTCGATCATGACAATCTCTTGGCAGGGCTGATTTGGTTGATCTCTTATCAACATGGATGAAGCTTTTACCTAAGATGCTAAATTTTTCATCGAAGGTATTAGCCGATACATAGAATTTGGCATAAGACGCCAACATTTTAGCTCATCTCCGATAAGTAGCCGGATCTGGCATGGAAAAAGTAGCTCCGGTACCTTTAGCAATATAGTATATCCAAGCTCTGGCGCCATCGATTAATCCGCCTTAGTAGCCAAAACATGTCGTTGCATTTCCCACATGCAACTGATCATAGCCAAATTGCCGAGCAAACCTACTCGGAAGATATGGCTCCAGATAGGTGACATCGTCACGGCGACAGATCAAGTGAGATGGCCTGATCCTCTTCAGCCATTCATGTTGAATATCATCTAACTCATTGGCACCAATGCGATCAATCAACTTCCCAGGCATGGTTTCATAACCAACAGGTAGAGGAACACAAGTGAAACTCCATAATTCCCTCATGTTTAATATGGTTCTACAGTCTGTCAGAGTGTCATACTTCCATTTTGGTGTGTGATGGTATCTTTCCAAAAAGGTATCGTCTGGTCTAGCCATTCCAACATTCATGAGAGATTCGAAATGGAGAAGCAGCCACCCAAATAAATATGTAAAGGGCATTTCTACCCGGGGAAAAGTTGTGAGCTTCTTCTTCACCAATTCAAACATCCTGTCTGTATATGCCCTTAAGCCAGCATTCAGACGGCATGTCATTGCTGTCAGCAAATCCATCTTGTACCCGAAAGTCAGACGGACTGCTGCAAAAACAACTCCTCTGTGCATCCTGTCTGCTGAACAGGTGCCGGGTACTACAAATTTTCTAAGCCAGAGGGATATAAATCCGGCCAGATGACCTTCCTCAGATAATTTCCGGCCACCTTGCTTTATATAGGTCTCCAACCTATCACCAGCTTTGTAGGTGTCTTCGTCTTCTTCAATGATGATGTCGTCATGAGTGGTGTCCTGGATTAGTTTGTCAATCTCAGCTTGACTCAGGGGTTTAAAGCGATCGACATATTGATCAGTCTTCTTCTTCTTCTAAACTTCTTCAGTGCGGCCTTGGAATAAATAGGCCATCCACTTAGAAGAATAGCAGTTGGAACCTCCCTCTGCACCTTGTGCTTTATAAAAAGCCTTACATATACTGTAATGGTACATTAATTCTTCAAATACATGAAGAACCAGTGGGTTGGCATCGAAAATTTTATTCATTTCATCAATGAAAGGAATATACTCTTTATATGGCAAATCTCCTGTTGGTAGCTGAGAAATGTATGCCATCTCATGGAGGGCGAATCCTATCTCGCCTCTTGGAGTCATGAAAGTGCCGGTACGGTAATTATACCTTTTCGCTAATGCCAAGAACAAATCTGGGTTTGGCCTAAAACCATAAGCGGTGCACTTGATGGCATTATATAGGCCTATCACCTTTAACTGTTCCCGAAAGTTGTTCAGAATCCATCTTACAAGAACAGTCCATCTGGTATTCTCCGGGTTCACCAGACCAGTATGCCTCATAGACTGTTTTGGGTAAACAGCATTTTCTAGCTGAACCAATTCATTTGCAAAGATTGGGACTCTAACTGGCCTCAAAAGTGCCGAGTCCTCAGGAGGAATGGTAGCTGGCAGCAATCCTCACAAAACTGAGACATGTGGTTCAGTACCACTTCAGAATCTTCCTTGACTGTATCCTATCCATCCAGCTTTTGCTTGACAGAATGGAGTGATATCCCACTTCATTTGCCTTTGATGACTCGCGTGGAATAAGCGAGCTATGTTGATACTTTTGGACAAACCAGTCAGATACATTGGCTGATTCGCATCACCATCTCTATAATATGAGTATGACACTTTATCAAGAGCAGGCTGGGAGTTTATATCAATAGCATCTCCAAAAAGAAATACTGGCTTCGAGTGGGTAGCACTATTCACACTCTGTAGAGGCAGTCCACTCATCAAATTCAGCAGGGTGTCATTTTCCTGATTTGTCAGAATAGCTATCCTTGTGGAAGGTCCATCAAATTGAGGAAAACAGACATGTGATAGGTCACTTTTATAGTTGTTCCCTACACATCCTTCAAATTGTACATCCTGAGCCAGAATATCCACTGCAAAAGAAGAATAAGAAGTTAGAAATCTTCAACACAAAGAGATGACAAAGGCCAATATACGCTCACTTTATCCTAAGCGTATGACAGATTCAAAGATCAACATACGCTCACTCTATCCTAAGCGTATGACAGATTCAAAGATCAACATACGCTCACTCTATCCTAAGCGTATGACAAATTCAAAGATCAACATACGCTCAGTCTATCCTAGGCGTATGATAAATTTTAAGTTCAGTTTACGCTCAGCTTTTATTCAAAGATTAGAGGATGATTGGATCTTTTTCTTAAGCGTATCAGCGTATGGTTGACAAGATGTTCATCAAAAATACGTTAACAAAGGAGTTAGCGTATCTCAATAAGACAACTTGACATAGCGTATTCCTTCAAATCAGCGTATTTTTGACATTTTTATCAAAGATACGCGTATCTTACAGAATACGCTCCAAACATATTTTTCGTATAAACGAAAAATATGGAATACGACTAAACCCTAAAGAGGGAAGCGTATTTTCTGACGTATTGACCCTAAAAAGGGGATACGTTTCATGATCTTGTCTTAACCAGAGCCCTAAATAGGGGATAGTTACTGTTCATCATCTCCATCCTCACCATAGAGGGGCTTCAATGGGCGTTCACTTCGTCGAATACGCTCATCAGCAGTCTTCTTAGTAGCAGCGGCGGTAGGTCGAGATGACTCCGCAGGAGCCTTTCCCTTTCCCTTCGTAGCAGCGTCGACTTTGGGCGCCATTGATGAAGATTGAGTCGAAGAAGAAGAAGTTTGAGTTTTGGAGCTTTTTCTCTCTCGAAGACAAATACAGAAGTAAAGAAATGAATTAGGTTTTGAAAGACCTATTTATAGAAGAAAAGAGAAGTTTAAACGGCGGCCGTTCTTTAAACAGAATCCCTAAAGATTTGCACTGATATTGAGGAAAATAACAAAATCATACCAGCGTGTCAAGACTTATTCCCACTTTAAGTTCAAAGTAATTTCGAACTTTTGAAATTTATAAAGTTCGAAAACTTTGAAGGGGGTTTTGTAGGGTGTGAAAAATTATGACACGCTGACATAAGACTCAGCCAAAGCCATACGCTCAAGGCCATACGCTCAGTCAAAGCCATAGGCTCAGTGAATATATTATTATTTCTTGAATGACAGCACAACATACGTTTAATGGAGGATGAATCTGACACTTCGTTTTTCGTGCAAAGACAGTTGCCCTAAGAAGATTAACTGTCGTATGGGTTTTCGAGAATTGATTTTGTCTCTTACGAGGACAGCTCATCAGCCATCATAAATGCATAGTCATCATTACTATCATTTCTGACAGTCTGTCGGCCATCATATCTGCAACACGACGCTCGAGAGATATTTGTCAGTTATTAGAAGATATGGCATATTTGAGAAGATTGAGGACAACCACGTGTCTACTCCCTCAATGCTTACGACTCCTTGCCAACCAAGTGAGCGTATGGACTCCATACGACTCCTTGTCAATCAAGTAAGCGTATGGACTCCATACGACTCCTTGTCAATCAAGTGAGCGTATGGACTCCATACGACTCCTTGTCAATCAAGTGAGTGTATGGCCTTCATACGACTCCTTGTCAATCAAGTGAGCGTATGGACTTCATACGACTCCTTGTCAATTAAGTGAGCGTATGTACTCCATACGACTCCTTATCAATCAAGTGAGCGTATGGACTCCATACGACTCCTTGTTAATAAAGTGAGCGTATCAGCTTTATATGACTCTATACTATCCAAGTCAGCATATACAAGACATATGTCTTCGAAAGGTAGCGTATGACTCCTCTTCAACAAAGACAGCGTATCACAAGAAATGCATTCAGGATGACTTTTAAACGTACAGTCAACACACGTTCTCACGTGTCCTATACTCAGTTACCCACTTATTCAGAAGTTATGCAACGTGGCATCCATGCCATCAATCTCTCCTAGATATATTCTACTACTTTCAACCGTACTTTAATGTGTCTCCATCAGAATTCGCCACGCGTCTCTGCAGTTATGCACACGTCAAGTAACTGACTGAGCGTATGCTTCAGAACAGTTATCCAGAACTCTATAAAAGAGTGTTTCTTCATCTTCATCAGAGACTACATTCAATTCAGAGAGAGAACAGAGAGATTGCCCAGTTGCTGTCCGAGTTCTTCGAAGTTCGAGTTTTCTTCATCGCATCGTCCAAGGGATAAAGTGATCGTCTTCTAGATCAGATTCTTATAGTTGTAATTTTCCCAGAAACACAATAAATAAAGTGAATTTATTTATGGAAAACACTAAGGCCCTCCACAAATCTGCCCAGGTGGCAGAACTCCCCGACGTACTCCTCTACAGTCTGGTTCTCCTGAACATGGTTCTCAAACTATGTCTCCAACGCGCCAAGTGTAGTATCGGGGAAGAACTTCTCCTTGAAAAGCTTCTTAAAAGCCTCACAAGTTTACCCCATAGTACCAACCCTGGGGTCGATCTGGTACCAAGTGCGGGCAAGGTCCTGCATCATGCTACCCGCTGCTTCCACCTAGAGTCTAGTCGGTATCTCTGCGAGACAGAAAATCTCCTCTATGTGCTCGATCCAGTTGTCCGCGTAAAGGATACCTTCCGTACCCTTGAAGTCCCGCGGCCTCATCTTCTGGAAATCCTGACTACCTGGAGTCCTCGGTTGGTATGACTGAATCTGCCCTTCTTGCGGTAGAGCAGTTGTCCTATTCACTGCCACCATCGCTAACTGGTGGGCTTTATCAATGCCCTGCCTCATGTCCTCTAACTGGCGTTGCTGTATCTCTATCATCTGCTGAATGAAAGCGAAATACTGCGCCGCATCAACTGTCTACTGGGGTGGTAGTAGTAGCTGAAGAACAGGTGGCAACTCTAGAGGGGGATGAATAGAGTTTATATAGAAAATAACCAATTAAAAATTAACTCTTCCACGAACAATAAATAATCAGAGTAAAATGCGGAAAGTAAATGAAGAGCAAGAAAGCATACGCAAACACAGCAATTTTAACCTGGTTTCCCTCGTGGAGGACTAGTCCAGGCTTGAGAACTCTAGCTCAGGATTAAATCCACTATTTGTGAAATAGTAGTTTACAACCCGTGCCTTTTCTTCAGAAGAGCACGTCAACTTCTTACAGAGGATCGTAGTGGCGATTTGCTTGGAATTGTCCAAGCGACTTCTTCAACTCTTGCACAAGAATCCTAACTGAGAGATGCTGAGCACTCGAGACTTAGGAAGCTTGTGGCTAGTAGATGGGAAGGGTATGGCTTTTCTGAGCTTTAAGAGAGAAGAGAAGAGAAGAAGGGATGATATGAAATGAGAGAATTCATGCCCTATTTATAGTATTTTTATAGGCAGAATTCGGCCATAATTTAGGTAGGAAAATTCAAATATTTGGCCGTTGGACAACTAGCAACCAGCTAACCCTAAATTAGGGTTCCTGATTTCTAGGGGACAGAGTTTGGCCCGAACTCTGTGTGGAGGCAGAGTTCGGCCCGAACTCTGTCTCCAGAGCACAGAGTGGTTCTAAGGGGACCATTGGGCAATTTCTGGTTTGGTGGAGCTTGGGATTATTGGGTATGCTATAGTCTAAGTTTCAAGAGCTCAGCATGACTCAGATTACATTAGTCTAGACTCAAAGAAAGTGTAAAATACAGACTCGAATTCAACTGAGAAGCGGAGGCTGAGCTGTCATCTGTCTTGAGCTTAATGCAGACGTCGTGTATCGTATTGAATTATTACAGATATTATTTAGTCAATGTTGTCAATATTTGGTTGATTGTGACTTTGTGTCAACAATCTCCCCCATATTGATAATTAACAAAATAATATATGTATATTCAACATTCATACCTGGACACAGTTGATTATAGCAACATAGCTCCCCCATAATCGATGCTGAGCTAGAAATAATAGCTCCCTCGTAAATAATGCAGTGAACCTGTTGGCCTGATAAATAATATCTCCGAAAAGCACAAACAAGCACAGATATACGAAAAAAACAAATATATCCAGAATATACATAGTTCTCCCCCTTTTGGCATTTAGCAATATAGACTGCAGATGAATGAATAGCATAGAAACTGCAGTATAGACAATTAAAAGTGATGCAACCACACCAAGCAGAGAAGAAACAGTATATGAATAATCAAAATGAGTCACTAATATAAAACTACGATAAGCATAAAATGTCATCACACAGAACCAAAAGTCAAACACACAATCAGAGTTTTAAATCATCCAAGTACATAAATCCAAAAACAAGCTAAATAGCTAGAAATCAAAATGCATCAACCAAGATCATCATCCGCAGCAGTAGCAGATAGTAGCCAATCTCCATCACGGAGCACGAGAAGGCCCAGCAGAGTCTGAATGATCAGTGAATGAACGGCTGGGGTCTACAATAGCAGCATCCGGATCCAGGTAACGCATGACCCAGGGGTCGTCAATGCGATAACCAGTACGACCAGGATCCCGCTCCATAGTGGGGTGACGAGACATGGAATACCAGATATCGTGCAGCGAGTTGCTAAGGGCACTCATCTGCAGGGTAGTCCGATAGTCCATCTGAGTCCAGCGATCGTCCTCCAATACGAAACGATCTCTCAGTATGGTTTGGATGGAGTCAAGAGTAGCAGGAGGAGGTGACGTATCCTGTTTAAGTGGAGGGGCGTCGGGCTCCTCATCATCAGAATGCTCAGAAGGCTCAGGAGAAGCAACGACTGCCTGAAGACGTCGTGCCTTGGATAGGAATACAGGAGCAGGCAAGAAAGGACAATCATGAAGAGGGACAATGAACGCCCAGAAAACCATAGGGAGATACAAAGGATAAACCAGGGCTCGTGGTTTCTTCCTACAGTTAATCATCCAGTCCATCATGGTACGTGGAAGATTGAATGGAATGCGATAATGAAGATGATACAAAGCAGAGATCTCAAAATATGTAACTTCATCGGTGGAGCCAGCTTTTGGCAAAATAGTGTTAAAAATAATGCGATGAAGTTCATAGAAATATGGGTTGAGGTGCTTGGCCATAAGCTTGCGAGGACTTATGTTAGGAGCACATAATTCCTCCTTGAAACTCTTAAGAGAAGTTTCACCAACAAATTGGAATTGGCGAGCTTCCACAAGCTTATCCTAAATATCGAGATCTTGGAGTGCAAGATACTCGCCCAACTCAGAAGCATCAAAAGCAATATCAATACCGGCAACCCGGGAATAGATGTGAGTGGCATCGTGAGTCAAGTTACAATAGAACATTTGTATGGCGCTACGATAAATAACAAAGTTTGAAGCCACTAACTCATTTAAGCAAAGATCTTGAAACAATGATTCAAATTGTGAGAAAATAGTAAAATTTATGGGATGTCCCGCGAAGACCGCACGAGTCCGAAAGTCACTAAACCACTCGTTGGAGGCGTCTAGCGACACAAACAATCGGTTGTCATAAGTATTAGGGTCGCGGAAAGGAGGTGGATTGAACAACGGATGAAGGGGTTGTTGTTGTTCAACGGGTTGCTCAATGGAAGGAGGAGGATTCGAAGAGGAAGCACCCTCGGTTCGGATCCTCTTCCCACGATTGGGCAAGCGAGGAGCCATTTGTAAACAAATAGAGAACTTGAAATACAGAGAAGGAAGGAGTTATACCTCAAATCAACAAAGAACAGTGAAAGAGAATGAGGAAATAGCCCTTCTCCTTGATTTTGATGAGCAATGGAGCACTTTGAAGAGAAAACTAGGGTTAGGGTTTGTGAAAAAATGTTTGGAGAGGTGAAGGTGGTGGTAAGAATGAAGGAGAGAGATGAAAACCCGAAAATAAAGAGAGGGTTTTCTTTGGTCGGAGGGAATCTGGACTGTACGATCTAAAATGATCAAACGGCTGAGGCTGTCCCCGACGCTGGAACAATTAGACCGAACTCGGCCCGAACTCTGTTAGGGGCAGAGTTCGGCCCGAGTTCTGGATCATTATTCTAGAACAGAAAAATGGGCTAGAAGATAGAAAAAATGGTTAAGTGTTGAAATGGAGTTATAAATGAGGATAAAAGCTTGATGAAATCAATCAAATAGATAGAGATGTATACTAATATCAGAATGAACTTAGAAAATATCAAGTAGGCAATAATAAATCAAAATGAACCATATAATAAACAGGGAAATATATTATAATTCAATAGTTTGAATTTGCCACGGGTTAGCTGCAGGGGCCGGATCCCAGCTAGCGGTAGTCCTGAGGACTAGTGCACCGTGTCGCTTAGGCTTTTACGCCTTGTTGTCAGAAGGGCCCTTTCGGCTTGTACCTATAGCAAGTTCATCGTAAGAGAATTATAATATAATCGATATTTACGCAGGTAAGTTTCAATTTATGACAGCTTCATCTAAAATTCCAAGTTCACGACAAAGGAAATTGAAGCGCTCTTCGGATAATGGCTTAGTAAAGAAATCTGCTAGCTGATGATCAGTGTCAATAAACTCTAAGTTAATCGTGCCATTTTGCTGATGATCACGCAAAAAGTGGTGTCTAATTTCAATGTGTTTTGTGCATGAGTGACAGATAGGGTTCTTAGTCAAGTTAATAGCACTAGTATTGTCACAGAATATAGGAATGTGCATGAAAGATAGATTATAGTCTTCAAGGGTTTGCTTCATCTACATAATTTGTGCACAACAACGCCCAGCTGCGATGTATTCAGCTTCTGTTGTGGATAGTTCAACAGAATTCTGTTTCTTGCTAAACCAAGAGACTAAAGCCTTTCCTAATAAATGACACGTGCCGCTTGTACTTTTATGGTCGACCTTGCATCCAGCGAAATCAGCATCAGAGTAACCAATGAGGTCAAATGATGTTGACTTGGGATACCATAGGCCCACTGTAACCGTACCCTTAAGGTATCAAAAGATACGCTTAACAGCGGTCAAGTGTGATTCCTTAGGATTTGCTTGATATCTAGCACATAGGCAAACACTAAACATGATATCGGGGCGGCTAGCAGTTAAATAAAGTAAGCTGCCTATCATACCTCGATACTTACGTTGATCAACGGGTTTGCCGCTCTCATCTGGTTCGAGTTTGGTTGAAGTAGCCATTGGAGTGCTGATTGGTTTGACGTTGTCAAGATCGAACTTTTTCAGCATGTCCTTTGTATACTTCGACTGACAGATGAAAGTTCCATTAGCCATTTGTTTTACATGCAGACCAAGAAAGTAGTTGAGTTCTCCCATCATGCTCATCTTAAATTCTGTCTGTATACACTTGGCAAATTCTTGACAGAGGGTTTCATCAGTAGAACCAAAAATGATATCATCAACATAAATTTGAATTAATAGAATAGTGTCTTTAAAAGATTTTATAAAAAGTGTAGTGTCAATTTTTCCTTTTGAAAAACCTTTCTCAAGCAAGAAACTGCTTAGCCTTTCATACCAAGCTCTGGGGGCTTGTTTAAGGCCATATAGCGCTTTCTTTAGCTTGAACACGTGGTCGGAAAATTTATGATTTTCAAAGCCAGGGGGTTGTTTTACATAAACTTCCTCCTTAATAAAACCATTCAAGAAAGCACTTTTCACATCCATTTGAAATAATTTGAAATTTTAATAATTTACAAATGCACAAAGCATCCGAATGGATTCTAGTCTAGCAACCGGAGCATACGTCTCATCGTAGTCGATACCTTCCTCTTGGTTGTATCCTTGAGCTACTAGACGAGCTTTGTTGCGTGTGACTGAACCATCTTCATTCACTTTGTTTCTAAACACCCATTTAGTACCAATTATCGAGTGATTTGCCGGTCTAGGAACTAGTTCCCACACTTGACTCCTCTCGAATTGGTTGAGTTCATCTTGCATAGCAGAAATCCAAAATTCATCATTAAAAGCTTCAGAAATGTTTTTCGGCTCAACTTGTGAAATAAAGGCAGTACTAGCAATAGAGTCTCTTAGAGATGATCTAGTAGTTACTCCATGTGAAACTTCATCTATCACTAAATTTTCTGGATGAGAAGGCTTAAAAGAGAATTTCTTAGGCAAGCCCTCCAGAGAATTAGTTTCGGTTGAGGTATTCATTGGAGTAGAATTTGATGGCTCAACGTCATCATCAAGAGTACTTGCTGCACTATTATCTTCATCAAAAGTCACATTTGTTGACTCTTCCACAATTAGTGAACATTTATTAAAGACTCTATATCCCTTACTCTTGGCAGCATAGCCAAGGAAAATACCATCGTCAGCTTTGGCATCAAATTTGCCTAAGTTATCTTTGGTGTTAAGGATAAAACATCTACATCCAAAAACTTTAAAATAAGAAACATTGGGGGTTCTCCCAAACCAAAGCTCATAGGGTATTTTCTTCGTAATGGGATGAATAAGCACCCTATTCAGAATGTGGCATGCTGTACTGACAGCTTCTGCCCAGAAATATTTCGGAAGTGAAAATTTATTCAACATGACTCTAGCCATATCGCCGAGAGTCCTATTCTTTCGCTCCACAACACCATTTTGTTGAGGAGTTCTTGGACAAGAAAATTCATGATCAAAACCATTAGAATCACAAAATTTTTCAAAATCAGAATTTTCGAATTCGCCTCCATGGTCACTTCGGATTCGAGTGATCATGTAGCCTTTTTCGTTTTGAACTTTCTTGACAAAAATCTTAAAAACTGAAATAGCATCACTTTTGTTTGTGAGAAAGAAAACCCAAGTAAATCTCAAAAAATCATCAACAATAACAAATGTATAAAGTTTACCACCAAGGCTAGCTACTCTACTAGGACCAAATAAATCCATATGGAGTAGTTGCAGGGGTCTGAAAGTACTTACAGAGTTGATGGAATGAAATGAGGATTTGTTTGCCTTGTTCAATTCACATTCGGCACATACCGTGTCCTTTTTGAATGTGATGTCGGGCAATCCTCTCACTAGCTTCTTGGTTGATAACCTTGATATAGTATCCATATTGGCATGACCAAGACGCTGGTGCCAAAGTAATCGTTCATCTTTGTGGGCATATAAACATCTACCTGCATTGTTAGTATCTATAGAAAGATAGAAAATATAAATGTTATCCTCTCTTTCCCCTTCAAAAACAATGTCTCCCGTTGACCTATCATAGATGAGGCAATTGTTTTGTCCAAAATTAATATCATATCCATGATCAGCAAGATGACTAATGCTGAGCAAGTTATGCTTTAACTCGGTCACTAGGCAGACATCCTTTATTACAAGAGAGGGAGGATGACCAATAATACCATTACCTATTATGTGCCCTTTTAAATTGTTACCGAAGGATACGTATCCTTCT
Organism: Iris pallida; assembly: GCA_029216955.1. Taxonomy (NCBI): domain Eukaryota; kingdom Viridiplantae; phylum Streptophyta; class Magnoliopsida; order Asparagales; family Iridaceae; genus Iris; species Iris pallida. The sequence continues at coordinate 921,285 of JANAVB010023999.1, read as the reverse complement.
CTCTTCATCGATAGTGATGCGAAAAGATTTGCGTCTCCTGTCATATGTCACGAGCATCCACTATCGAGAATCCACTTACTCTTAGTTGAGGAGAGAAGGTCCACCTACATCAAGAGTAGATGTGACCTTTGGTACCCAATTTCTTGAGGGTCCTAAAAAGTTAGTTTTTGGAAACCATGCATATACTTTTCTATCAACTAATATTCTAATTCTATATTGTGGTGATATGTGTCCATGTAAACCACAATAAGTACATATAGCATTCCTATTCACAGTAGGAGCATGCTGATGATGTCTATAAACAGTGTAATGAGCAGAATTAGCATGATGATGATGATTATGCATAGAGTGCTGTGGAGTGGCATGGTGATGTTGTCTATATGGAGCAAGGTGATGTTGTCTATATGGAGCATGGTGATGTTGTCTATATGGTATGGCATGCTGATATTGTCTATGTGGCACAGCATGGTGATATGGCATAATATGGTGATCTTGTCTATATGGCATGACATGATGATCTTGTCTATATGGCATGGCATTGTGATGATTTCTATATGTAGAGTGATGTTGGTTGTGTCTTTGTGCAGCATGATGAGTATGAGAAGTATTCTTACGTGCACGTGGTTTTTGTGTTTTATGAAAGTTAGTGTATATAAAAGCATGGTTATGTGCTGCATGAGGATGACGTGGTTGGCTAGCTTGAGTGGTGTTGTGCCCATGTGATTGGGTTTGAGGTTGAGCAACCTGTTTTCCCAATTTGGTTTCTAATCTCTTAGAAACAGCTTGCAGTTCATTAACCTTAATATTTAAGCCATATATCTTAGTCATGGAAATCTTGTGTCTACTCCTTTCTTCAGCAAGCAACGTGTTGAGTGTAGTGATTTCTTGAGTTTGTTGCTCAATACGTGCTTCAGCATCATGTAAGCTTATTTTAAGCTTGGATACTTCATCAGTGATATCAGTGGGTGACGTGTCTCTAATGTTATCAAGTAATAGAGAAATTCTTTGTATTTCGCCTTTAAGACTTTTGATTTTGTCCTTGGCATGTTTGTATTTACCGATGACCTTTTTGTGATCATCGAGTAAATCAGTGAAGGCATCGCCAAGTTCATCAAAAGAGAAGTCGTCTAGAGTTTCGTTAGATACCTTGTTGGAGGTTGCCATTAGGCACACATTTGCTTTATCTTGAGGAGAGTCCTTTTCTTCCTCGGAGTCACTAGCTTCACTTTCATGCCAAATACTTGTGTTGGCATATTTCTTTGATGAGGTCTTCTTGTATGGCTTTTCATAGCGGTTGCTTTTCTTCAAGAATGGACAGTCTTTTTGGACGTGTCCAGTCTTCTTGCAACCATAACAGGTTGGCTCTTCTTCATCGTCTTCTTGTGGTTCCTTCTTTCTTCTATTGAAGCGAAGGAATTTTTTGAAATTTTGAACCATGAGAGCTTGGTCTTCGTCATCCGAGTTGTCGTCTTCGGTCTCATCGTGCTCAGCCCTTCGTCGATGAGCTTTGAGAGCGATCTTCTTAGTCTTCGGAGCAGGCTCTTCGAAGTCCTTGAGGTCAAGCTCGTGAGTCATAAGCTTACCCATCAAGGTCTCCATTGACAAGGTTGTGAGATCGTTCCCTTCTATGATGGCTGTCACCTTAGGGTTCCAAATTTTTGGTAGCCCCCTAAGCAGCAGCTTGCGAATCTTCTCATGATTTGAATATTGCTTTCCAAGTGAAGACAAGGGGTTGATGATGTCGAGGAATCTTGTGAACATCTGTGTGATCGTCTCGTTTGGCTTCATCTTGAACGCCTCGTATTCTTGCGTAAGACGACTGATTTTTGATTCCTTGACTTGGGTGGTTCCTTCATGTGTCACTTCTAGAAGCTTCCATACTTCATAAGATGTGGTGCATGTGGATACCTTGTTAAACTCATTCCTGTCTATAGCACAGAATAAAGCATTAATAGCTCTCGCGTCTAGACTTGCCTGTTTCTTCTCTTCGTCAGAATATTTGTCATGGAATTTCTCAATGAGATCACCGTTGACAACTATTCTGGCGGGCTTTTTGTAGCCGTCAGTGACGACTGTCCACAGGTCGAAGTCTAGAGACTTGAGATAAAAACTCATCCTTGTTTTCCAATACGTGTAGTTAGTTCCATCAAATAGGGGAGGCCTATGAGTGGACTGTCCTTCACCGTGATTGGAAATCAAGGATTGTGTGGTTGCCATGGATAAGCTCTAGGATGTAAATCCTTGTAAAGAGAACAAAGCTCTGATACCAATTGAAGAACAGGTGGCAACTCTAGAGGGGGGGTGAATAGAGTTTATATAGAAAATAACCAATTAAAAATTAACTCTTTCACGAACAATAAATAATCAGAGTAAAATGCGGAAAGTAAATGAAGAGCAAGAAAGCATACGCAAACACAGCGATTTTAACCTAGTTTCCCTCGTGGAGGACTAGTCCAGGCCTGAGAACTCTAGCTCAGGATTAAATCCACTATTTGTGAAATAGTAGTTTACAACCCGTGCCTTTTCTTCAGAAGAGCACTTCAACTTCTTACAGAGGATCGCAGTGGCGATTTGCTTGGAATTGTCCAAGCGACTTCTTCAACTCTTGCACAAGAATCCTAACTGAGAGATGCTGAGCACTCGAGACTTAGGAAGCTTGTGGCTAGTAGATGGGAAGGGTATGGCTTTTCTGAGCTTTAAGAGAGAAGAGAAGAGAAGAGAAGAAGGGATGATATGAAATGAGAGAATTCATGCCCTATTTATAGTGTTTTTATAGGCAGAATTCGGCCAGAATTCGGGTAGGAAAATTCAAATATTTGGCCGTTGGACAACTAGCAACCAGCTAACCCTAAAATTAGGGTTCCTGATTTCTAGGGGACAGAGTTCGGCCCGAACTCTGTATGGAGGCAGAGTTCGGCCCGAACTCTGTCTCCAGAGCATAGAGTGCTTCTAAGGGGACCATTGGGCAATTTCTGGTTTGGTGGAGCTTGGGATTATTGGGTAGGCTATAGTCTAAGTTTCAAGAGCTCAGCATGACTCAGATTACATTAGTCTAGACTCAAAGAAAGTGTAAAATACAGACTCGAATTCAACTGAGAAGCGGAGGCTGAGCTGTCATCTGTCTTGAGCTTAATGCAGACGTCGTGTGTCGTATTGAATTATTACAGATATTATTTAGTCAATGTTGTCAATATTTGGTTGACTGTGACTTTGTGTCAACAGTAGCATCCCCTGAACTCCTGGGGTAGTCCTCGAAGCTGATGGAGGAGCACCCCTAAAAGTTGCAGATGGGCCCACTTGAGCTGGAATAAGAGGTACTGTTGTCCCTAGGGCCGGCTGAGTCGGACGAGAAGTAGCCGACCTCTCAGTGGTATCACTGATACCAGAGCGATGCGATCGTGTCTCCACTATCCTGAAGACAGATCAAACAAGGAATCAATTATTGAAAAGAAACAAAATCTTCAAAGGAGGATAGTTGTTTTCAAGAGGAGATAATTAATAACAAGCATTGATAAGAGTTTTCCTAATGTGATTGTGTACCTTAACTTATATCTTATATCCTACTACAGGCTGTAATGATACTCTAGTTCGAGTACCACTACGAATCACACTAGTTGTGATTGTGACCTGCATGGGCCACCACTAAAAACGTGTTACGACCCGCACCCAGTGCAAGGGCACGAGAAGTGAAGAATGCCCAGCCTACGCCGCAGTGTCGGCGGTAGAACGTTGTCCTGAGTCACAATATCTAACACAGTCTAAAATAAGCTCCGAATGGAGAGTAAATAATAAGTAACTCAATCACAATACTATGATGGAATAGAATAGAAATCACAAGAGAGTCTCAACATAAATAGAAGTCTAAGTGTAAACCACCAGAATAAATCTCAAGTACAACTCATAAAGTCTCTAATAGAAAGACAAATAAAGTACTAAGTCACAGCTAGACTATGGGCAAGTCCTCAGCGACTGTGGGATCCTCCTGAGGGTCCACGTCGCCAGTGTCATCTAAGCCAATGCCACAATAAGTAGGGAAGAACTCCTCATCAATAACTGTAAAATTTTTAACATGCCCAGTCAGGACGGAACGAGCACATATCTCTCACAACAGTTCATATCAGGATTGGACATATAAAGTAAGCTATAGAAAACTATACATGAATTACTGTAAAGGAAATCAATAAGAGAGAGAATATAAAATGAGATATAATATGATAAATAGAGAAGTGTAACCATCTACGTGATTTAGAGCATAAATTAGTTATTTAAACGGTCTGGGTTGCACATGGATACAACTATGGAGTGCACATGGATACCTACTGGGGATAATGATCACATAACCAACTACACTCTCCCTGCCCCCAATCAATACACAAGGATCAATGCATGTTATGTTATTGCACATGGATAACAACTACTTTATACATGGGGCTCATATGGTCATGAGTGTACATGAATAACATATGAGTGCACATAGATAATATGAATACATGGAGTACATGATGGCCATGATAAAGTACATGAACATGACATACTCGATGTATCCGAGGGGATAACATCACATGAAAAGATCCATAGGGTACTAATCCGTGTGAACGTCGTGTCAGCATTAAGTATACTAGTCTAGAACAAGAGAACATATCCAAAGAAGTTTGAAAAGATCAGAGAATGTACTCGCCTGGCAAACTGAACTGCTGATGATGAAGTGTAGCTAAACTGGGGTAATGTAAACCTATTTAAAGTATACCCATGTCACAACCAAGTCCACAATATCAAAAAAAATAGCTACAATGCAAAACTATATGCTTCTAGGTCCATTTCGGTCAAAGTTAACCCTCGGTCAACTCTGGTCAAACCTGGTCAACGCTGATCAAACCTGGGTCAACTAGTCCGTCTACTAATTTCTAGGTCATACACAAAATTCTAGGTCATTTGGAGTTCGTTTGAGTTGAATTGGATCAAGTTTGACCCAAAGTTGACTTTTGTCAATTTGGTTAACTTGTCGGCCAATTCGACTAAACTAGGCTCGAAATGACAAACCAAATCTGTCCTAGGGCTCCTATAGTTTTATACACCACTACAATCTACTCTAAGAGAAATTCCAAGCATAATATCTACATACATATAGGTATATACACACATGTGTATATACAATACAAACAAAACCTAAATCTAACAAATGGTGGTGTGTGTGTGTGTGTGTCCTGGAGCTTACTAAAATGGGATAAATCTGAGATTAAAAACTTAAAATACAACCATGGTATACCACAATTAATATACTATATATATATATATATATATATATATATATATATATTTAAAAAAAAAATAAAAATATATATATATATATATTTTAATATATATATATACATATATATATATATATATATATTTATATATATATATATATATATATATATATATATATATATATATATATATATATACACAAAAAAAAAAAATAATAAATATATATATATATATATATATATATATATATATACACAAATGCTCAAAATGGAAACATATGCAATGATGTGATATAATATAAAGAGTCTAAAATTTGGTATAATATCTCCCTTGACCCATTCTTAATATGTATGCATTAGGAATGAGTTTCAACGGGATTTTATACATATATAATTAAACATATAATACAGAGCTATATAGAAAGCATATATATACTCATAATTGATGGAAAATTATGAAACAAAGCCAACAGTTGGTTCCCACATATCCGAAACCTCATATTAGTCCTGTAAACTCAGATTTTAGAAGCTAAGAAGCTGGAAATCAAAATATCATATTTAACTCAAAAATCAAAATCAAAGAAAACTCATCCAATTCACACAACGACCCAAAATACAAAATACACCAAACGAACCCGCGAAACTCAGCATACACGTTGGTCACGACCCACGTGATGCGTTCGTATACTCTCGGGTTCGAAATCGTGTCCGTGTCGTGTCCACAGAATGCGTATCAGAATTTCCCGATACCGCGTGATACGCGTGAGTTCTCGCTCGTTTGAGCGCCGCACACGCAACGAAACGCCCCTTGCTTGTGCATGTAGATGGGGGGGGCCCTGGGGTAGGTCTAGGACATGATGACATGGCGATACGTCGTGCCAAAACAGTGCACGCGGCCCGCACCTGCGTTCTCGCTCGTTTGAGCGCCGTACACACAACAAAACACCTCGTACTTGTGCACGTAGCTGGAGGGGTCCTGGGGTAGGTCTAGGACATGATGAAATGGTGACATGCCGCACCAAAATAGTGCACACATCCCGTACCTGCGTGCGGCCTGCTGCGCGCGCGCGTGCACCCGCGCGCCCTCGTGCGCGCGGTTCCGCCCTCGTGGCTTGTTCGTCGGGCCACGCCGTGACTCGGGGTTCGTCCTACAGGTCGTCTAGGTATAGGTCAACATGTTCTGGGTCCTGGAATGGGTCTTTGCTGCATCGTGTGTGCGCACGAATTCCGTTCCTGCGACAAAAATGAAAGGCTGAATACACAGTGGCTGAGCGGTGCACGCGCGATTTCTCCGCGCTCGCTCAACGAAAAGCCGTAAAATTTTACAAACATGGGGGCAGAGGTGCCCCCATGTGCTCACAAAATTTCATGCAAAAATATGCTCTGTGCATCGAGAAATCACGCGCGGACAGCAGGGCACGCACGGCCTCGTGCACGGGATCCGTGCACGTACGTCTGTCGCCCGAAACGCCGCTGATACGATGCCAAAACCAAAACCGTCTTCACGAAAGTTTATCAAAATCATATTATCTAAACATCCATGCAGTCAGAATCGAAAAACAACAACTTTCTATCCTAAGCGGCATTTCGTCGAACACGTGCCGTAAGGAACCGACACGTGTCCGATACCTCCATCAAACAGAGTCAAAATCTCACCAAATTTCGTGGGCAAGACTAGGGCACCTATATGGATGCAAAAATGAAAGAAAAACCCGATTTTCAATGGTATATTAGGATTTACCTATTGAGTGTCAAAACTCAATGAATGGGGCTCCTCGGTTGTCGTGTCGGCCGATTTCTCTCCAGCAAAAACCTCCGTCTCCACTCTAGAAGTGCTCCAGCAGATCCTTCTCTCCTCGACGAGCGCAACGGAGTTCATTTGGGAAGAAACAGACTCCGGATGAAGGAATTATGAGTTTTGGAGAGGTGGATCTTTTAGGGTTTCTTTGTGGAGGCTACAATTCTACAAATGAATGCAAAAGGGGAGGGGGTGCTACTGTGTTAGGCAGCCAAGGGGGTTCTCTAGGGTTAGGGTTTTACTTGGGCCAACTCCTTCTTAAGTAGAAATGGGCCCAAGTCAAAAGACTTAAAGGCTAACATGCAAAAATGCTAAATTAAATCAATTACAGCCATAAAATAATCTAATGCATAAAAATAAATTCTAAAAATGAAAATAATAATTCTAAGGCATGGTTAGTCCCTATACAATGTCCCCTAAGGTTAAACCAGTTGCTAGCACAAACATAAGTCAACATATTCAGAAAATCACAAAGCCAAAATGGCTAAAATGACTGAAATACCCTTCTATGAAAAAGTGGATGGTACAACCCCCCACACTCACTTCTCTCTCTCTCTTTCCTCTCCCATTAGCCGAACCAAGCACCCCCATTCTTTCCTACTTCTTCATTACATCACCACCACTTCCATCGTTATCATCATTCACACCATCACCACCCCCACCCCCACGAGCATCGCACCACCACCACCACCTCCACTCTCCTCCTCTTCTCCTTTTTCATCACCCATAGCTCTCCATGGTCGAACTCCCGCTCCCTATGGCCAGAAAATCCCCCTCTCCAGCTCCTTTCTTCTTCTCTTCTTTATTATCATCTTCATCTAACACCACCATCCCCATCACCATCCCTACTCCTTCATCACCTCCACCCCGAACCACCTCACCCCCACTGCTGGCCGCTCCACCACCGCCATCGTCGTGCCCCACCGCTACGCTATCGTCGCCCTAGCCAGCCCCAGTAGCCGAGCAATCGCATGACCAGCAGCAGCGCAGCACTGGCAGCAGCAGCGAGCACCAATAGCAGTGCAGCAACAGCAGTCGGCGCCGCCGCGACCGGCGACGAGCCCCTTGACCGAACGAACCCCCGGGTAGGCCCCCATGGCGCGCTCTCTCTTCTCCGGTGTGAGAAACGCCCGATTCGTACATTTTGCACGGAATCCCGTCGACGCGCGCACGGATGAATTTCAGAATGTGCGCTTCATTGCGGCAACTTCATACACATTTTTTGGGAAATCTGACCGTTGGATCGGCAAACTCTCTACTCTGTCACAATTTCGGTATATCCCTCTTCACTCCCCTCAAGTTTCATCCGTTAATTCTATCGTTTGATATATCAAAACCGGCCACCAAGTTGACCGTTTAAATTATACTATTTTTGGACAGTTTTGTGGAGCCAACTTCGTCGGCTCGTATCTCCTCCTTTGCAGCTCCATTTGGCATGCTACTGGTTCCTATGCGTAGCTGGTATAACACTCTTCCTGCCATTTGAGTTTTATTTTATTGTGAGCTTGTTTGGTTGGTTGAATTCTATGCCAAAGTTGGCCGTTCGAATTCGTAATTCCCAAGTTGTAAAATCCTAATTTTGAACCCAGGACTCTGGATTCAATTTCAGACACCACAAGTAGACTCGTAGGGTCGTTCTGGCATGTTTTTATATAAAGTTTGCTTAGTTTGGAGGATGTAGGCCCTGACACGCATTTTGGTGCAACGTGGGCCCCACGGTCCGGGTCAACGAGACTTTTTGAGATCGGCTCATCGAAATCCAATTCTGGATATACCGTTGAGGTTGTATCGTCATTGTGGACTCATTGACATATAATTTGCTGAGTTTTGACATTGGCTCCGACATGCATTTTTGTACAAATCGGATTCCAATATTTGGGTCAACGGGCCATTTTGAGATCGGCTTATCGGAATCCAATTCTTAATATACCATTGAGTTCGTATTGTCATTCTAGATTCGTGGACATATATTTTGTTAGGTTTTGAGGACTTTTATTCTGACACATTTTTTGCTGCAAAGCGGGTCCGACACGGTCCCCGTTTGACTCAAAATTACCTTTTTGTCCCTGTGTCCAAATTGGACTTATGGACAGGCTATTCTAGCTATTTCGACCATTCTGGACACGTTGGTGATGTTTGTTTAATTGTCCGACAACATCTGTAGACTTTTCCCTATCTTTTACTATTTGTTATAATCTTTCTCTTTTTATTCCTATTTTTAGATCCTTGTAACGAAATTGAGATCCGTCGATTCTGGTGATTTCGTATCACTGAAATTGACTAATTGTTTATGTGGATGATTATAGAGACTAGCTTTGACCTAGTTTAACCTAGAGTTGACCAGTTGACTAAAAGTCAACTGTAAGTCAACTATTGACCCAGTTTGACCTAGTTTACCTTGGTTTGACTTCCTATGACCTAGTTTGACCTAGTGTGACTCAGTGTGACCTAGTTTGACTTAGTTGGACTGAGATTGACCTAGATTACATAGCTTATACTATATAATCATGTCTAGCCCTATTGAACCCTAATTAGCTTATATATATCTCATCTTTAGGTCTGTGAATTCACTGTGAGCCAGATTACACAGTTGACATATTCTACCAGATCTTAGGCGAGTACATTCTCTGATAATATTTCTGTTTTATGATATCGTCTATGTTTCTTGTATTTAGTCTAGATATTCTTGTTCTCTTGACACATTATTCACACGGATTGGTATTTGTCTGGATCCCGGCGTGAGATGTTATTTCTTATTTTTCTTGGTATATATTGTGCAAGTCTTGCCTTGTTCCTTGTGCATTATGTAGACATGATTCTCGGGGAGACTTGCTACCTTCTCAGAGAATCTTGTGTCATGACGTGTCATAGTTGGATCCACTATACTAGTCAGGGGCGTAGAGTATTAGTGTAGATATGTGGTCAATTCCTATTGTGCACCCATTGTGTATCGATTGATTGTGAGTATTGATCATACACTCCACGTATGATTAGCCAGGCCTGTTACTATTGTGCAAGTTCCCAAGCCGGTCACATGTCGTAGCTAGTATTCACTCACGTAGATGGTATGATTCTCGACTCTTGTACATGATATGATCGATTTTCTTGCCATTGCTCTAGCTATAGTCTACAGCTTTAACCTTGTCATGCTACTCTCATGTACTTTCTATTTTACCTTGTATATTCTCTCTATTTACTGCTACATTTTTAATATCGTATAGCTAGAAATGTTATTTGAGATTTGTGCTCGTTCCATCCAGACTGGATATGTTGACAATATTCTAGGAGTTATTGTGCCTTCAGTATTTGGACTACAGGTTGTTGCTAGCTGGGGTGGTTCTCGGTATTCTTCACCGTGAGTTGTCTCTCAGGAGTTCTAGGTCTGGTAGTTATTTAGTTTTGTTATTTTTTCCCTCTGTTTTATTCTTGTCTCATATGATCCTTATAGAGTCTTGTTGTTCTAGTGATATTGTTATTATTTCTTATCTTATCTTCCTTAGTTTTTGTGATGTGATACGAGTACCTTTATAGTTATGGATCTTTAGATGTTATAGTTAGTATCGGGTACTTGAAAACGCTCTACCACCGATACTGCGGCGTAGGCTGGGCGTGGCCCACGTATTCGTATTCGTATATCCGGATGCGGGTCATGACAGGGGCTTTGTGAACATAAGAGTACATGAATCACAAGAGTGCACATGAATGGTGAAAGCACCGGAGTACATGATGAAAGTGAAACACATATGACATACTGTAACCCGATGCTCCCGAGGGGAATAACATCTCATGAAGGGATCCATATAGTAACAATCCGTGTTAACAACGTGGCAGCATCAAGTAAAGTAATCTAGAGCATAAATGTAAATCCTATCAAGTATGAAATGGTCAGAGAATATACTCGCCTGATATCTGAATGTCTGTGATAATATACTGTCCGAGATGAGGTATCTGACTCCTATTTAGAGCACAAGTCAAGATGTATACAGGGGATGATAAATGAAATGTACAATGCTTCTACATGCTTTCTAGGTCAATCTAGACTAATGTCAACACTTGGTCAACCCTAGTCAACTACACTAGTCAAACTAGGTCAAACTAGGGCAGTCTTAGTCCATTCAAGTCTCACTAAGCCTATGATAGCACTCACACACAATTTCAAGCTACACAAGTCATCACACATATTACATATATAGGTATATATATATATACTCAATGTATATAGGCATACACCTAGGAATTTACATATAAGCTATCATGTATAGGCTAATGTATACTAGGATACTAGGCTAATATATATTCATATACCAACCTATCTACATACATACATTATATTAACATACATATTTTACATATATATTAGAGAGATAGAGAGTGAGAGGGTGTATGGTGTGTGTGACAGGTTGTGTGTGTGTATGTGTGGTTTTCAGATTTCTAGTCAACAGTGCACATGTGTTCTCAGTTTCAGTTTTTAGTGTAGAAGTAAATACATGTGTGTGTGCGTCAACTGTATGTGAGAGGTGAGTGATAGTGAGGGTGGCATGGTGTGTGTGCGTCATCTGCATAGGGTGTGTGTGTGCTTCAGGTTTTTGTGCAGCAGTAGTATATAGGTGTATGTTCACAGGTTATGTCTAGGAGTGATATATATGTGTGTGTGTGTATAGATAGATGGGAGTGTGTTATCCTCAGATTTTGTGTGTGCAGCATGCATAAATGTGTCATGGCAATGTACATGTGCAATGAAGGTTACAGACAACTGAATGCATGTGCAAGTGTCAAGACAAGTGAGTGTGAGTGTGTGTTACAAACAAGTGAAGTGTAGCAAGGGTGTTCAGATATGAGCAAGGTGTCACAGCAGAACATAAGTAAACAAATGAGTGGTAATGTGCATGTGTCAATGCAGTGTCTAGTGTCAAACATAAGAAACAGTGTGTTAAAGTAGATGTAGATGCAATGTGAACTAAAGCATATATGCAGACATGTGCGTGACACAGCAGTATAATTTGCATCATGTATAAAGTGTGTGTGAAGTAAAATGAGTGATTGATAGGGTGTGTCTCTGATACATCAAGTATCAGAGGGTGCTATGCTCGAATGAATACAAGGGTATAAATGAGTGCAGTGGTCGAGTGGTGTCAAGTGTAATGAAGTAAAACATGTGTCAATGGGTGTGGGGTGTCAAAGAGTGTACACAACAATACAATAAGCTATGCAAAGTGTGTAAGTGAGATGAGAGTGTTGTGTGGATGAACATGTTACATATGTGTGTGTGTGAGGATGTATTTCAGTCCAGTGTGTGTGTGTGTATAGTTGTGAGATGGGGGTGTGTGCTCAGGGTTCAACCTAGGTCGACAGGGACCATTCCAGGTTGGCATAAGTTCTCAGGATCACCAACACATAGGGAAATCTCAGTTATCAGTCTACGTAAAATTAGCTTTCAGGTTTCAGTCAAAATCAGTGAAGTGTGTTTATACAGCTCCTGGAAAAATAGTGAGCTAGGGAGTGTGTTATTCTCAGGTTTCATGTGCAGCAGATATACATGTGTGTGTTAGTGTAAGGAGTGTTCAGATTATCAAGTGTGTACAGTAATGTGTATAATGTGAGTACATATAAAGATTATGAACATTCAAAGAACCCAAACTTGTATAACATATAAAACCCAACACACAAACACAAATCTGAGATGATATAACATTTATAAAACATTTAAATTTGCATTTAAAAACGATTAAACCAATTCGAATCTCAGGAAAACATAGGTTATTGTACGTATCAGAAAAATAGGGGAAACTCAAAATCCAAATCAAATACAAGTAGAAATCCAAAATAAACAGCCGATAATGTGTCGTGCATGTGTCAACGTGTCCCACGAGTCCTGTGGTGTTCCCACAACAGGACACAATGTGTCCAGACCCTCACGAACACGTACAGACACACACAGTCTCGTACACGTGTGCGAGTCGCTCTAGGACACGACATGTGACACAATACACTTCGTACATATGCCCACGTGTAGCCCACGTGTAGGGCTACACGTTCGATACCACACGAGATATCCTCGATGTGTCCAGTGCGGACACGAGGCCCGTATCAGAGGCACGAAACCGACTGTACGTGTGCAGTGCAAAACTAGTGCACTTGTCCGTGCTCCCTCGACACAATACGATACCGTGTCAAACATCTAGGGTCTTGTGTCAGTCAGTGCCCCAACGTGTCTACCAAGTCTCAGCCCTCCACGTGTCATGTCTTGTTCTTCATGATCCCTGAGCAGCAGGACACTGCTCGTGTGTGCAGCGAGCGTGCTCGTGTCCGTTTTGGACACGAACACGAGTCGAAAATTTGCTCAGTCATGTAGGGAATCAAAGCATACATACAACTCAACAAATCTATTCAAATACTTTTCAAAAATATCAATTAAAAATCCTTTGTGGCATTTTAACAAACATATAAATAAGTGGACTGATACATGTCCGATACAGACACGAAATCGACACGAATTCACACAAGACTTACTCTACAGCTAGGGGACACCTAGGTCTATGCATCCATGCAAAGAAATCAAGAAATGGAGGTGGTTTAATGGGTTTACCAATTGAGTGTCAAACTCAATAAAAAAGCTCAATATAAGAGAATCCCTCTAGCAAATCAAAAGTCCCAAATTGTACCAAAGCTGAGATTACTCACCACCAATAGTAAATAGATATCAATTAGATCCTTATGCAAAAGACTATAGTCAAAAAGGAAGAGAAATGAAGAAATTAGAAAAGATTGCAACGGGGACAAACCTTGTTCTTGCCAAAAGTGAAAGTGGTGTAAAAAGAGGCAAGAATAAATATGAAAGATTAAATAGGAACAGGGGAGCCCTAGGCCGACCACATTAGGGAAATTAGGTTTAGGGTTTCATTGAAGGAAATGGCTATGGGCTAATATACTAGTTAGTTGATTCAACACTCTAGCTAATAGGCCCAACAACACATATACTACAAGAAAAATGATCATTTACGGCGCACAAAATGCGCTGTAAATGATCTTTCACGGCGTACATTTTGGTATCGTAAATGACCATGCCGTAAATGACCCTATTATTTACGGCGAGCATTTGAACGCTGTAAATAATCCTCTCACCTTTTTACAACGCGCACTAGAATGCTGTAAAAAAGATGGAGAGGGTTATTTATAACGTTCAAATGCGCATCGTAAATAATAGGGTTATTTACAGCATGGCCTTTTACGGCACAAAAATATATGTCGTAAAAGATAATTTACGGCACGTTTGGCATGCCGTAAATGAGCATTTTTCTTGTAACCCTCCATCTTTTTACCACGCGCTTTTGAATGCTGTAAATGACCATCTCCAATATTTTTTTACAATGCACATTCGAACGTTGTAAATTTTTGTCTTTTTTACAACATGCTTGCTTGTGGCCTGCACTTGCGTGCACGAATGAGATGAGGTTAGGACAACAACAGCCTAATGGATAAGACGAGGTGAGAGAACAAATGCATCATCAAGTAATTCCATATTATTACTATTGTTGTATACAAATAGTCTATAAATTTCATTCATCCTAACATAACCCCAAAATGTTTTGTACAAACCACTTCACAGCCAAGTAATATTACAAAAAACTGAGAATAAAAAAATAAGAAAAAAAAGTCGGGAATATTCACTAACCTAAAGCTAAACTAGTCCAGATCCTCATCCCTAACAACTTCTCGATACAGTCCCCAAAGAACCTGCTTCTCCTTCACCTCCCTGTCGCAGCCACCATCTTCCATATCAAGGGTTGTACCGAAGGAAGCCACCAAAACTTGGGGCGACAAGGTTTTCCACACCGAAGACTTCCCTGCTAGATGGCTGCACTCGCAACATGCCAAACACATAATTAGCTAGGCGCACTTCCAATCAAACAGTGAAACACGCTGACTAGCTATATTGCTTACTTGAAGAAGAGCAAGCAAAACTCAACTCCGAATAGTAGAATTTTGAAGCTTCTTTCAACTTACTTTGGAGTGGTGATGATGGAGAACCATGTCGCGGATGCCAGCATCTGGCGGATGCCTTACGGTTATGGCGGTTGTCCATGCGAAAGCTGAGGTCCACTGAAGAAGCATCTCTATTAAAGATAAGTAGGTTCATCACAAGATGAAAAGTTGATCCGTTGAATAAGCAAGCATCTAAAACTGGGGACCAGTTCGCTGGGCGAGTCATTTACTTATTTTGTTGAATCAAACGATTAATATGTATATTGAATTACCGTGAATATCATAAACTCACCCATGCCCATGTAAAGAATGCAAGGTGAAAAGAATTTTGCAGTGGCCAATATTAATGTATCCGATAACAGAAAGCTACAGGCGAGATTGCAAGTCGAATCAATAAATACATGTAGCTAGCTAGAAGCAGAAAATGAGAAAAAATGGCCGGAGAGCATAGATTAGAATACCTGAATTAGGATGAACTGGATGACATAGACAAGTAACTGAGGACGGCCGAACCAGAAGAACCGATTATCCGGCTTCACTAGCACTGTCCCGGGAGCCACTACCCCTTTACTGCTCTTTTTACACATTATGGATATGATTACTTTTGGCTTCATTCCTACTATCACAAGTATCTGCAATGACTATTAATGATATTTTCTTTGTATATATATATATATATATATATATATATATATATATATATATATATATAAAATATATATATATATATATATATATACACTTATTGGGTTAAAACCATAATAGACTATATATAGATTAAGTAGCTCACCATGAAAGGAATAACCGGAGACCAATAATGATTATAAGATCCTGCATCAAAAATAAATAAATTTACATGAAAAATTGATTGTACTTATTTACCTGACAATGAATCCATATTACTTGTAGTCGTAACTCGGGACCGGTGTGCTGGACGAGTCAAAGCACTCTGGAA
Source organism: Iris pallida (assembly GCA_029216955.1). Taxonomy (NCBI): domain Eukaryota; kingdom Viridiplantae; phylum Streptophyta; class Magnoliopsida; order Asparagales; family Iridaceae; genus Iris; species Iris pallida. The sequence goes on along the minus strand of JANAVB010023999.1, from coordinate 905,300 downwards.
CTTGTGTCTTTGCACCAGTATTATTGTGGCATTCTCCTCCTTATCCCATCCAAAGAAACCTCCAAACCAAGAAGTGGAGGAGGAAGATTCTTCTACTCTTGCTGCTGGTGCTCCTGCGGGTGTCCCCACGGAAGCCAAATCGGGATGGACCACCTTCCCCTGAGGATAGCCATGGCCATGGCCAAGGGGGGTCATAATCCCGTCCCCTCGATATGGGCAAGGAGGACACCGCCGAAGATGGCCGACCTTGCCGAGGGGCCGGGGCCCTGGCGCATCTGGAGAAAACAAATGATGGTTTTATTTAGTAACACTTGAGGAAGGATATCTGAAGGGATATTTGATAACGTGGATGGCATACAAGAGGTGCTCCAAGAGCCATCTAGAAGTTGAACTGTGTGACCAACATCATTGTGGCTACTACTATCTGCAGGCATGGAGAGAAAAAAAATGAAAGACACATTTACAAACTTATTATGAGTTTAGATAAATGAGTTTGAAATAAGATTTGGACATATCGAGTCCGAACGGGATTACCTCAAATGTAGCAAACATGCCTCCATCACATTTCTGAGGGACACCACAAAAAGGTAAATAGCTGAAAGGGGTCAACATGCATATCATGATCTTGATAGAACTTCACGTATAACATTAGGTAAGGAAAATATTTCTAAGAGAGAACTAATTATCTTGGTTTGGCAGTTGCTGAGAGAAATCATTACCACATAAATTTAGTAAAAGTAAACACAAAATTTCAATTTAATATTCACTCAGTCAACACATAAATTTAGCTAACGTAGGTTGTGAATAAACGAATCAGTTATGCCAGGTACAGAAACAAACACATGTATACATGTGTGCCCTAAATTTATGACTTAAAACTACTTTTTGTAGTAATGCATAATCTAAGCAAGTTCTACTTGAAACTTATGTTGCCAATACTATTGTTGAGGTATCAGTCATAACAGCATAAAAATAAAATAGCATGCGAGTTGTTTTCAAGTATTTAACAAATGTAAAATTTGGTTACTCCCATATACCACACTGTACTTCCTGTTTTCAAGTAATAAATGAGAAATTTGGCACATATAATCCTGGTTTCAGGTATTTAAACAAATGAGACATTTTGTACATACAATCTTCATAGACTAATATTTCGTAAGAAAATAATATTGGATATTTACAGTTAAGTTGGTCCCTACTACAAGAGTTACAATGTAGCTTACTTGCAAAAGCCTACAGCTACTCCTTTATGGAAAGATGTGATGCTTGGAGACCCATTTGTGTAGTGCTAGCAAATTATGAGATTCACCTTTTGTTTGAATCTCAATGTTGAGAAGTTGGTTTTTCTAATTTAGCCAGCACTTCTTTATCATACATACCCATTGAAACATTTCAAAGAAATGCTGTTATGTTATACTGGGTTTTAGTGTATAAAAGCAACAAACTATATGCCTCTGAAAGCTCCACTATTCCCACTCCTATGTTTTTCTTTGGGACCAGGCTTAGTACATATACCATAAAGCATTAGAGCTAGAATATAAATATAATAGTGAAAGGTATAATAAGAAACTAGTCTTTTAAATAAATAACATGGATGTAGAGAATTGGTTTATTTGCTAATAAAGCATGAAAGTAAGCAACATGTATGTTGCACAAATCAGCATGCCCCCTCTAACACCAGTGAATAACAATTAGACCAATTCCATGCACCAATGAAATTATAGCAAAAGTTTGAACAGTAAATTAAGGATCGATTTTCCAGTTATAACTCAATCCTGTTAAGGGAAAAAGTTTAAATTGACATCCATTGAATATGACATGACATAAGCTAACATAAATCTACATAGGCTGAGTGATATTTGATATATGTGACCTAAAACGTTAGAACAAATTCAAAAAAATAACAAACCTGAGCTTTGGCCTATAAACTCGGTAGCTTTAACCAGGTCACCGATGCTAGATAGTGAGTCCATTATGTCTCTGAAATTATTGAAAAGTTGTTAAAGAAATAGCCCCAAGAATAGTAGGGTTCACATAAAGTAGACATATATGGGATAAAGCCGAAAACATAAGAATAGCAAAGCATTTATCCAATTCCAAATGAACTGAAACTACACAAATCTTTTACAAACAAATGCAAAGAATATTACGTAGCTATTGACATGCAATTTCACAAAGTCATATTCAAGAATCATCCTATGTTGGCCAAGAAAGGAGATAAATTGGTCAATAAATCTGTCTGTGCGCAGACCTTTCAAATTGCTGGTGCCAAATAGGAAACTATAGTCAATTTTTTGCCAAGATCGTCAACATGGTTGGGTAGGTCCAAGGTGATAGAGGCACCATAGCGTCAGGCCTGGTCGGCCATCGACTGTGGTTCAGTGCCATCGTGGGGTGCTCGACACAACCAGTTGGAGCCACTGATCGACCTAGGGCCTTTATGGTGCACCAGAACGAGCTCCGTAGATGGAGAGAGCAGAGTCGGGTTGGGAATTGGCAAGAACCTCGTGTCCGATTCGGACAAATCAAGCTATCGTTACTCCTCTGAGACAATTGACCGAACACATGGTGTGCAGATCAAACATAAAGTGTTTAAAGTCTTGTTTTGACTTTTAATGATTGAAATCAAAATTAAAGATTTAGAGAAGTGTCACCAGCACAGGAGACCAAAGGATCTTACCTAATGGAAAATTCGTATTTGAGCACGAATTTGAGTTCAACATAACTCGCTTGAGAAAAGCCTTCGCCATTACCAACTCCTCCGACCTTGACCCTCAAAACTTCAGATCGAAACAGAGACTCGACCAGCTAGACGTCTACCTTCTCTCCAATTGCGCTTGTCAGCCGGTGGATGTGGCGGAGGTCGAATGGCTGCCGGCGGAGGGAGAGGTGGAAGCACAAGGTGGGGTTACTAATGGAGGACTTCAGGTAGCGGACGACGGCGTGGTGCACCGTCCCGACCGCCGTAGGCGAAGGTGGTGAACCGTTCTCGTATATGGTGTCGAGCCCGATCCTTACGGACTCGATGGCAATCTTCAGGTCGTGATTGGGGAGGAAAAGGGTGTCTCCTTTCTTTCTCGAGGAGAAAAGGTTGAGAGAGGAGGAGGTGACGAAGGAGTCGACATTGGAAGCGTTCCGGTGCGACATCGAGAGGTTCTGGATCCATAGCAGGATCTGGTCGGAGAGATCGTCAGGGTTAGGGTTTGAGCGACAGAGGAGTTTGAGGGAGGCAGAGAGGAGGAAGGGAGGGGAGGAGATACGGAGGGGAGGAACTTATCGAGGTTGTTGAGGAGGGAGCTACAGAATGAAAGGAAAGGGCTCATGATCTAGATCTAGGGCTTCAGAAATAAAAACTAAAGAGGGAATGAATTTTTTTTGAGAGGAGGAAAAAATTTAAGCAGGAAAGTGAAAAAGTCAGGTAGGAAAGTTATATATATATATATATATATATATATATATATATATATATATATATATATTTCTTAAGAATATAAATTTTCTATACTATTTTTTTCAAAAATTCGTATTCATTTATTTATTGTTTATTGTTTTGGATTTTTTAGTTTTCATTTTTAGTTTTATCTTTTCATTTTTTTTTAAAAAACATTCAAGTTTTTCTTTTTTAGAATGATTTTTGGTTTTTTTTTTCATTTTTTAAAAGATTTTTGTTGTTGTTTTCACAGTTTTTATTCTTTTTTTTTATCATTTTCATATGAAAACATAGGTGTAAAACAATTATTTTAACATTTTTTTAAAATCTGGATTTGCGAGGAAAGCTAAATTTTTTAGGGAAAAATTTGTTAGGAGGAAAACTATTTTTTTAATAAACAAATACATTCATTTACAACACGCAAAAATATATGTTGTAAATGAGCCTTCAATTACAACGCACAAAAATGCATGCCGTAAATGAGTCTTCAATGACAACGCGCAAAAATGTATGCCATAAATGAGCCTTCAATTACAACGCACAAAAATGCATGTTGTAAATGAGTTTTCAATTACAACGCACAAAAATGCATGCCGTAAATGAGCCGACAATTACAACACGCAAAAATGCATGCCGTAAATGAGCCTTCAATTACAACACGCAAAAATGCGTGCCGTAAATGAGTCTTCAATTACAGCGTGCATGTCAAACACGCCGTAAAAAAGAAAAAAAATATCTCTTTGACGGCGCACATATTTGTACGCTATAAAAGAGTGTCATTTACAACGCACATCAACTGCGCGCTGTAAATGCTACATTTTCTTGTAGTGATAGCACCTATTCTCCTCATGCACCCAAGTCACACTCAAGTCAACTTGAGTTAGATTAGGGTCCTATACCATTCTACCCTGCTAACTAAGTCACTAGAGTCAAAGTCAACTTTGGGTTAGTCTCTTAAGTCACAACTAGCAAAAGTCTAAAATAGCAATCACCAATCAAACAATTATAAAATAAATCAAAATAATTCATAATGACCAAAATATCCCTAGGCAAAAATGACAGATAAAATATTCTAATCACATGGTTAGGCTCTAGGTCAAGTAGTTTCTAGGGTTTCACTAACGAAACTTTAAAATCACAAGTCATAGAATTAAATAGTTTTTAAATGATTAAAAATCACCAAAAATCATATCATGATTTAAATACCATTAATAAATAACTAAAATTTAAAAATTTTAAAATTACCCTCATTTAGAAAACTGGGTGTTACACACCTACAACACAAGTAGATGTGACCTTTGGTACCCAGATCTTCGAGGGTCCTGAACGGTTAGTTTTTGGTACCCATGCATATAGATTCTTGTCAACTAATTTTCTAATTCTACACTGAGGTGATACGTATCCATGTAAACCACAGTGTGTATATACAGCATGCATATTTATATTTGGTGCAGGATGATAGCGATATCTATATGTGGGTGCAGGATGATGATAGTGACTATGTGTAGTGGCAGGATGATAGTGACTATATGTAGCAGCAAGATTATGATAATAACTACGTGTTGGTATTTTACGTCCTGCATGGGAATATGTGTACATAAAAGCATGTTTACATATAGTACATGGATTCATGTTATTGTGATGACGTGTTTTACTGTGTTGGTGTTTAGTGTATGTGTTGTGACTGTGAGACTGAGTTTGAGGTTGAGCAACCTGTTTTCCCATTCTGATCTCTAATTTCTTAAAGGCAGCAAATACTTCATCATACTTAGCAGAAAGACCATTAATTCTAGCAGTAGCAACCTTGTACTTATTTTTCTCTTCAGCAAGCTCTTTAGTGAGAGCTGAAATCTCACGTGTTTGATTCTTAATGATAGATTCGTCATCGTGTAAGCTTAATTTAAGCTTGGATACCTCCTCGGTGTCTTCTGTGGGAGGTGTGTCTCGAACATTATCTAGTAAGCAAGAAAGTCGATGGATCTCAGCTTCATGAGCCATGATTTTATCCTTAGCATGTTTATACTTGCTAATAACATTTTTGTGGTCTTCAAGAAGATCACTAAAGGCATCACTAAGTTCACCAAAGTGAAATCATTAAGAGGATCACGAGTTACCTTATCAGATGTTGCCATTAGGCAGACGTTGGCCGAGTCTTGGGGAGTGTCATCTTCCTCGTCTGAGTTACTGGCTTCGCTTTCATACGAGATACTGGTGTTGGCTCACTTCCGTGAGGATGACTTGTTATACGGCTTCTCATATCTGCCTCCTTTCTTTGCTATAGGGCAATCTTTTCTGACCTGTCCTGTCTTTTTGCAGTCGAAGCAAGTGGGTTCTTCATCGTCTTCCTTTTGGTCATTCTTCCTTTGGTTGAAGCGTAAAAACTTCTTAAAGTTGCGTACCAAGAGTGCTTGATCATCACCATCGGAGTTCTCATCGTTTGTCTCCTCTGTAATAGTTCTTCGACGATGAGCTCTAAGCATGATTTCCTTTTTCTTTGGAGCTAGTTTGTCGAAGTCTTTGAGATTGAGCTCATGAGTCATCAGCTTTCCCATCAGAGTTTCCATTGACATATTGGTGAGATCATAGACTTCGATGATTGCAGTCACCTTGGGGTTCTAGATTTTTAGTAGCCCTCTGAGCAGCTTACGGATCTTCTCATGGTTGGAGTAGTCTTTGCCAAGGAAAGATAGCGGGTTGACGATGTCGAGGAACCTTATGAACATTTGAGTGATTGTCTCTGTTGGCTTTATCTTGAATGCCTCGTATTCTTGTTTTAGATGACTGATCTTTGATTCTTTAACCTGTGTGGTTCCTTCATGGGTCACCTCCAAAAGCTTCCATACTTCATGTGAGGTGGAGCATGTAGAGACTTTTTGAATTCAGTCCTGTCTATAGCACAAAAGAGAGCATTAATAGCTCTAACATCTAGACTAGCCTATTTTTTTCCTGGTCGGTATATTTGTTATGGGGTTTTTCAGTGAGAGTCCCCTCGACAGTAATTCTACCTGGCTTCTTATAACCATCATTGACAATGGTCCAAAGATCAAAGTCTAGAGACTTGAGATAAAAACTCATTCTAGTCTTCCAACAGATATAGTAGGTTCCATCAAATAGGGGTGGCCTATTTGTGGACTGTCCCTCACCATGATAGTAAATATAGGTTGTGTGGTTGCCATGGATCAGCTCTAGGATGTTAATCCGATATAAGAGAACAGATCTCTGATACCAATTGAAGTACGTGTAGGCAACTCTAGAGGGAGGGTGAATAGAGTTTGTGTCGATAATTACCAAATAAAAATTAACTCTTTCACCAACAGAATAATTAATCAGAGTATTAATGCAGAAATAAAAGAGATCAGAAAAGCATACACAAACATAACAGTTTTAACCTGGTTTCCCTCGTGATGGACTAGTCCAGGCCTGAGAACTCTTGCTCAGGACTGAAATCTACTATTTGTGAAATAGAAGTACACTACGTGCCTTTACTCAGAAGAGCATGCCAACTTCTTATACTTTTGTTGAGGCAAAATTTGTAATTGTCCAAGTGACTACTTTCAAACTCTTTCACAAAACTTCTAGCTAAATTGTACTGAGCATCTTGGGGCTTAGGAAGTTGTATGGCTAGTAGATGGGAAGAGTAGGCTTAGAATGTATTAGGCTATAGAAGATGAGAAGATGAGATAAAGAGATGATATGAAAAAGAAAGAAACCATGGCCTATATATGCTAGTCCAGGGATGTAGAGTTCGGACAGAACTCTGTCCCAAAATTCAAATTTTTAGCCGTTGGACAACTAGCAACCAGCAAGCCCTAGAAATTAGGATCCTAATTTTCAGGAACCAGAGTTCGACCCGAATTCAACTTTCCTGGGCCAGAATGTTCAATTGGGCTGTGATGTTCAAATGGGCTTGGTTTGGTTTGGTGATTGTTTGGTGGAGCTTTGGATAAGTGATTCTAGTTTTAAGATACTCAGTGCTACTCAGCGTACATAATCCTAGACTCAAATAAATGTAAAAATACAGACACAGAATACAAAAAATATCAGCATATGTTGATGATGTCCGTCTTGAACCGATATGTAAAGATGTTCTGATTTTGGCTTGATGTGTCATATTAGATCATAAGAGATATCATTTTTGTTAATACTCAAAATTAAGTTGACTGTGATCCAGTTTGGGTCAACAGCGGGGACCGAGGCCAGCACATTGATCGAGTTTACAACTGGAGCTGCTCTCGAGGGGGCGAAAGACCACCTGCTGGCCACTGGACCGCGGGGGCGGCAGCCGCACCGACCTGCTCCGCGACAGAGGGAGGGGGAAGCCCGTTGAGCGAACTATGAGAACCGGGGTGAAAAAATGGAATGGAGGGGTCGCGAGCTCATACATCCCCGAAACGGGGGGGGGTCTGGAGCAGCGGGGGCCAGCCCCACTGCGACTGAAGGTGGATGGGTTAAAAAGGAGGCAGTCGGAGGATCGGGTGGCAGCCCGAGAAGCGAAAAGAGATCCGGGGGTCACGGAGACGGCCGCCGGGAGGACGGGGACGGGGACATAAAGAGGGAAGAGGAGAGGCGAGAAGGAGGGAACTAATATATGTATATATGTATATATATATATATATATATGTATATATATATATATATAATATGGATCAAAAGCCCCCCAGCGGGAGGCCCCCAAAAGCCCCCCTACTGCACCGTTAGATTGAGCGGGCTGCGTGGGGCCCCGCCGGCGCGTCCCCTCGATCCAACGGTGCAGTAAGAGGGGGCATTTGGCAGGTTCCAATTAGGGGGCTCCCGATCCGGGCTCATATGTATATATATATATATATAACTCATAGTGCGCTCTCTTCTATCCTAAGAAGAGCGCCGCGCTGTGAGCCCTTTCTCCACCGACTCCGGCTTGGCCTTTGGCCGGGCCGGTGTCTCTTTCTACGATCGGATCACTTGACCATCGTTGTTTTTTGAGGGTCCATGGCGTCGAAAACTTTTACGGAGGTGGTTGGCGTGGCCTCGGCGCTGCAGTTAATTTCCGTCCGCTCCCCTTCCTTCTCGAAGGGGGTCCCCATCGTCTCCTTCACGGAGGATGATGAACAGATCTTGGTTCAGCCATTCAAGTTTGCTTTGATCAGAAAATTTTCTCATGCTCGGCCTTCGATCGACGTAATCAGAAAAGCCTTCATGGGTTTCCAGTTTGCTGGTGATGTAAAGGTTGGGGTGATCGACCCTAAACACATTATTATTCGGTCTACTCTTGAGGTAGACTTCCTCCGACTTAGGGTTAGAGAGACGTGGTACGTCTCTCGAGCCCCCATACGTTTGTTCCGTTGGTCTAAGGATTTTAATGCTTCTCATGAATCTCCATTGGCTCCGACATGGGTCTCCCTTCCCGGGCTCCCTCATCAACTATTTGCCAAAAATGCTTTATTCTCTATTGTGCTTGGTATTGGCACTCCGCTTAAACTTGATAAAGCCACGGAAGAATTCTCTCGTCCTAGTACTGCTCGAGTCTTTGTTGAAGTTGATGCAAGCAATCCTCTTCCTCCGGTGGTTCGTATAAATCTTCCTAATGGTAGAACCATTTCTCAGAAAATTGAATATGAACATATCCCGACCTACTGTTCGATCTGTAAACATCAAGGACACTAGAAAGATGCCTACAAATCCTATACTGCAAATATAGCACAACCCCCCAGCAGAAGAACAAAGAAATCATGGTGGAGGCCATCAATGACTCCTTTAATGATCACATCGGCATGGAACGGGGAGAAACTTCTAATCAGCATATTAATGCACCAGTTATTAATAATCCTGCCGCCGAGGGACGGGTTTCTCATCAAGAACAGCCAATTAATGAGCCTGTCAATGAGGCTGCTATTACCTTACAACCGCCAGTAGCTAACCAGTTGGACACATCAGCTAAGGGGGACCAGGCTATTGGTGGCTCGATTCCCGACCAGATTATTCCACCTGCAGCCAATGCTTGCACCGTCAACTCCCCCTCTCATTCTCCACGTCAATCACCGTCGCCTCCACTATTACTCCCCGTTTCAAACCCTCCTACCTCTTCGGAGCCTCTGGAGCAAGGAGAATTCTACTTTTGGGTGGACGAAGTGGACGCTGCTGATCATCAAACTGAAAAAGTCGAGCCACCTGACGATTCTCTGGTGGACGTCTCAGCTGTTGACGCTTCTCAGGGGGCGCAGGATCCGGATGGCGTCCTTCCCGATGCGGCTCTCCCCATGGAAGCGGGACAACCCTCACTCCCTCTTGTTTCCCAAGGCGGCCAGAAGAAAAAGAAGGCTTCTCCACCCGTCTCTTCCCATATCCTCCATTAATGACTAAATTCCTATGTTGGAATATTCGGGGGATTGCCAATCAGATGGCTTTTAAAAGACTTAAATCCTTGTGCCGTACGAATAAAGTTCCTATAGTTATTATTATTGAACCTAAAGTACAGCCTGCGAAGCTCCTTTCTTTTCAACTGAAACTGGGATTTCAGAGTTCTTTTAGCAACTCTAAAGGTAACATATGGATCATGGCACGTTCTGGTTCGATACTATCTGAGGTTGATTCTTCTGACCAGTATCTCACAGTTACTGTCTCCTCTCCTCTCTTCCCTGAGATGTCTTTACTATCGGCTGTGCATGGAAGCAATACCAAGGAGGGTCGTAGGCTACTTTGGCATCAACTATTGATGGTTCGCCAACGATGGACTTTTCCATGGTTGGTTAGTGGAGACTTCAATACGATTACTAGTCCGGAGGAGAAGTTTGGAGGGCTTCCTCCATGCTCAGTATCTATTAAGGAGTTCCTGGAGTTTTAAGCTTCTGCTGGCCTGATCGAAGTTCTAAACTCTGGTAATCGCTTCACTTGGGTGGACAGGCAATGTGGGTCTCCTAAGATGGGTTCTCGACTGGACAGGGTATTACTTGACCCGAAGTGGCTCGCTTGGGCTCCTCTTTCTGCTTCTACTCATTTAAACAGGTCGGAATCAGATCATTCATCTATTCTATTATCTATTGAGAGCGAGAAGCCTACTTCCCCTAGGCCTTTTCGTTTTTTACATTTCTGGAAGGATCATGAGACTTTCTTATCAGTGGTAGAGGCTGCATGGCTCTCTGCTGATCACATCAATAGCCTTGTCCGTATTGGACTTCGACTCGGGGCTACTAGGAGGGCTTTGTCATCTTGGAGTCGGGCTACTTTTGGTGATATTTTTTAAGAAGTCAAGAAGGCCGAAGACGCTGTTACTTCTATTGAAGCTAATTTTGAAGCGAATCCTTCTCTCCGACCTCAATGGCTGCTTGCTCGGGCTAATCTTAAACATCGTCTCCGTATTGAAGACGCTTATTGGAAGCAAAAAGCCCGTATTAAATGGGACGAGGATGGAGATAAGAACACTAAATTTTATCATTCCTGTGTGTCTTTTAAACGAAACCGCCTTCATATCCACCATATCATTGTGGCTGATGGTACTACTCTTTCTTCTCTTGAGGACATCCAGAGGGAAGCTAATGATCATTATAGCAAGGCTTTTACATCTCCGCATACTGTCATTGAAGAAGGGTATCTCGATCATATTCCCTCTATCATATCTCCTGAGGACAACATTGCTTTGATTGCGAAGCCGTCCATGGAGGAACTCTTGTCTACAGTTAAGAGTTTGGATCCGTCTAGCTCTTCGGGTCCGGACAGTTTTTCTGGCTCATTCTTCTTGGCTTGCTGGCCTATTATATGCGAGGACATTATGGAGGCGGTATATTTATTTTTTGATGGCTTTGCATTGCCTAAATCTATTACTAGTACTTTCTTGCTTCCTATTCCTAAAACTAAGCATCCGAAATCTTTGAATGACTATCGACCGATTAGTTTGTGTAACTTTGTTAACAAATTTTTTTCAAAGTTATTGGCAAGAAGACTAGTAGATGTCCTGTCCCGTATTATCTCTCCGGAGCAAAGTGGCTTTGTCAAAGGCTGAGAAATTGTCGATAACATCATTCTAGCACAAGAAATAATTTCTGTTATTGATCACAAGTATTGGAGAGGGAACATGGCGATTAAGCTTGACATGAGCAAGGCATATGATCGAATAAATTGGGCTTTCCTCTTGCGGGTCATGAAGCAATTTGGATTTTGCAACGAATGGAGATCTATGATTCTTCACTCACTCGACAATATTTGGTTCTCTACACTAATCAATGGGAGGAGGTCGGGTTTCTTTCATGGACAATGTGGCATTCGTCAAGGGGATCCGATCTCTCCGACATTATTTATTATTGCTTCCAAAGCCCTTAGTAGAAGCCTCATTCAGCTTAACACTCGTACTTCATTCTCAGTTTATTATTCTCCTAGGGGTTGTCCAAGGGTGTCTCACCTTGCGTATGCGGATGATTTGCTTATCTTTACTGGAGTAGACAATCGCTCAGTTTAACTGCTTATGAATGTTATTAGTAGATATGAAGCTAATTCGGGCCAGCGGATTAATGCCATGAAGTCAGCTATGATGTTATCTGATAAGATCTTTCTTCGTAAGGCTAATGCTCTTCATCAAATGACGAGGTTTCAAATTCACAACAGTGCCATGGTCTATCTGGGTTGCCCTATTATGGCTGGTAGACGCAATGCCATAATGTATGATGAACTAGTTGGTAAAATTCAAGCGAAGATTTCAGGATAGAACAACAAACACTTATCTTATGGAGGTAGATTGGTTCTTATCAAGGCTGTCCTCGCATTTATGCCAGTTCATTATTTGTCCGCAAGTAACCTGCCTGTCTCGATCCTGAATCGTATTGAGAGTATGTTTGATAGTTTCTTATGGGGGTCGAAAGATGGCATGCCTAAACGTTCGTGGCTTCGGTGGGAGAGGGTGGCTAGGCCGACGGTTGAGGGAGGCCTTGGTGTTCGTCGCCTGGGTGATGTTCTGGATGCCATGACGGTAATGCTCTGGTGGAAGCTTCGTTCAACAAATTTGCTATAGACAGAATATATGAAGACTAAGTACTGTTCTCTCTCCCATCCTCAAGATGTTGAGCTCACGTCTGCTGCATCTCATGTATGGAAGCGTTTGATCCGGGGAAGAAGACTGGGCGAGGACTTCATACTTGAGGAGCAAGGTAATTTCATCTAGACACCTAGCCCATCTAATAAGTTCTCGATCTCTTCGGCTTGGAATCAAATTCGTGAGCAATTTCCTCAGCACTTTTATTTCAAAAACATTTGGAATAAGTGCATGCCTTCTAAATGGTCGATTTTACTGTGGAGAATTATTTATAACAAACTTTCTACGGATGATAATATCCAAAAGCTAGGATATTCCATGGCCTCGGCTTGTCATTGCTGTGTTAACCCGAGTGGGGAGACTGTGCTTCATATTTTTGGAGAAGGTGACTTGGCTTCTCTGGTTTGGTGTCACTTCTAAGCTGTTCTTGGCGTTCGCTCGAGAAGAGGTGATTTGTTACAAAGGTTCCAGAATTGGTGGAGGAAATGCCAGAAGCTTGCCAAACAGATAGTTGTCGGAGCCATATGCTGGGTTTTATGGAAAAACCACAACAAATGGCGGTATGAAGCTTACTCTTTTACTCATTGCCAACTGATTTCTGAAGTTAAACGACAAGTGAAGAAGGTTTTGATTAGATGCTGTCATGCTGAAGATCCTCTCTTCTAGCTTGATTTCTTAGTTTATAGATCTATGTACTCGAACTCCTTTTGTAACCTGAGTTGGTACTCCCATTTTAATCAAAAAATGCTAGTGTTATATATATATATATATATATATATATATATAAAATATATATATATATATTTTAATATATATATATAAAAAAAAAAATCCGATGTTCTTTCCTCAGCCCGCTCCCTTCTTCCATCTTTTCCCTTCCTGGCCCCCACCGCCATCCGTCCCCTCCCATCCCGCTCCTGTCCTCCCACCCTCTAGCCAGTCGGCACCATCGTCCACTCATGTCGCGCTCTATCGGCGACGCGGTCGAAGTCGACGCTCCTCCGCGTATCCCCCTGCCCCTTCCGATTCCGGAGGACCTGGTCCCCCGACGGGAAGCCTCTCCCGTCAGACCGGAAGGACCTAGGCCTGCTGGACCCACCTCGGTTTTCATCGTCGGCCCCTTCGCTCCTCCCTCCCCTCGATTTTTGGGATGCCTCATCCTCGGAATTTGCTCGTATGGACGACCGCTTTGCTCGCCAGTGCTAGGCGTTCTCCTCCGATCTCCTCCGCGTCGCACCCTGCAGCCTCGGCCGAGCCGCATCCCCCTTCCTCGAAAACGGCGGTCGATCCCTCGATATCAGCGACTATTGCTTCCCCAGCTGCGGAGCTGGTCGGCCAGGCTGCCTCGGGAGGCGGAGGGGGACAGCTGTCCCCTGCCTCTGTAGAAGCATGGAAAAGAATAATGAAAAATCTATACGGCCAGGGAGCCCCATGCGGCTCAGAGAGTTCATGCGGCTCAAGGATCCATGCGGCTCAAGCGTCTATGCGGCTCAAACAAGTTCTATGCGGCTCAGAGAGGAGCCACGTGGCCTGCAAACAGCTCTCCCGTTTGTCCTTTACTGCATTAAATGCCTTGATGGCTGACAGATCTGACACATGACAGCCCTGACACAAAAATACAATTATGACTCTGTCATAATGGCAGACTTATAGGGAAATAAAGGAAATCTCTGACACAATCTCCCGAAATCCAGAAACCTTCATAAGGACTTGACACATGGACAGTTGCATGCGGCTCAAGTAGAGACCACCCCATGCGGCTCAAGCGGAGGCTGCCCCATACGGCTCACGAAGACTATCCCCACGCGGCTCACGAAGACTATTCCCATGCGGCTCACGAAGACTATCCCCATGCGGCTCACAAGGACTATCTCCACGCGGTTCACGAAGAAGGCACCCATCATGCGGTCACCTATACTCATGCGGCTCAGATCATCACCATGCGGTTCAAATGTTCAGGGGGCCACTCTCGAGCAGCCTTGCCACGTGGCCAGCCTTATGCGACTCAATGAGGAGCAACTTTCCTACGGCTCAAATTTCTGCAGTAGCTCGCGGTTAAGACATGTGGCATGATAGCGGGACACGTGGCATCAAATCGATCAAAATCCCTCAATAAATCCCAGTAAAATATTAGGATCAAATCAGAACATTTGCAATCAAGCAAATTAACGACACATGTCGAGAAATCTGAGGTTGGCATGACAAATCAGGAGGATTTATGTCAATCATCATTAATTACCCACAAAAGATTTGATACAATCACATTTATTGCTCAAATCTCTTATATTCAAGATGAACGGCCCAGATCCAGTGATCCTTAGCCGCCGACTTTTAAGAATGGACAATTATTGCAAACCCTAATGATGGCCCCCACTCTTATAAACAGCAAGGTGCTATTCTCTTGCAAAAAAGAGGAGATTCTCGGATAAAAAAAAGAGAGACACAGGGAGCCAGAGAGCGAGAGAGAGAATACACAAAGATCAAAAGGAGAGCATTTCTTTATCAATGCCAAGCAGTTCTTCTACAGAGCCAAAGCTGCACCCGATCGTCCAAGGAGTAAGGCAGAGCGGCCATCGCTTTCCCGAGCCTCTATCGTCACCCTCCAGAATCTAAAATAAACAATTGTACTTTGATTACTGTACCTAGGTTTTCGTCCCTAGGCTTTCTTTTTACAAGCGGGTTTGTATTGTGAAGTAAAAGTCCAGTCCTCCGATAATTATTCTGCTCTTTTATATTTTATGGCAAACACGATGGCGACTCTGCTGGGGACAAACTTCTCCATGGCTGAGGAGTTGGTGATACAATCGGATGCAGCCAAACTTGGCTCAACGCAACAGAAGATGGTCGTTCGCTTCGACCAACAGACGTTTGAAGAAATGCTCTCTGAGGGAAGTGCTGGCCCGGTCCAGAAGTAGACCAGCACAAAGAAAGCTCGCAGCGAGTGGAGGCCAAAATCATTTGCTCCTCCCCAAGCTTTGGACGGAGTACACTCTGCTACCCAAGACGGCGAAGGCGACTCTCATACGGCTCCACTTCAAGCCATAGAGGACTCTGCTGTCCCCAAGTACGGCAGAGGAAAGCACTACGATGTTGGACTTGCAGGGACAAAGAGTGATTCTATGCGCCCGAAGAAGAAGCCGAACACTCATGTGGCCAAGTCTGCCAACCGCATGCAGGATGCTCATACGGCTGAATCGGCTAGCCGTATGAAGGAGGTCTATGCGGCCAGATCATCCAGCCGCATGAAGAAAACTCATGCGGTCGAGACTCCCAGCCGCATGAAGAAAGCCTATGCGGCCACAACTGCCAGCCGCATGAAGATTATTGATTCCAGCCGCATGACGTCTATTCCACGCGGCTCTATCTTCGACCGTCTCTCCTATGGTCCTGATCTCTTGTGCTCCCAAGAAGATATGTCTGACTCTCTCTTGCACCACTTAGATTCTTTCTACTATGTGCCCTCACGCACTAGAGTGAAGAAGTCTAAGGCAGCACGAGCTTGGCAAGTTCGGTCAGCTGATCCGATCTCTGACATTCCGAGTGTCCCACATACTGTTATGCGGGCCTCAGATGGGAAGTTGTACAGAACCACTCGAGTCCAGCACCCGGCGGAAAACAGACAGAGAGGTTCCCAAAAGTCTCCCAAAATCCAGGGAGCGAAAATGGTCGATCCAGACCCATCTGACTTGCGTGAGGCCATCCTCCACAAAGGCAAGGAAAGAGAAGGTGCATCGGGATGCAAAGAGTCCTCCCACGGACGTTACTGCACCCAAGTCATCGTCAACTGCTGTTGCAATAATGCGATGGTGCAAAAAGACCGGCAGTCCGTCTTTCAAAGACTGCAACAGCCGTCTTCAGAAGACGAGGCACTTCCCGTCGTCTCCTGCAACTCTGCTCAGAAAATCCCCGCCGATGGGAGAAGGAAGAAGACAAATGTTTCTAGCTCGAAGATTTCAACCACCATGACTAAAAAATTATCGTCTAAACGGGTGCCCACCACCGAAGTTTTCCAAGGTACCCGTTCAAAGACAAAATTTGCTACAGTGGAAGATTCATCATCCACACGACTGGGGGTTGCTAGGACTGGGGGGTAGCGCTCCTCAGAACATCCACGATAATCCGATGTTCCAAGGAGATAAGCCCGAAGAAACAACCCTTCTATCAGATGCAACAAACCCCGACGTCCCCGAGGACGTCCACAACTCCCAAGACGAGGCGAACTCGGAAACTGAGGGTACTTTTCCTTCTGAGTCCGAACCAGAGGAAGACATGCCCACATACCCCGATGACTTCTCGCTACAGGGGTATGATTCGGCCGGCACTTCCTCCACCGTTTCGTCCATCTCTCCTCATGTAAAGACGGTGTTCATGACGGACAACAGCCAAGGTGGTTCCAGTGATCGCCAACGCATCGACACTCTGGAGGCCATACTGCATGCCTTGGTCAAGTCTGTAGACGAGATCAAAACGGCCCTTCTAACTCTGCAAGAAGGGACGCCTGGCCAAACAAGCGCGGGTTCCGCGGTCAATGCGGACTCGAATTCTGCGGTACCGAATCTGGGCAACAATCCTCCTGAAGTAACGGCCCCTACCGCTGTGGATGAGGCCCGAGAAGCGAGAAGAGAGGTCCAGGAGCTCCGAGCCATGTTTTACGCTCGAAAAAACTCTCAAGACCTCAGAATACGGCAACCGTACCCTGCTTCATGGAGAGATGTCCCCTTCCCGCCAAGATATAAGTCGTTCAACATCAACCCGTATGATGGCAAGACCTCCGCAAGTCGGTACATCACTTACTTAAAGGTCACCACCGACCATCTGCCCCATGACGATGCCATCCTCACACGATTATTCATTAGGGTATTGAAAGGAGTCACCTTCGACTGGTATCGCAACCTGCCAGACAACTGCATCCACTCCTTCGTCGACTTCAAGCGCATGTTCTTGGAGAAATTCTATGAAGTAGGGCAGGACATCACAATGTCCACCCTCATGGACGTCGTCCAAGGGGAGAAAGAGCTGACAAAAAACTATATCGAGCGGTTTCGCCAAACCGCATTGAAGTTGCCATCTGAAAATCTGGATTCCTCTTTGATTGAAATTTGGTAAAAGAGATTGCTCCCAACAATCAGTCTCTGGATGGGCGAAAGTCAATTTAAGGACTGGAAGACATTCGTTATCAGTGCCACTAGTGCCAAAGAACGGTTGAAGAAGGCTCGCCAATTGGGATTGCACATCTCGGATGGGGAGAACAAGGGCAAGCATCCTAATACCAACAACGACAATGGGGGTAGCCCCTCCAACAATCGGGACAACAGGAGTAAACAGGCTATGGTGGCCGACACAGCCCAGAAACCTGAGTCAAAACCGGCAGACAAACAATAGTCGTAAATCACTTACTCCTTCGAAGACGGTCACGTCAAGCCCATCTTGGACATGCTCATACAAGAAGACAGAATTCAGCTTCCTCCACCAAGATGGGAACTGCGGCCGGCAGAAATGAAGAATGCAAAGTACTGCCATTACTACCGCTACGTCCACCATGCTACACACGACTGCTACCAACTAAAATGGTACATCCAAAATCTCATCGATTCGAACGCTCTAGCCATCGATTTTGAAGAGGTAACTGTGGCAGCCAATATGGTGTCAGTGTAATTTGGCAGCTTTCCTCCAACGGAAACTCAAGACGGTGTGGTCCCCATCCCGCTTGCGACAATGGAGATTGCTAATCTTCCACCTCCCCGAGATCAGGCTGCTGGTCTAGTGCCCCGCACCACATCACGAGGGGAGGTCATGTGGGTCCATCCAGACTTGGTATCAGAAGTGACTCAGCCCACACCATCTTCCATTTACAAGAAAAAGAGTGGAAAAGTCAGGTCCTGTCGCACAATCTCGGCAAATACCGAAGAAGTCACAGCTGTCGTTACTCGGTCTGGGGCACAATCCCAACCTGTAGCTGATAACTCAACTGAAGATCATCTGCCCGCTACAACTGACGCTCCGGGACCTTCACAGCCTCCGACGACTGACAAGCCTAGGCCGAAGGAGACTCGCTTTGACAAATCCCTCCGAAAAAAGACACCACAGGAGCTGGAGAAGCCCTACAACTTCGACATCTTGGCCCAATTGGCCAACACACCGACCATGTTGTCATTATACGAGCTTTTGAGACTCTCAAAGGATGTTCGTGCAACTTTGAGCGATGTACTCCAAAATGCCGATGCGTACCAGTCTCAGGTCAACCTCACGGGAAAGAACCCGCCTGCAGATCTCCAAGACAGCGCTTGCACGGGAGCGATGCCCAACATTGTATTCACTCCGCAGGACATGCTCATCAAAACCAACCTGCATGATCGCCCGTTATACTACACTGGATACATCGGCGACGTAAAGGTGGATCAGATGCATATTGATCCTGGCTCTTCCATAAGCATTATCCCGAAGGGTCTGTTACATCATCTCCGCATCCCTATGCATCGCCTGACGCCTACAAGCACCGCCATCAGCGGTTTCAATTCGGACATGAGCTATCCCATTGGAAAGATTCGTCTGAAGTGTCAAATTGGCGATCTCCAGTCAGAAGTCACTTGTTATGTCATAGATGCAGACACTTCTTACAACATCCTCTTGGGGCACCCTTGGATACACGATTATATGATCGTGCCTTCTACGTTGCACCAATTCTTCAAGTATGTCGACAAACACGGCTTCGTGAGGACAGAATTTGCCGACATCGATCCCTTCAAAGGGGTCGAATCCTACTACTCAGACTCCTGCCTGTACGAAAAGTTGAAGAGGCACCTTGGTGAAGAAGATGGGCAAGCTCGTACCGAGACGGCCACAGGATCAGAAGAACCCCTAACGATCCACCTCCAAGCTCGTAAACCTGGCAAATCCGTACCCCTTACAGCCACTCTGCGTAAGGACGCAATCAGCCTCTCGACACAAGAAGAGCAAATAATAATCCGGCTGCCAAGGTCTGGCTAAGTGCCAAGACCTACAACGGAGCCACTGACAATCAGGCTGCCGAGAGTCGGCCAGCCGCAAATGGAGAAGCTTAATCCCTCCGACAAGCCAATAAAGATACGCCTTCCCAAGAATAGTCGTCACCCCGATGCAAGGTTTGGGACTTTTAGCGAACCAACCACTCCCCGCCCAGCATCGAGTACCAAACTAGGGGTCGCTAGTCTGCCAACAACTTCACGCTCTGCTCCACCAACTGAACCCCTGACGATCAAGCTGTCCAGGTCGTCCTCTCAGTCTTCGTTTATACAGGGGTAGCCGAAGAGGAGCCGGAGCTAGCCAAGTATGTGGCTGCCCACACTGATGTTCCCTTCGCAGATGATGTAATCCAGCTAGAAAAGATACCTTACTTCATCAATAAAGCGCTATCTTTGAACTACCTCAAGCTTAATAAGCTTTGTACAATGTATGCTATGGAACACGGTATAGGCACTCACCTACACACACAGGTGACGAATGTTTACACCGCAAACCAGCTTACCCCTGTGGAAGACGCTTACCGCATAATCGAGGGAGGGGACCATCCAATCATCTTCGGCCGGAAGGACGAACCGCAGCCCTTCACCATAGAAGAAGTCGATCTTGAATCAGATGTCGGAAGACTGCCTCTATATCTTTATACCCCCCAATCCAAATATCTCATGCAAAAACATGGGTATGATCTGGAGACTAAGCCATACTTGAACTACGGCACTGGACGATGATTACCTTTGAAGCCACCGGTCCTGGCTGGCAAACTACAGGACTACTATAGCAAGACTCGATGTGGATTAGGGTATGTTACACCCATAAAGACCCCTAAAAGTTCAGATAAAGAATATGACTGGCAT
The DNA here is from genome assembly GCA_029216955.1 of Iris pallida. NCBI lineage: Eukaryota > Viridiplantae > Streptophyta > Magnoliopsida > Asparagales > Iridaceae > Iris > Iris pallida. Next base: position 885,019 of record JANAVB010023999.1, on the reverse strand, counting down.
TCATGTTCAACCGAGTCACCAACTTCTGACTCGGATACCAGCATCGGAGACGTATTCAGACAAGTCCTGTCAGTCAATATGGCATTTGCCGACGCTTATGAAGAAGATGAAGACATTCCTAAAATCCTCGAGCTAGAGCCGTGGGCCCAAAAGTTGGATACACAATAGGAAAAGTAGTTCGAACAGAGAGAACCCCCTACTGAAGATGAAGTTATACAAGTGGATCTCGGTAGCGAATCTTCTCCAAAACCAATCTTCGTCAGTAAAAGCCTAACAGATGAAGAGCGAGCATCGCTGCTGGAACTTGTCAAAGAATATATCGATGTGTTCGCCTAGAGCTATGAAGACATGCCAGGACTAAACCCCGAGGTTGCTCTTCATAAACTCAACATTCGGCCAGATGCAAAGCCAGTCAAGAAACAACAACGACGCTTCCGTCCGGGCATCATGGATGCGATCGAAGCCGAAGTTAACAAACTGATAGCCAGCGGCTTCATACGTGAAGAGCAACATCCAGACTGGGTCGCCAATATCATACCAGTCCTTAAGAAGAATAGGAAGATTCGAATCTGCATCGACTTCTGTAATCTGAACGAGGCATGTTCCAAAGATGAATTCCCCCTCCCTATCACAGACATCATGATTGACAACACCTGCGGCTTCGAACGTATGTCATTCATGGATGGCTTCTCGGGGTACAACCAAATTAAGATGTTTTCTGACGACGAGAAGCATACATCATTCCGAACACCGATTGGCATATACTGCTACACAGTTATGCCTTACGGTTTAAAGAATGCTGGCGCCACATATCAAAGAGCTATGAGTATCATTTTCAGAGACCACTTACGCAAGACGGTAGAGTGCTATGTTGATGACATCGCCGTCAAGAGTCGTTGTAAGGGAGACCACCCGCATGACCTGAGAACAGTGTTCGACCTGATGCGAGCACACAACCTAAAGATGAATCCTACAAAATCTTTCTTGGGCGTATCCAGCGGAAAGTTCTTGGGTTTCATCATCACCGCCCAGGGTATTCATATAGACCATGAGAAGACGAAGGCAATTATGGAGATGGGTCCCCCAAGAAATCTCTGCGAGCTCAGAGGCCTTCAAGGGAGGCTAGCTTATATCAGGAGGTTCATTTCTAATCTCTCCGGGCGATGTCGACCATTTACCCATCTCATGAAGAAAGGCGTCTCATTCGTATGGGACGAAGAATGTCAGCGTGCCTTCGACAGCATCAAAGAATATTTGTTGAACCCTCCAGCCCTGGTGGCCCCAGTTGCTGGAAAACCATTCCTGCTCTATGTACGCACAATAGAGCATTCCCTTGGCGCCCTGCTAGCACAAAACAATGATGCAGGCCATGAATAGGCCATATATTACCTCAGACGAATGATGATTGGGCCAGAGCATCGATACACCGCCGTGGAAAAGGAATACCTCGCTCTGGTGTTCGCCATTCAGAAGACGCGGCACTATGTCACGGGATAAACCATACATGTGATCTCATGAGTCAACCCTCTCAGGGTCCTCATGACTAAACCAGGGGCACTCAGCTCTCGTCTCGCTACATAGGCAATATTGTTGTCCCCTTATTATATGATCTTCGTCCCACAAAAGGCTGTTAAAGGTCAAGCCCTGGCAGAATTTTTGGCAGCCCAACCGGGCTCGGAGTCGTCCAGGATATACGAAGAAATCCCAGATGAGGTCGTCGACTTGCATACAACCTCCTACGATGATATATGGCGAATGTTCTTCGACGGTGCTTCGAGAACTGGACCCAAGGGCAACATCGTCGTCGGAGTCAGGGTGGTGCTGGTTTCTCCTTCCGGATTGGTGATCAATCGCGCTTACTCTCTCACAGAACCATTCTCTAACAATGTGGCCGAGTACAACGCTTTGGTCATTGGCCTCCAACTTACAAGAGAGCTGGGGGTAGAATACCTTGAAGCATACGGCGATTCTCAGTTAATCGTCAATCAGATCCGGGGCTCATACGAAGTCCGCCACGAAGATATGATCCTCTATCACCAAATAGCGATCGACAACATCTCATCATTTGAGGGATTCTTCATCGAACATGTTCCCAGACTCCGAAATATCGAAGCCGATGCCTTAGCAGGCCTGGCCGCTTCCCTAGCAGTGCCAAATCATACTCATCAATCGGTAGATGTGATAGGCCACGAACTGGTCTACCCCAAGAACAACGTTCAATTCGTGGCGAGTTATTCCGCTCAGACGATCGACGAAGTCCCAGACTGGAGACAACCATTCATTGACTTCGTAGTCTACGACATCCTGCCCGAGAACCCAAAGGAAGCCACTTCCATCAGAAGGCGTTCTCTCAGATTCTTCTACGATATAGAGACGAAAATGCTGTATCGGCGATCCTACGATGGGTTATTGCTTCGGTGTCTGTCAAACGCGGAAGCCAAAGAAGCCGTACGAGAAGCTCATGACGACGTCTGCGGGGCCCATCAGCCTTGTCCTAAATTGCAAGATCGTCTTCGTCGAATGGGCTACTACTGGCCCACGATGGTAGCAGATGCGATAGACTATGCTAGAAAGTGCAAAGCTTGCCAAGTCCGTGCAAACTTCATCCACCAACCATCCGAATTTCTACATCCGACAGTGGCGTCCTGGCCGTTTGAAGAATGGGTAATGGATATCATCGGTCCGATTACTCCATCTTCCTCCCGAGGACATCGCTTCATACTCGCAATCATAGATAACTTCTCTAAATGGGCAGAAGCTATCCCGCTTGCAGAAGTAAAGACTTCAAATGTGATCAGCTTCCTCAAGCATCACGTCATCTATCGCTTTGGACTGCCCCGAAGGATCATCCACGATAATGGTCCGCAGTTTGCAAGCCACGCCTTCTATCGGTTCTGCGACAAGCACCGCATCCAGAATATTACTTCAATGCCATACAATCCAGCACCGAATGGGTTGGCAGAAGCATTCAACAAAATAATCTTCAAACTTCTCAAAAAGTTCGTATCGTCCAACAAACGCGACTGGAACGAGAAGCTTGGTGAATACCTGTGGGCGTACCGTACCACAGTCCGAACGGCCACAGGGAACACACCATTCTCCCTGGTGTACGGGAGTGAGGCAGTTCTCCCATTGGAGACCCAAATACCCTGGCTCCGTGTCGCGCTCAGTTATCAATTGACGACGGATGATAACTACCATCGCCAACTACAAGAGTTAGAGGCCTTAGACGAAAAGCGCCTCCTGGCTCAGCAACGGATCGAGCTATACCAAGCACGCATCTCTGGAGCCTTCAACAAGAAGGTTAAAATCAGAACATTCCAGGTGGGCGATCTCGTCCTGGCAGTCCGAAGGCCGATGGTCATGACTCACAAGACCGCCGGCAAGTTCCAGCCAAAATAGGAAGGCCTATTTATCATCGAGGCTGTATTCTCCAACGGTGCTTACCGCCTCGCAAAACAAAATGGAGACTTGCTCATATTGCCCGTCAACGACAAGTTCCTGAAGAAATATTATGTCTAAACGACACATTACAGATCATTGAGTTATGTACCCGCTGTTGCCGCTGAACTCACATCCACAACATTCCAGATCATTGAGTTATGTACCTGCTGGTGCCGCTGAACTCACATCCACAACATTTTCCAGAATATTGAGTTATGTACCCGCTGGTACCGCTGAACTCACTCTCACAATATTCTAGATTATCGAGTCATGTACCCGCTGGTACCTCTGAACTTGTACTTTGATTCCAAAATTCTCGGATTGTCGAGTTATGTACCCGCTGGTACCCCTGAACTTACTTCCCGATCACTCTTTCGGAGGAAAGTTATGTATGACCATACCTCTGAACTTTCTTTCTGAAGGAGCTCCTTCCTCATGATCCACTACCCGTACTCCTAGTGCACAAAAAGGGTAACAGATCTACAAATTTCTAAAACGGCCATGTCCTCATTACCTCTGAGTCGTTTCACTTCCGCCAAAAACAAATCACCCCTTTACATAGAACTTCCATGTCCTCATTACCTCTGAGTCGTTCTATGTACCCTCTTTTATTTAGCCTACTCCTGCCATGTCCTCATTACCTCTGAGTGGGAAGGCTCCATCGAAGAAACCTTCATGCTTGCCATGTCCTCATTACCTCTGAGTAAGTATGATGATTCCCTTTCGACTTATTATCTGTACCCACTACCGGAGTACGCCAAGGATAATAGGTCCACAAATATTCTCCGCTGAGTCCACTCCTGCCATGTCCTCATTTCCTCTGAGTAGGAAGACTCCACGGTAAAACCCTCATACTTGCCATGTCCTCATTACCTCTGAGTAAGTATGTTGGTTCCCTTTCATCCTATTATCCATATCCTAAACCAGGGTATGCCAAGGGTAATAGGCCCACAAATGGCCTATGCTGAATTTCTCAGCAAAGGCCCATCATTTCTCATTATGCCCCGGGAGCCCAGCTACTCCATGGCATTCTTTCTTCCGATACTCGGAACGTCCACGATACCATTACTGTGAACCGTCCTAAGCATCCCCAATCAAACTTGTTACCCGTACCTAAAACCAAGGTATGCCAGGGGTAACAGGTCCACAGACAAGTCCCCCATGCGGGGCACACATCACCACAATACCACAGGCACAACAAGCAATACAAATGAAGGATAGAATGAAAAATACTCTTTATTTGAAAGACGAAAAAGCATTACATATGGTGGGGACCATGTCCCTTTCAAAAAGAAAAGAAAAAGAAAACATAAACAAAAGAAGGAAAGGCCGACTATAGTTCGGTATTACACAACTCCAAGAGGCGGTTTCTCACAAAGGCAGTACCCCGCTCAAGCCTCTGTCTAGCTCGGCGCTCAGCCTCCTGGGACAACCGTTCCCCATTATCCAGGTCCATGAGTGCCCGCCAGTCATCATCCAACTTCTTCAGAGCCATTTCCAGGTCAGCCGAAGCTTGATTGACTTTGTCAGCCTCCTGGATAATTAGCCCCCTGTCGATCCGGGCAGCCTCAAGCTAAGACTCAAAGAAAGTTAACTTCCTCTGAAGCTCAAGGATCTGTTCCCGCGTGTCAGTAATCCCGCGGGAGGCAGTCGCTTCCCGAGCCTTAACATCTTCACTATCATGGCTCAATTGATCATATCGATCAGACAGAGTGCGGAGATCCCTCAGTATGGCCGGCCTGGTTTTATCCTGAGCGGCCCTCGCCTTCTCTATAGCAGTTGTGAGGGAGCCGCGCTCCTGATCTATAGCAACAGACAGATCAACCTGCCGCAATATCTAAAGATAGGCCACCAGCTGATCAGTCTCCAACAATTTTGCCTCTAGAAGTGCAGCCACCCCTGCCCCACCAGGAAGGGCCTTAAGGATATCAATTTGTCCCTGGGCGCATTGCCGGGCCAAGGCGAAAGAGGTCCCTCTCTCCACAGCAGCTTCTATCCCCCTTTTCAAGTGACGATAAAAGCTGTCGACCATATCCTGTGACGCTTCGTCCAGGACCTCTGTCGAGGACGGCGTCAGAGGAATCGTGGCCGGCAGCATCGAAGGAGTTGTGCTAGAACTTGCCACCAGGGGGGCAACATCCGAGCAGAACGATGCACGGATAGTGGCTAACTCTTTCTCTGCACCCGAAGAGCCTGAACACTTGGCAGGGCGGAGAGGTCGACTCTCGGGGCCGCCCGAGCAGAGGAAGACACAAGGACCATCGTCCCCTGCCCCGGTTGTCCCATCACCTGGCTTGCCGAACTCGAGCCCGCAGGAGGCCCATCAAGACGAGCCGAAAGGGGAGGGGGTACGCTCCTCTCCGCCAGTGCCCCTTCGAGAGTCTGTCTCAATAATGTCCATCTTCGACACTAGAGAGGCAGGACCTGCATGTCCATGATAATGATCAATCGACGTGACTCAAAGGATGTGATGATAGATCAGATAGGCCTCCTCGCAAGCTAAGATTTGGCTTATCTTACCAGCAGAGGAGCATGGAGGTTGCAGCTCGTTCGCAGCTGGCATGGTCTCCTCACCCGCGATCTCCAAGTTAAATTCGGCTGGCTCCTCTGACCCAGCCACCTCGGAGGGAGAGCCAACTCGATCAGCATCATCTTGATGGAATTCAGCAATTTCAGAGGCAGGGTCACCGGAGCCCCCATCATCCCGAGTCACGACCTCGACAACTTGAGAGTCCTCTTCTTCGGACGCCTACAAGAGGGAAGGAAGATGACTAAAATCAAAGCTAGAAGAAAGGAAGAACCGGTAGTAACTTATTTACCTCTGATGCGGGGTCAACTTCTTCGCCTCTTTCCTTTATAGTTAGCCCGCGGTGTCTGGTCACAGCCAGTTTCTGAGAGCGAGGAATGCCGCCGACGGGAGAAAGTTGCCTGGTACGCTTTCGTGCAGGGTCGGGTGCAACGGATGGCTGATCTACCACCATCTCATCTGGCAAAATAGGCGGCTGATCTGCCCCTACATCTGCCATCGGAAGGGAAGAGTCATCTCCATCATGCTCGTCGCCTTCGTCATCTACAGCAGCGGAGTCCGAATCCTGTACTTTGACTCTGTTCTTCCTCTTCCTTGTCTTGGCCCCCTGGGAACCCTCATCTAGGCCGGTACCAACAATAAAACTGGCACCCGGGTTAAAACCGACAGGGGGCTTGTTCGCCATAACATGATACAGAGCCGCCATATACAAGATCTCTACTGAGGCCTTAATAGCAGGCACTGAGAAAATGGTACGGGTATGGAATATATCATAGTAGTGCCAGGCCCAGATGCCGTCAAGAAGGCTTCCTTCGAAACCCAGACAAGAGCTTGGACTGTCTAGAAAAAGTTGACTATATCCAAATTGTCGGGCAAACCTGCTAGGCAGATAAGGCTCCAGAAAGACAGTATTACGGTTACGATACACCAGATGAGCGGGATGGATGTTACGCAGCCACAAAAGCATCTGGCCGTCCAGAAGTTGAGGGGGCCCAATACCGTCGAGATAAACAGTCGCTATTTCCTCATCAGTAAAACGAGGGACAGATACGAAAATGTTGTACATGTCTGCCCTCGCCAGTGCCATCTGGCAAGCACGCATGGTCTCGTATTCCCAAGACTCATTACAATAGCGGAAGATAAAAGCGTTGTCATCAGTTACACCGTCTTCAGAGCCTGGTCTCATCAAAGACAGATAATGCATCAACAGCCACCCCATCAGATAATGATAGGGCAGCTCAGTCCGTTCAAAATCTTTCGTCACATCGCGGGCAATAACCTTGGATGTGAAAGTGCGAAGGCCATGGTGTATGCTGCACACCATGGCCGGAAGGAGAGCTTGCCTGACTCACAAAATTAACTTCACAGCTGGAAGGATGAGGTTACGACTGATCCTCTCGATAGAACCAGCTCCCCCCGAGACTACATAATTTTGCAGCCATATCATCAAGAATCCCGCCAGGAGCGCCTTCTCTGACAGTTCTTGGGTATCCTGATAAAAATAACCAAAGGAGTCGATTTTACTCCCGAATCTGTTACTAGTGGTGGCTACCCTCTTAGCCGACGACACTAAGGCTTTAACCGCCTCCCAGGATTGAGGACGTCGGGAAGTAACTTGACCTGAGGCATCCGTCGTGAAGAGATAGCACACCCAGTCCTTGGTATGAGGGGCATTCCCTTCCGAGCTGATATCCTTTTTGGCTATTTGATGACATGTGCTATAATGGCACAATATCTCTTGATAAAGAGCCACGAATCCTGGATACCGTCTTTCCAACTCTTCGTACTCCTCATTCGTGGGAGTATACGCCTCAAAAGCTTCGTCCCCCCAAGGAAGCTTGGAGACCGCATGCATTTTGTGGAGCGCAACCCCCATTTCCCCTACGGGTGTATAGAAGGTTCCCGTACGGCGGTTATACATCTCCAGCAGAGATATAAATAATCTCTTGTTTATAGGCAAGCCATGGATGGTGCCCCGAATGGCATGGTAAAGACCAATCTCACACAGAAAGGCCTCATACTTTCGCAAAATCCACATAGACAGATTGGTCCACGAGGGAATAGGATGTATCCAGCTAGGGAGCATCAACCGACCAATGGAATAGTAGCCCTTCCGAGCAAGTTGGTTCATAAAAGTGTCGACTGTAGAAAATGTGAAATTAGGACCCGGCACATTCAAGAAAGTACCCGTGGCCAATCCTATTACAGAACGGCTGGTGTGCACCTTGCCCGCACATACTGACTTCAGGCTGTTGTTATAATGGATGTCTTCCACAAACATTCCACTTCGGGTAGGAGTTAAAGACTCTTCCATCTTCTGGTCCAGTGGGAGCATATTGAACCAAGATAAAGGGAAGTGACGCTCCATCTGGGGGATGCAGATTGCCATCCCGTTAGAAACAAAAATCCAGTTCTCTGACACCTCCAGAATCTGATTGTTCTTCACAGTCAAGGCATCTCCAAAGAAGAATGCGGGCTTCAAGTATTCTCCTTCTAATTTTCCCGAGTTCATCATAGCGATAAGAAAATAGAAAGGCTGGTTCTTGAGGGCATTCAATCTCGCCGTAGGCTCATCACTCGGAAACTGGTCCTCCATATGCTGAACTATATGGTCGTACCTATAGCCTAGAGCAGCTTGGGCACTGCCTACCAGGAGTTCTCCAGCAGCATTAACCGGGAAATTCACTGAGAAGAAGACAGAAAAAGATAATTTAAAAAGATGGACAAAAAGGAACTGATGGGTGCTTTCGAGCTTATGCGGCTCCAACTTAACGAAGCCTTATACGGCTCAGGAGAACACTTATGCGGCTCCAACTTACTGAAGCCTCATGCGGCTTAAGCTCAGAAGAACATTCATGCGGCTCCATTCAATGAAGGGTCATGCGGCAGTGCTTTCATAGGGCCCACAGGGATCGGATAAGTTCGTGCGGACCACGTGACAAACAAATATGTGCGAATCTATGCGGCTCAGTGTAGCTTATGCGGCTTCATTGGCGAAGCGCGTATGCGGCCACAGTGGCTATTCTTATGCGGCTTGCGGCTCGGCCATAGGACGAACATGCGGCTCACATGAAAATAAAGGCTCGTGCATAAAGCATACGACGTAGCCATAGCAGTTAGGGTTCTTTAAACCCACATAAAGTCCTTACCAGCAATAGGGGGATGGACGTCAGGGTGAGCTGCGGGCACGTCGACCGACGGAGGAGCGGCCGCAGTCGAAGTAGAGGCAGTCTTCTTGACCTTCGCCGTCACAGACGACGAAGACGCCGCCTTCTTGCCCTTCGCAGCAACGGTCTTCTTGGGAGCCATTGATGATTGAAGAAGAGGACGACAATCGGGGTAGGGGAGGTTCAAAGTAAAGAAGAAAGTAAAGAAGTTTTCTCTCATAAACTCCTTTTATTTATAGGAGGACAAAAGAGGGGGGACACGTAGACTAATAACCGCCTCGAAAAAGACGAAACCGACTCCTCAGATTTCGTCCCCTCTCTCATAAAGGAGATTCACCCAGGGCATAAAATCCAAAGATTTAATGAGCCGACCCTTGGGATTTCCCCTAAAGGCGGCACTAAAACGAATTTAAGGCAATTAAAGACACGCACACGTAGCAAGGAGCTATGCGGCCCGAAAGTCCATGCAGCCGAGACATCCATACGGCCGAGACATCCATGCGGCCAGGACATCATCTGCGGCCAGGAGAATTTATACATGGCCATGCTTCTTATTCAAAGTATTTTAATTTTGTAAATTGAAAACTTTGAAGGGGGTCCTGTAGAAGCATGGAAAAGAATAAAGAAAGATCCATGCTGCCAGGGAGCCCCATACGGCTCAGAGAGTTCATGCGGCTCAAGGATCCATGCGGCTCAAGCGTCCATGCGGCTCAAACAAGTTCTATGCGGCTCAGAGAGGAGCCACGTGGCCTGCAAACAGCTCTTTCGTTTGTCCTTTACTGCATTAAATACCGTAACGGCTGACAGATCTGACATATGACAGCCCTTACACAAAAATACAATTATGACTCCGTCATAATGGCAGACTCTTAGAGAAATAAAGGAAATCTCTGACACAATCTCCCGAAATCCAAAAACCTTCATAAGGACTTGACACGTGGACAGTCGCATGCGGCTCAAGTAGAGACCACCCCATACGGCTCAAGCGGAGGCTGCCCCATGCGGCTCACGAAGACTATCCCCACGCGGCTCACGAAGACTATCCCCATGCGGCTCACGAAGACTATCCCCATGTGGCTCACGAGGACTATCTCCATGCGGTTCACGAAGAAGACACCCATCATGCGGTCACCTATACTCATGCGGCTCAGATCATCACCATGCGGTTCAAATGTTCAGGGGGCCACTCTCAAGCAGCATTGCCACGTGGCTTGCCTTATGCGACTCAATGAGGAGCAATCTTCCTGCGGCTCAGATTTCTGCAGTGGCTCGCGGTTAAGACACGTGACATGATAGCAGGACACGTGGCATCAAATCGATCGAAATCCCTCAACAAATCCCAATAAAATATTGGGATCAAATCAGATCATTTGCAATCAAGCAAATTAATGACACATGTCAGGAAATCCGAGGTTGGCATGACAAATCAGGAGGATTTATGTCAATCATTATTAATTACCCACAAAAGATTTGATACAATCATATTTATTGCTCAAATCTCTTATATTCAAGATGAACGGCCCAGATCCAGTGATCCTTAGCCGTCGACTTTTAAGAATGGACAATCATTACAAACCCTAATGATGCCCCCCACTCTTATAAATAGCAAGGTGCCATTCCCTTGCAAAAAAAAGGAGATTCTCGGATAAAAAAAAGAGAGACACATAGAGCCAGAGAGCTAGAGAGAGAATACACAGAGATCAAAAGGAGAGCATTTCTTCATCAACGCCAAGTAGTTCTTCTACAGAGCCAAAGCTGCACCCGATCGTCCAAGGAGTAAGGCAGAGTGACCGTCGCTTTTTCGAGCCTCTATCGTCACCCCCCAGAATCTAAAATAAACAATTATACTTAGATTGTTGTACCTAGGTTTCGTCCCTAGGCTTTCTATGTACAAGCGAGTTTGTATTATGAAGTAAAAGTCCGGTCCTCCGATAATTGTTCTGCTCTTTTATATTTTATGGCAAACAGCCTCGGGTGCCGCCGCCGGACAGCTGTCCCTAGCTTCATCCACCTCCCTCTTCGGTTTCCCTCCCTCAACTCCCTCCTTCTCGCCTCTTCCATGACTGGACGCAGGAGTAGCTCTCCTTGGGCGGCCGACCCTCGATGCAGCTCCGGTGGGCCCCCTCTACGGCACATCCAGAGCTGATCTCGCCAGCCCAGTCGTCCCCTGCGTTAGCTCCGCTGCTGCGGTGGACTCCACCTCCCCTCCTCGGCGTAGGACGGCCTGCCCCGACGACCTCTGCTGCCTCGGTTTCCCTTTCGGAGGGTTGCGCGACGCAGCTTCGATGGGCCCCCTCTCCGATGCATCCGGAGCCGGTATTAGCTCCGCCGCTTCGGTAGCCTCCACCCCCCAGGCGTTGGATGGCCAGCCCCGGTGACCTCTGTTGGCCCTGCCTCGGTTTCTACACCGGTAGGGTACGTAGAGCCGCAGCCCACATCCCATCTCGTCTTGGTTCCCGTTTCTAGCTGCAGCCTCATGGGCCCTACTACTCGAATGACGAGCGTTGACGCCAGCACTACCGCTAGCTAGGTATCCCCGTTCTACGCGGAACTCTTCGCCTCCCCCTCTACGCAGACTGGGGGTCCCCCTCATTACGTGGCCCTTCCAATCCACCCCTCTACGTGGGTGTCTCAGCTCCAAGCGGGCCCTACTCTTTACGCGGGATCTCCTCTTCCAGCCTCCTCCTCTATGCAGATGTCATCAATTTTTGCAGGCCTCCCTCTTTACGCGGACCTTCCTGCCTTCCCTTCTACGCGGGTGTCCTCGCTTTACGCGGGCCCCCCGCCGCCCATCCTTTGCGTACAACACGCAGCTCCCACAGGGCCCCCCTTGCTGGGTAAGGTCCCGGCTCCCCAGGCTGTCGCCTGTGCGGACTTCTTCCCCTACAGGCCTTTGCCTGCTCGGGTCCCTCCTTAGCACAAGCCATTTTTTCCCCAGCAGTTGTCGGTATGGTCATCCCTGTCGGGGGACCCCCTTCATGATGCCCTTCTGCGGTGACACCCCGGTTACCCTGGCGCATCCCCAACCCTACCAGGCTCCGGCCGTTTCCTTCCCCTCCCTGGTGCCTACAATTTTAGCCGCGTCCCATCCACCTCCTGGCGTCGGTCTCGCGGCACTGGTGTCCTCCGTCCCTTTGGACGCTGGTGTCGGGTCTTCCGTCGGGATACCTGTACCTTCGGAAGTCCCAACCATGGAACGCGGACTGCCTATCCTCTCTGCTCTGGGCTCCTCAGCATCCAGAGCCCTTGCTAGCACTCCGTCCTTCGCTGATGTTCTTTGGCCGGATCGCGCGAAGCTCGTCCCCACTCCGGTCGTGAAAGTGGAGCTGCCGGACGTCACTCTGGTGCCACCTCCAGACGGATACCCCATCTGGGTCCCCTTCTCCAACGCAGAGATCCGATCTTTATCCCCCTTCAACAGGACTTTTATCCTTAAGTTCGGATCCGTATGCCCTAAAATCTCAATTGTTAGGGAGGCTATCACCGGTTGGGGCCTCTCGGCGACATACAGGATAGCTCTCCTTGACCCCAAACACTTGTTTCTACACCGAACCTCCGACCAGGACTACAGCAGAGTGTGGGCGAAGGGACCGACCAAAATTGACATACAGATCGCTAAAATTGTCAAATGGTCCCCGAATTTCAACTGTAAAATCTATTCGACCGTCATTGCCTTCTGGATCACCCTCCCTAATCTTCCACTGGTGTGCTTTTCTGCAGCACCCCTCAAACTGATCGCCAGCTTATTCGGGTCCCTGGTGGCCATCGCCGAAGAAACGTGAAACCTCTAAAAATATAACTATGCAAAGATTTGCGTAGAGTTGGACCTCGCAAATGAGCCACCCAAATTGATTGAGATTGAACTCGGAGATCAAACATACAGTCAATCGTTGGTGTACGACAATAGCATCATCTTCTGCCAACACTGTCAGATGAGCGGCCATTCTTTGCAATAATGTTTTCGCGCCCACCCCGAACTCAAGAAGACCGATCCCCGAAAACCGTGCGAGCAAGTCATGCCATCCCCCTCCCGTATCACCCCGCCTGCCCTGCCCCCAACCCCATACTCCCGTCCACTGTCCCCATACCCAGACTGACTCTGCCATCGTCCCACCCTCTTCTCTCGCCATCACCCTCCATAACTCCTTCGGAGCTCTCGATATAGAACCCTCTGATTGCACTCTCGAGCCGCCAGTCACCGGTTGTCATCCTAATCGCCCACCCTGTCTCCCAAATGGCTACGCCATTGTGCCCCTCCAGATCCTTCCCATCACCCCAACCTCCTCCGCTTCATCCTCCCTGGTCTCCTTTTGTGGCCAGGTGCCCTCCGATGTACAGCCATCGGTCGGCCACCGCCCCTCCTCTCCAGGTACCGAAGCGGAGCACGCGGCCACTGCCGATCCGCCCCACTGTACAGATTCCAAGTGGACATAACCCATCAATAAGGTCATCGATCCACCCCGCCCTACCTCCCCTCTTACTGGAAGATTTTGGCAGGCCAAAGAAGAAGTCTTCCTAGATCGTGACAATCCTCTATGCGCTCTGGAAGAGTTAGAAGACACTGACACCTCCCTAACGACAGTTGATAGTACTAATACGGGCTCGGATATATGCGCTCTCTAAACCTCGCCAAGGCCATTCTTAAATCCAGGATCAAGGTTGAAACAGAATTCTGGAAACAAAAGGCCAGATTAACCTGGGACACGGATGGGGACCAGAATTCTGGCTTCTTTCACAAGTGCGTCAAAGGCCGCAGAAGCTCTCTTAGAATACATCGCATCAACGACGGGACCGGCCACCTGCCGGACGATCAGGAGGGCATTCAAGCTGCTGCCACTAACTACTTCTCCAACATGTTCGCTAAAGAAGCCGTGGTCAAAGATGAGGGTTTCCTGTCCGAGATCCCCTCCCTAATTAACGACAGGGATAACGATCTCCTTATTGCTCCCCCACTGTTAAAGAGGTTAAGGCTGCTGTGTGGTCCATTAATGCGCACAGTACCCCAGGACCTGAAGGGTTCAATGGAGTTTTCTTCAGAACGTGCTGGGACATCATCCAGTTCGACCTCTTTGAGGCCACAACGGCATTTTTTCAAAGGACTAGATATCCGAAATCTATATCCTGCGCCTATATCATCATCATACCCAAGAAAGACAACCCGAAGACCTTTAAAGACTTCAGACCGATCAGCCTCTGCACTTTTACCAACAAAATTATATCTAAGATCATTTCCACCAGGTCGTCTGATCTCCTCCCCAAGATCATCTCTGAAGAGCAATGCAGTTTCGTCAAAGGGCTCAACATCACCGATAACATCTTACTGGCCCAAAAAATGATTACTTGCATGAAATTTTCGTCCAGGGGAAACGTCGCCATCAAACTGGACATAGAAAAAAGCATACGATCGCCTAGACTGTCATTTCATGATCTGGGTTTTCAGAGCCTTCTGTTTCTCCGAACCTTCGATCGACATCATCTTTAGATCCATCAATAACTCCTAGTTTTCTACGGTCATCAACGGGCAAGCCCAAGGGTTCTTTAGAGCTACCCGTGGGGTCAGACAGGGAGACACCTTTCCTCCACCATTTTCATCGTCACGGCTGAAGCACTTAGCAGAAAACTCAAAAGCATGCCCAGGTCTCCTGGCTTCCACCACTTTCACACAACGACCGGTTGCCCTCTAATAACTCATCTTGCGTACGCGGACAACATCCTTATTTTCTCCGCAGGCGACATTGGCTCCATTGAGGTGGTTCAAAACACGCTTGCTAATTACTCTAGATGCTCCGGACAGAGAGTTAACAATGGTAAGAGCATGATTTACACACATCATAAAGCAGATAGAACCCACTCGGCTGTGCTGTCCACCATGACCTCCTTTACCATAGTATATCCACCTTTCCTTTACTTAGGTTGCCCGTTGGTGTACGTAAAAGTGAACTCAGGCATCTACGACCACATGGTGGACAAGATTCACAGGAAAATCGTGGGTTGGCACAATGCAACCCTATCCCCCTGGAGGAAGTTGATACTTATAAAGCACATACTCTCCTCCATCTCTCTATACACCCTAGCCGTCTGCTCGCCTGCAATCAAAGTGCTCTACTCAATTGAATCCCTCGCCAATTTCTTTTGTGGTCATTTTGAGGGAAAGGACAAACATCACTGGGCAAGTTAGGACACCATGGCTAAACCTACTGATGAGGGTGGTCTGGGCTTCTACAGACTAGTCCACATTGTGGATGCATACTCCATAAAATTGTGGTAGAAACTCCACACTGAAAGCTCGATTTGGACCAGGTTCATGAGAGCGAGATACTCCATATTCTATCATTTGACAGAGGTGTTTGCCAACAATAGATCTTTTGCGTCGTGGCAGCGCATAATCTACGGTCATAGCCTTGCTGAACCGCTTTTGCGTTTGTAATTGGGTAACGGTCATTCGCAGGGGTGTAAGGAACGCTGGTTGGGGGATAACATCCTCAGGCCCAACATCCAAACACCGCCGCTGTGCGAGATCCATGATTTATGGGATAATTATGTTGCAGGATAGAATTAGGATAGAGTTAGAGCTTGGCTTGGCCCAGTAGCCATGCGCAAGCCTGGGAGCCTCTGATCTGTCGATCAATGACACGCATGACGAGCTCAGATGGTCCCCTAACCCGGGTGGACTCTTCATCCTGGCTTCTGCCAAAATCGTCGCTAGAGGCATCCACGAAACGACCTCCCCTTCCGCCAAGTTTTGGCACACATGTATACCCACCAAATGGTCTATTCTCGTCTGGCGTGCCGCTCGTCAGAAACTACCTACGAACGATGCCATCAACTCCTTTGGATTTAGCCTTGCGTCCAGATGCCACTGTTGTGTGGAACACCAATCGAAATTTGCCGATCACGTCCTCCTCTCTGGTGAACTAGCCACTCAAATTTGGACGAACCTTCACAATAAGTTCAAGATTGTCCCCATGACCGGGGGCATCAACAATCTGATGGACAGATGGAACACGTCTCACGGGCATCAGATCGTCACTGCCGCCGTCGTTTGGGTCTTGTAGAAAAATAGAAACAAATACAGATACAAGGGCCGTCAGCTCCCGCCTCCACAATTGTACAGAGAGGTCGTTCAACAAATCTTCAAAAGAAAGAGGCATTGCTCTCATGCCTCGTGCCGCTTTTGGGAATCCCTGGTCTGATCAGGGAATCACGTGTCGTACGTAGGCCTGACTTTGGCCGGTGACGACCGCGGGTTTAGGGGAGCACTTTTCAAAGGCTATGGCTTCCAGCGTCTAACCTTTCGATGCTCGGTCAAGCGGCCGTTTTGTGGGTAGCGTTTTGTGTTTAATGCTTTCTCTTTTCTTCTCATCTTTCGTGCGTGGCGCATTTACTTGTAAAGGCTTCGGCATTTTGCGCCTTATACTTCAATAAAAGTATCTTCTTAATATATATATATATTTTTTTTTCTTCTTAAAAAAATATATATATATATTTTATATATATATATATATATATATATATATATATATATATTATATATATATTTTTTATATATATTATATATATATATTATATATATAATATTATATATATAATATATATATATATATATATATATATATATTTTATATATATATATATATATATAAATATGAAAAAATATATATATATATATATATATATATATATATATATATATATATATATATATATATATATGATTCACTAAACCTTAAATCTCTAGATTGCGTAATGACTCTAGCCAAGCATACTACTTGTAAAATTCTCATCCGTATTATTTTCTTCTCCTTAGAATTCTCTTACCGAGTGGTCGTTCTACTTCTCAAAATCTTATATTGGCCAACTATTTGATCATAGAATATTCTGGAGTCTTAATACCTACAAGTCTCTTTTATAGACATAAGGAAACTTAATGGTAATAAGACATACTTAATCTATTATTTACTCAGTTGCAGGTTAGCGACTACTATACCCCTATATTATATATGCCTCATAATTGAGCAACCATCCTATTCAATTGTACCAAAAGTCATCTATGGAGTTTCCTAATCTAGCCATTCATAATTGAAAGGTGGCACGATCCAATTCCCATCTTCGCACAAGGGCAAACTATTAAGAAACAAGATTGCACAAATCACAGAGGAGATTAATGAGTAAACATTAGTTAGAGGATCAAATTACTGGAAAGAAGAGGATATGCATATAATATTGGATTCGGAGAATGTGGCACAATATGAAAGACGAAGGAAAATTTTGTCATTTCATGAATATGGTACGTACAAAAATATTAAGGTTTTAAGGAAATCAAGATGAGAATAAATACATACTCCTAATGATAGCACGGTTCCTTGAGAGAAGATAGTATACCAGTGTTCAAGGTCTATGTATGATCGAGGAATGATTCAAATCATTCCCAAGTTCCAAACAATTTGAAAGAAATGACAATGGATTTATGTTTCGAAAAAGGGATAAGTAGATCAACATAGAAATGCATGGATATGCTGATGCCTAACTAGTGAGTGTATAGCTTGAATATCAATTTGAGTCTCAATAACTAATGGTGAAATGGATAATGGTGTACTTAGAAAAATACCTGTTGTATTCCTAATTTTAGGACATGTGTCTGTCACTATTTTGGTTTGTCTGTCGGGGCACTCTCGAATTTTATGCTTACTAGACCCGTAATTAAAACAATGCTTTGATCAACGATGACAGTCTGTCTGAAGGTGTCCTCTCCTTCCACAAAATAGTCAAGTAGGCTTTATAGAAGCATGAAATATTTTCAGCAGATATAGCTCCAGGCGCCCAAGTCAAGTGAAGCTCCATGCGCCCAGTCAGTGTAACTCCATGTGCCCACTCAATGAAGCTCCATGCGCCCAGTCAAATGTAGCTCCATGCGCCCAAGACTAGCTCCTCCGAAAGGAGGGCACATAGCCTGAGACATGGCTATGCGCCCAAGCCTGACTCAGTCAAAGCCACGATCAAAACGTGTACCGAAGCTGTCACGACCCGCACCCTAGAGTAAGGGCACGAGACATGGGTACGTCCAGCCTACGCTGTAGTGTCGGCGGTAGAACGTTGTCCTAGGTCAAATATCTAACAATATAAAGGTACCTGTACAGTATATACTCTCCGAATGGAGGTGACATGGCAGATACAGTCTCAATCACAACTAAGGTAGAGCGAGATAAAAGATAGGTAAAATATAAAATCCAAAAGAGATACAGCAGATAGAAGTCTAAGTGTCTAAGATACACAAACCCAAAAAATATCTCAAAGCTCAATACAGTAATCCATAGAATAAATACAACTCAATACAACTGAAATAACTAACTATACAACCTCTACTGTGTCTCCTCTAGGCTAGCAGGCAACCTCCAGGCTATCTGTAAAATTTATCAACAGGTCCAGTCAGGACAGGAACGAGCACATCTCATCTAGAAAACCCAAGTAAATGACAGAGAACTATACAGCAGTTATAGACAGTTATATTGATGAAAATGGTAGTTTATATTCAGGTGATGGTAAAAAAGAGAGATAAAGTGCAAGGAAAGTAAATACTAAACAAGAGAAGAATCATAGCAATGACGATTGTAAAAATAGAACTAGCTGAACCAGGGTAATATGATATAAAGTCCAGATAGAAAATATAACCAGTGTAAAACTTATGTAAATCCAGTACGGGATGAATCTAATACAAGATGAATCCAGTAAGGAACGATTCCAGTTATAGTTATCAACGATTCCAGGGTGAGTCCAGCCTATACTCTAGCAGTGTGTTTTAAAATACCGAGTTCGACATGTAAACGACTGTGGGTAATCAGGCACATCCCTCACTGATCAGACGAGAGATGGCTATGCTTCCAGTAGATTCCAGTAGGAAGATTCCAGATTGGGGTATGTCTACATGTCTCACTCTAGTATTTCCCCTTCCAGCAAGTGAATCCAGAATTCCGACACAATGATTCAAGATGAGTCCAGCCAAAATATAATGATACCAGTAAATAATTCCAGTAAATGATTCCAGTAAAATAATTCCAGTTAAATGATTCCAGTAGGCGATTCCAGTAATAGAGATGATACCAGTAATAGAGGCCAGAAAATATAAGTGTGTCGTATACATGAATCCAAAAATATCCACACGTGTTGTAACAGAGAATCGCATACAACTAACTAGAACTGAAGTACAGTAATTGACAAGTAAATGAGAGAACTATCAGAGAATGTACTCGCCTGATGTCTGAATATCCAAGGTAAAGATACTGTCCGAGGAGAGGTGTCTGGCTCCTAATTAGAACAGTACAAGTCACAACATGTCCAGAAGGGTAATATAAAGCACAATAATGCATTCTACATGAATCTAGGTCAAACTAGGCCAAAGTCAACCCTTGGTCAACTCTGGTCAACTTTACTAGTCAAACTAGGTCAAACTAGGTCATGTCCTAACCCAGCAAGTCTTACTAGGCCTAACCAGGACTATCCTAGCAGGCACACATCAATACAAGGCTATACAAGCCAACATACACCCAACACTATATAGCATGCAATTATTCAATACTCAAATAGGCAAGAATTCACATTGGATATACACTAGGTAATCTATTACTTCAAGCTATATATGTCTACATATATATACATATGCATATATTGGTATTCAATATTAGGTCTATAATCATGGCATTTCAAATGGTTATATAAACTTATATATTACAACACAATATGCTAACATATATATAATATACATACATAGCTAAGTTAACTATATTCATAATTACTTATTTAAGAGGCTATGTGTGTGTATGTGAACATGGCAAAGGGGCAAGTGAGGGTTAAATGGGCATACATAGTGTATACATATCAAAGAGTGTCAAAGTGTAAGTGAACAATGTGTCAAGTGTGATAGTGTCAACATAGTATAAGGGGGTACATGAGGTAATATAGGATTTGTGTTAACATAGAATATTACATCTTATTAACTTGTATATTGCATACATTATATCTATTATTATATTACATTCATGCTTGCATTCATTCATCATTCATTTATTCTCTTGCACCACTATATGTACCATACATTACATACTATGGAACCTACATATTCATTACAAGCCATACTTATACATGCTTACATTAGATAGGATACTTACACCTCATACATCATTTATTTAACTATTTACTCATGCTTGCATTCTCTATTTAATTACATAATGTATATACATTAACATGGGTTAAAATCAAATAGAATATTATATTACACACAAGGGTGCACAAAATACATATGCCGAATAGTAACTTCTACTAATAATCAATACTGTACCATCTCAGCATGAATTAAAATCTAGGATTAAAGTATGTTATAGATCTATGTGTTAGCTTTCCGAAACTTCAAACGGATCGCGTTTTCGTTTCCAGAAACTCCCGAAATCGCAAAAACACCGAGAACGTATTTGTTCTTCATACAACTGACACTCAAATAATTCTCTAGAAAGTTACAGAAAGAATTAGGCCTAATAATATATGTTTTTGGAAAGCTAACTTTAATACGCTTCTTTTAAAAAAAACGAAAGATTAAACCGAGCTTTGAGCTAGAAGTTATGACATTTCTAAGTTAGGACTGAAATTAAAAACGTGGATAAAAATCATGACGGATTTAGGTAGTTTGAGACAAAAGAACACAAGTATATAACATAATATATCAAGAACTCACTCTCTACACTACTATATATATATGAGACACTATAGAACACATCTTCAATACAAAAATATGAGATTAAACATGTAATAATTCATTCATACATAACAACAACACATAGTGTATCCAAATTTGGGATTTTCCCACATGGACACAACCACAACACAAAGGACACTCCTATGACCTCCAAATGGACACGAAATAGACACAAATGGAGATACAACCATGGGGGTCATTCCTATGGGTTCAAAATAGACCTATATGCATGAGGAAATGAAAAGGAGAATGGATTTATACCTCCCGGTAGATCGAATCGAAGAAAAGCCTTCCCGGAGCGACACCGACACGTAGAGATTCCAAAAGGACACGAACGAGCTCCGAATCCTCCCAAACATGGGTAGCTTTCTCCTTGGCTAGAATGGAGAAGGAAAGAAGAAGATTTGGTGGTGAAATGGAAGGATTTGGTGGAGAAATTGCTAGGGATTGCTCTCTAGGAATTTGGGAAAGAACAAGAGAGAGAGTGTGGATGAGAATAATGAAATGAACTTGAGCCTATCCTCTCCCAAAGTGGCTGGCCATATGGGGCTATTTGTCCTATTATGGTAAGGTCCAAAATGCCCCCACTAACCTATTCTATGAGTATTAGGAAAGGGATAATTGGTTGGGGCTAAATTAGTCATTCTAAAGTCTCTAATCACACTAACCTCATCCATAATAATTAGTCTAACCTCTAACTAAAATATTTCTATCATGTGGACTAAATTTAATATCATGTGGGCCATGCCTAACTAGTGTGTGGGTCCCACTAGAGTCAAACTACCCCCGGATCCCCGTTTCAAGTCGGATTGAGTTAAAATTCGAACCCGACTCAAATAATCCCAAAACAATATCATAAATAATAAAATAAATTTCAAAAATATTTCAAAAATACAAAGTGATAAATACCCATGTTCCTGAAAACTGGGGGTGACAAATTCCTCGAAATTAAAACCAAACAATAGTAAAATGTCAAAATCACAAGTCATAATTTTAAATAGTTTAAAAATGATTAAAAATTACCAAAAATCATAATATAAAATAATAATCAATAAATAATAATTATAATTACAAAATTTTAAAATTACCCTCATCTAGAAAATTGGGTGTTACAGAAGCGCATGGCCACGTTAGTCTCCACGAACAGTTGTGCATCGAAGCATGCGGCCACGTCAACACAACGACTAACCCACGATCTCGCAGCCTGTATGTGCCAACATCCTATGTGCCCAAAGCAGGACTATACGCCCATATTAGAACCAGCGTGTTTTCTCATGTGGGCGCATAACATCATACCAGCTCGAGAATGACTATAAAAGGGAGGCGTCATCCCTCTTCAAAATAAGAGAACGGAGAGCATTTTCAAGAGCCAAATTACTGTACTTCTTGACATAGAGCCGAGAGTTAGCAATTTTCTTAGGTTTTCTTCCACTTTTGTAATCGGAGTGTCAACGGAGTAAAGGAGCAACTGCCGCTCGATCTCCATCGTCCTATTTCCTAGAATTCTTTTTTGTACTCAGGGATCCTCAGCGCAGGATCTCTCAGGCGTACTCAATTTATGGTGCCTTGCGCCAATAAAAGAAAAGACAGCATTTTCTTCTTCATTTTTGTGTGTGTCCACAAAAATGGCGACTCTGCTCGGGACTACCTTTTTCTCTAACAAGAAGGTGGTGACGTAATCCGATACCGGCAAAGTAGGGAGTGCTCAGAAGATGTTGATCATAAAGTTTGATATACAGGCGTTCGAAGAGATGCTATCGAGGGACGGCTCTACTCCCTCAAAATCAGCGAAGACAAACAAGTCTCGCAAAACTTGGCTTCCGAAGGCTCGCTGTGCATATTCTGCTAGTGTCATAGCAGACATGTAGCTGGAGGACTCTGTCTCATGGGCGCATGACTCTTCCAGAGAAACTCCTCAAACGGAGATGGCTCACACCGTTCCAGGCTCTACTAGCCCAGTAACTTCTTTCCTGCACAACCAATAATAGGGTGTTCAATACCCGAGACTTGGCAAAGAAAAATACTACGATGCCAAGAATCGGGGTGTGCGACACTCTGGCCGAACCCGACGAGGCTCACAAACGAAGGAGGCCAAACTGAGGAAAATAGCACTGCTCCACCAGGTATGTGCCCAAGGCCATGCGCCCAAGGGAGTGTTTGGGCACATAGCTCCAACCAGAACACTTCTGTCTTCAGTAGGCTGGGCATCCAAAGCCATGCGCCCAAGGCTATGCGCCCAGCCTCTCTGGATCCATACTATGCGCCCATATCAAGGAGGCTCAGACATGCTGTCAAGGAGCATGCGCTCAAGGCCAGTCTCCAAGGACTATGCGTCCATAACAAAAAGACAGGTCCCAACACGTATAGCACGGGGCTATCTTCAAGAACATCATAGAACTTAGGTGTGGGGGTTGCCCCTGCATACGAACTAAGTCTGGATGCGCCTACTCTCCTTACGAACCCGCATGTAAAGCTCGGCAATGCATGCAACATGTGTTGTAAGGTAAAACTCCCTTTCGCTGACTTGCGCAACATGATAAATCATAAGCGTAAAGCGAAGGAGAACATAACAATTTATAGTGCACTTCCGTGCACCAGTATTGTTATCAACTGTTGTTGCTTCAAAACAACAAGAACGCCTCAGAGAAAGTCCGTGTTTCGACGGCTGCACTTCTTTGACGACAAGAAGCCACTATGTGTTTCATCCAACGTGGCTTCGTGGGGTCCCCCTTACAGAAGCCCCAATCAAAGACGGTGGACTACGAACCCAACTTTCTCTCTTAGCTCCGTAAGAAGAAGGAGAAGTCTACCAACAGATGGCCGATAGACTGTCACGTCCGAAGGAGTCTATATAGGCACTCGATCAAAGGCGAGGTTCCGTATAGACGATAAAGATTCCCAAGTCGGGGGTAGCATTCCCTCAGAATTTGAAGCAGATTACCCCCACACTGGGGATAGCCTTCCAGATCACGATGATCCCTCCAAATCCGATGGCGACTATCTACCTCCTCTACCTGAAGATGAAGGACTTATCCACTCAGAGACAGATAGTATCAGCACCAGTTCTACATACATGACGGACGAAGAAAGACTTGAAAAAGCCAGTGATCAGACTCGCAACTGTTAGAAGGTCTTGAAACAGCATTCGCCAAGATCACTGATATGTTTACCAGCATCATGGCAGTTCAAGCTGCTGGGGCTGTTCCTCCACCTCAACAGAACGTCTCGGCCCACGCTAGTCCAGCTCACAGCAACAACCCTCCTCCACTACAAAAGGAGTATCATTCTGTTACAACTCCTCCAAATCATACGAATGCCGGGGGTGGTCCTTCGCCAATAATGCCTGATAACCGTTTAACAGCTATTTTCTAACACCTGCTCATTCAACAGGATGCAGTTGATTCCTTAGTCGCTCGCCTCGACACCATCTTTCACAAAGACGAACTTCAGAAGATGGGGATATCTCAACCGTATCACTCTGAGTGGAAGAACGCTACTTGCCCTCCCAACTACAAGCCGCTGACGCTGAACTGATTTGACGAGTTGACTTTTCCTTATCAGTACATGACATACATAAATACGCAGACTCTGCACTTGCCCAGAGACGATCCGTTCCTGTTGAAGCTAATTATTAGCACTTTGCAGGGAGTAGCCTTCAAATGGTTCTGCAGTCTGCCTGACGGATGTATCAATTCATTCAAAGACTTGGAGAAGATGTTCCTCAATAGGTTTTATGAGAGCAACATGCATGTTACATGTCCACACTCATTGAGACCAAGCAAAGGAGGACTGAGTCTGTTATTGCCTTCATCGAATGCTTCAGACGGCTAGCACTGAAGATGCCCTTCGGAATACCAGACTCAGAACTTATGGATACTTGTCAACATAACTTTCTTCCTACAGTAAAGTTTTGTCTGGGTATACATAAGTATGATACATGGCCCGCTTTCATAGGGGCCGTTGATGCTGTTGAAAATAACGTTCCTAACTTGGAACTACTGGGGTTAAAGACACCCAAATCGGAAGACAAGGGCAAACATCCTCAAACAATCCCTGTTCGTGGGGGTAAAAGAAAAGAAGTCCTGAAAGTCGACACATCCAAAGGAGCGTCCAATTCTCAGGGTGCCTCCGACAAGGCTAAGGAGACTTTCTCCTTCAACGAAGACGATGTCATCACCATCTTACACACATTAATGAATGATAATAAGCTGACATTGTCTCCACCACGACGTCCTATAGAGGCGAGCCAACTCAATGATCCCAAGTACTATCTCTATCATCAGTATGTGCATCACTCTACCAAGGACTGCATCGTCCTAAAGAAGAAGATACAACAGCTTATCGACAGTCAAGTGATCAACCTCGAAGCTGAAGACAAGGTCATATCTACTAGTATGATCTCTCTTCTGTTTGGCGACTTTTCTCCTATAGAAGTCCCAGACGGCGTGGTCCCGATCCCCAAGGCGATGATGGAAGTCGTCAACCTACCACCAGCTCGCAACTCGACTTTGGTTATGTCACTTCTATATTTCTAGCTTGAGGGTATTTTGGTCTTTTGGTGAATTTTTGAATTTTTTTATTAAATTATTGAATTGGTGGTTGATATATTGACTTTGACTTATTGATACTTAGTGGATTAGCCTAGAAGCTAACCCTAGCTATAGTAACCCTAGTCTAACTTAAGTTAACCCATTCTAGTCACTTAGAATTTAGTTTTGAAATAGAAAAATCAAGTTTAAGTGAAATCATTTCATGACTTATGGTTTAATGCAATGACTTGTGACTTAATGACTTAATGACTTAAGCCCATGGGCCATATCATGAAACTCTAACCCTAGCCAAACAACCCATGGCCGACCAAGAGGAACCTACCCACTATTTAATGTCCTAATGACTTGTTCTTGCCTCTTTTGTGTTCATCCAAGCTTTTGAAGGAAAGGTAATTTCTCCACTTTCCAAAATTCATAGAAAATCTATTTTTAATTCTTTTTGACCCAAATCTTTTGCATATGATTCTAACCATCCTCTACTTGCTGATTTTGAGGAGCAATCTCAGTTTTAGAGCAATTGGAAGGAGTTGGCTAGCAACGGGAACCGTTTGATTTGGGGCTTTTCCTTGATACTTGCAATGTATAGGTAAACCCCTCAAATTATATTTAATTCATGTTTTTAGTGTATGGTATCTTAGATCTAGGTGTCTCCTAGCAACAGTAGAAGTTTGGTGCCAATTGCATTAGGTTTCGTGTCCGTATCGGACACGTATCAAACCCATAGGCTAGGTGTTTGATGAAATGCCTCAACCATAGTTTTGTGCTATTTTTACAAGTATTTTTGAAAGGAATCCTAGATCTAGGGCTTGCTTATTGATTTGTGTCCTTTCTTTCTAATTTTGGAGTTATGTCGTGTCCACACGGGGATACGAACACTCCCGCAGTAGCACGTACATAGTGTCCTGCATCACAGGGTCTATTTTTCCCCGTACAGGACATGTGGATACGCCACTTATGGCGAGGATGATGGGGCAACGACTGTCAACAGTCTTCCAAAATTTGTGCTTGGATGGTAGCATGTGCGAAGAGTTCTCATCCTCGTACTGGTTGCACTGGCCGTGCGCTCAGGCTGTACACGCGAGCAATTGGTCAATGACACGAGGACGGACGCGGCTGGACACGTGTCATAGACACAAGAAAGGGTGTCGACCGTATAGTCCTATACGTGGGCTAGACGTGTGCACGGCCACGTGTCACCAGGTAGCCTGTGTCATGCACGGGATACACGTGCACGCGTGCAGGACGCTGTGCACTACGTGTATGCTCGTGTGGTATTTGAGTGTCATGAACACGATTGTGTCCACTTCCTTGGACACGAATGAGTGCCATGACACGTGCACATGTGTATAATATATTACCAACCATTAATTTGTATCATTAACAAGTTTTGATGTTCGAATTTCAATATTCCCAAATATGACTGATACACAGATTCCTGTTTTTAATTTTTGGATTTGAAATGTGTTTCATCCTATTTTTCATGATTTAAATTGACATGTTAGGTTCATCTACATATGCATTAGTTATTGAAATGATTGGTTATTGATTGGTGTTGGGTTTTAGGTTTTCGAATTGGATTGTGAATGTTGAACTGATACACAAGCTGTCATGTGGTTCCCAATTCCAGAGAAGCATTTTCTGAAATTCACATCACCCATACCCTGAGATTAATTCCAGTTTTCTTGAGATTGTGCACCCCTTTACTGTTAACACAAGAATGGGACTCTCAAATTTGGGTTAGACTAAAATATGAACTGCTATTGCCATGTTTTTCACTGATTGCACATCACAAATCCCTGAAACATATCACAAACCTGAAATATGAACTGTATCACATTGTTTCACTACACCCTATCCACACTATTCCTAATTACACACTGTCATTGCCAATTCCTGAAAACCTATTGTTAACTGTCATTACATAAATTCTAGTTTCCTGAGATTAGATATCACACTCTATTGTTTCTATATACACACACATTGCAATTACACGAATAGCTAGCTGTCATGAGCACTTTAATTTCCAGTTTCCTATTACACTCTACTGTTCTCTATTGCACTATATCACTCATGACTTAGCTAACACTCTACACACACACTCTCATAGCTCTACAACCCATGTTAGTATCACTATTTCTATGTTAACACACTAACCTACCCTTGCCTAACTGATACACTCTCCTATGTCCCACTTGACACATTGACACCTTATTTAATTATCATTTGACACATTACACTACACCCTCACATTATACACATCACTGTTCACTAATTTCTATATGTGTGTCACACACACACATGTACACATAGACACATATACCCATGTGCCTCTCTCTATCTCTCTAATGTGATATATATATCAATGTGGCCTATAAATGAATGAGTGTTAATTATATTAAATTAGATAATTATTAATGTATGCAATATGTGAGAAATGTGAGTATTAGACCAATGGCCTATGGTTCCTAATGTGGGTATATGCCTATAGTGAATATATACATGTTTATATAGAAATTGTGTGTTGTTGGCTTGTATAGCCTAGTTTTGATGTGTGCTTGCTAGAATAGGCTGGTTAGGCTTAGTGAGACTTGTTTGGGTTAGGCTTGACCTAGTTTGACTAGTGTAGTTCACTAGAGTTGACCAAGGATTGACTATAGCCTAGATTGACCCCAAACATCATGTAGATGCATTGTAGCAGTCTGTTATATTACTTTAGACTTGTAGTGACTTGTACTTTCTATAGGAGACAGACACCACTCCTCGGATAGTAGATTCTCTTCAGATATTCAGGATACCAGGCGAGTACATTCTCTGATCATTTTATATCCTGTTTAGGAGTATATTTTCTGCTTTATATTACTTTACTTGATGCTGACACATTGGTAACACGGATTAGTACTATATGGATCTTGTCGTACGATGTTATCTCCTTAGCGGATATATTGGATATTTCATGTTTGTGTACTTTATCATGAGAATCGTGTACTCCTTGTGTTCGTACTATTCGTGTATAAATCGTATGAAATCGTGTATACTTATGTGCTCACATGATCATCGTGTACAACTATACTTTGTGTACAATAACATAACTTGACTAGATCCTTGTGTATTGATTGGGGCCGGAGAATAGAAGTGGTTATGTATTCAATCCAGTAGATTACTCGTGTACAACCTCTGTAGATTACTCGTGTACAACATCGTGCCGTTTACATAACCGTCTTGTACTCTAAATCACTAGCACTGATAGTTATTATATATATTGTATCTATTTACTTACAGTCTCTCTTTTTACATCATCTTGTATTTTCAGTTTCATGTATCTTACTTTCTAACATGTTTATATTTCCTAACCTGTTATGATTTGTTGAGATGTACTGTACTTGCCCTTGTCCTGACTGGACCTGTTGAAAATATTATAGAGGACGAGGCTGAGGCGTTCTGTCCCACCTATTACGGGGCTACCCTAGAGGACTGTTGTGACTTGGACCAGCAGCAAGACCCCTTAGCAGTGGATGACACTCCCTTAGACTAGGATGTCTTTCATTGTATTATTTTGGATTACTGTATTGAGATTTTGAGATGTTATCTGGATATATATGATCTTAGACACTTAGACTTTATCTGGATTATACTTTGTGGATTTTATTTCTGTTCATATCTATCTATCTATCGTTATTGTATTCTACCTTAGATGTGATTGAGACTGTATTCGCTATGTCACCTCCATTCGGAGTGTATATAATATACAGGTACCTTATATATTGTTAGATGATTGACCTAGGACAGCGTTTTACCGCCGACACTGCGGCGTAGGCTAGACGTACCCACGTCTCGTGCCCTTACTCTAGGATACAGGTCGTGACAGGTCCCGCTCACAACTGAATGTGACGAGATCATGTGGGTCCACCCAGACCTTGTCCAAGAAGTGATGCAGGGGGTAGCACCTCCCAAAGCAAGAAAGGACAAGAAACTCAAGCCATGCCATATGGTATCCTCCCCCATCTTCGAGGTTCTATCTAGTGAGACGCGATCGAGGAAGACTTATCTTCAGACATACGATCCCGCACAAGAAGAAGCAGTACCTCCTCAAGCTCCTGCTGCCCCCACAAGCTCAAAAGCCAGCCCGTCCAAGCCTCAAACCACGGTCAAATCCAAGTAGAAGGAGATACGGTTTGACAAATCTCTAAAGAAGCCAGCTCCCGAAGGCATGGATCGGCCCTACAAGTTTAATATATTGGCTCAGCTAGCCAATACACCTGCCAGGTTGTCTCTGTTCGTTCTATTGTGACTCTCCAAAGAAACACGGAAGGCCTTAAGCGAGGTACTGCTACATGCCGACTCTTACCTTGCTGAAGTCAAAGCTCCCGCTAAAGATCCTGTCTCCTGTCCCCACTGCTATAGTACCATAGAAGTGGTGCCCAACATCACCTCCTCACAAGAGGACATGCTACTAAAAAATAATCGTCAAGATAGACCCCTGTACTATACAGGGTATATTGGGGCGATCAAGGTGGACCGTATGCACATCGATCTAGGATCCTCCCTCAGCATCATTCCCTGAATCTTGCTTCAAATCCTGGGAATCCCTCTGTACAAGCTATCCGCAACCAACACAACTATCATGGCTTTTAATGCTGGTCGAAGCCATCCACTGGGCAAGATCGGTCTCAAATGTCAGATCGGTGATCTCCGAACGGAGGTTTCCTGCTATGTGATTGATGCCAATGTATCCTACAACATCTTGTTGGGACGTCCATGGATACACGAGAACATGATCGTTCCTTCCACACTTCACCAGTGCTTCAAGTACGTCAACAGCGACGGGGTCGTGAAGACGAAGTTTGCTGATTTTGATCCTTTCAAGGGCATCGAAGCTTACTATGGAGATTCAGTACTTTACCAGTCTCAACCCCCCAAGGATGACGGTAATGAAGCTGATAATGAAGCTGAAGCAAGTCCATCCTCCAACGATGGTCCCCTGATTATCCAAGTCAAAGGACGTACTACTCAAAAAAGTACTCCGAAGCCTCTCACAATCTGGGTAAAAAAAAAGAACCCCGACAAGGTCAAACCATTGACCATCACTCTCAGCTTGACATCCCGGGAGGAACCTACTAATGCTCGTCTTCCCAATCCTGAAGAATTACCCTACATGGTGAACTCGGCCAAGACTGTGGCTCCTCTTCCAGATGATGATCCTCTCAATGAGTATATCAATACTCATGATAATGTACCTTCAGCGGATGATGTCCCTGAAGAAGAACTTGCGTATTTCCTTAGTAAAGG
This sequence comes from Iris pallida, assembly GCA_029216955.1. Lineage (NCBI taxonomy): Eukaryota > Viridiplantae > Streptophyta > Magnoliopsida > Asparagales > Iridaceae > Iris > Iris pallida. The sequence goes on along the minus strand of JANAVB010023999.1, from coordinate 854,302 downwards.
TTTATCTTTGAATTACTCCGATGTCTATCAATCTGTAAATTAATACATAGATACGATATACGCTCTAGAGAACGGCATAGGACCACACCTCTGCATGTCGGTCACAATACCTCACCTGCGAGAAAAAGTTTACCCTGAAGATATCTTCTACTTCATCATTCCATCCAGAAAGAAAGATAAATAGCTAATCATCTTCGGTCGTATAATTGGCGAGAGAAAGTTCGTTCCAGACTCTACTTCTCCCAAGCACAACACAGAAGCTGATTATGACTCCGAAAAATTGCAACTTTTTTGGTATAGTTGGCAGGACAAGAATATCATCCAGAATATGGGATATGACATCAAAAGCGACCAAGAGCTAAATTACGACCGAGGGCGACGGTTGCCAATACCACACTTTGCTCCCCCCCGGCAAACCCGAGAACTACTACCAACGAAACGGTGTTGGTTTGGGCTATATCTCTCCTCCAACAACTCCCAAAAGTTCAGATAATGAAGCAGATCGTTGTTCTCATTCTTCTGATTTCTTCCTCTGGGACTCAGACTCCAGCATCAGCGACATATTCAAAGCAACTTTGTCCGTCAATATGGTTGTCGCCGACCAAATTATAGACGATGTCCAATCAATCAAACTCGAACAATAGGCTCAAAAGATGGACACCAGGTGGGAGCTATGCTTCGAACAACGGGAACCACCTACCGAAGACGAAGTCATCCAAGTCAATCTAGGAGATGAAGCATCCTTCAAACCAATCTTCATCAGCAAAAGCCTATCTGGCGATGAACGCCAATCTCTTATACAGCTTATAAGAGAATACATTGACGTCTTCATATGGAGCTATGAAGACATGCTAGGCTTGGACCCTAAAGTTGCCGTGCACCGCCTGAACATTTTGTCTAAAGCTAAGCCAGTGAAGCAGCAACAACGATGATTCCGACCAGACGTCATAGAAGCTGTCGAGAATGAAGTCAAGAAGCTCATTGCTAGTGGGTTCATTCGCGAGGAACAACACCCAGACTGGGTTGCCAACATCGTTCTAGTCATGAAAAAGAATAGAAAAGTTCGAGTGGGTATCGACTATCGTGATTTGAACTCTGCATGCCCAAAAGAGGATTTCCCCCTACCGATCATGATGTAATGATCGATAATACTTGCAGCTTCGAGCAGATATCCTTTATGGATGGGTTCTCAGTCTACAACCAGATCAAGATGTTCCCCGACGACGAGAAGCACACATCATTTCAAACACCGTTGGGGGTATAATGCTATACGGTGATGCCCTTCGGATTAAAGAACGCAGGGGCAACATACCAGCGAGCCATGAACACATTTTTTTGCGATCATTTGCACAAAACTGTGGAGTGCTACGTAGACGATATCACAGTCAAAAGTCGTCTCAAGGGCAACCACCTCCAAGACTTGAGAATGGTATTCGAACTAATACGTGCACACCAACTCAAGATGAATCCAACCAAGTCTATTTTGGGAGTCTCCAGCGGCAAGTTCCTTGGTTTCATCATCACTTCAAAGGGTATACATCTGGACCCGGACAAAGTGAAGGCTATTCTCGACATGCACCCTTTAAGAAATCCTAAAAAGCTGTACGGACTACAAGGAAGGCTAGCCTACATCAGACGATTCATTTTGAACCTCTCTGGAAGGTGTCAACCATTCACTCAGCTCATGAAGAAAGGCGTATCTTTCATCTGGACTGAACAATATCAACGCACATTCGACGACATCAAGACGTATCTTACAAGCCCTCCAGTATTGGTTTTTCTAATAATGGGAAAGCCCTTCTTACTATATGTCTATGCTATGGATCATTCCCTTGGCGCCCTTTTAGCTCAGAAGAACGAAGGCGGACATGAACAGGCAATTTACTACCTCAGCCGCACAATGGTGGGTGCCGAGCACAGATACACACCGGTGGAGAAAGAATGCCTCGTACTAGGATTTGCCATCCAGAAGACACGCTACTATGTGTCTGGCAGACTATCCATATTATATCTAAAGTCAACCCTCTCAGAATACTGATGACTAAACCGGGCTCTCTCAATTCCTGTTTAGCTACATGGGCAATGTTGTTAACTCCGTACGATATGATCTTCGTTCCTCAGAAGGCAGTAAAAGGCCAAACATTAGCTAATTTCCTAGCAGCTCATCCGGTGCCAAAATCGTCCAAACTCTACGACGAAATCCTTGACGAAGTGGTAGAGTCTAACACTGCAACTGAAGAAATTTCCATTTGGCGAATGTTCTTTGACGGTGCATCAAGAACAGGACCCAAAGGAAATATCGTGGCTGGAGTAGGTGTCGTGATCGTGTCACCTAATCATCAGGTTATACACCGTGCATATTCTCTCGTGGAACCATGCACCAACAACGTGGCCGAATATAACGCCCTATTAATCAGCCTGCAACTGGCGAAGCAACTGGGAGTTGATTATCTAGAGGCTTACGACGATTCTAAGCTAATAGTTAGTCAAGTCTGAGGGGATTATGAAGTTCGCCACGAAGATCTCATCCCCTACCTCAGAGCAACAATCGAGCTGGCGTCTACTTTTGCTGGATTCTTCATTGACAACGTGCCTCCATTGCAGAATATAGAAGCAGATGCTCTAGCCGGTCTCGCTGCTTCCTTGACCGTTCCTACTAATACTCAACAGTCGATTACAATGTCCGGTCGAGAACTATTCTGTGTGAACGATGCCATGCATATTCATCACAGTTATGCGGCAAAAACAAACATCGATGCTAAAGACTGGAGATTTCCCTTCATATACTACGCTGTCTATGAAATCTTCCCCGAGGACCCGAAGGAAGCAGTATCCATCCAAAGGCGAACTCTCAGATTTTACTACGACACAGCTACCAAGATGCTGTACCGACGCTCTTATAATGGGCTACTGTTATAATGCTTATCAGACACAGAAGCCAAACATGCACTCCGGGAGGCTCACGATGGAGTTTGTGGTGCACATCAACAGGCCCCAAATTACAAGACCGCCTCAAACGAATGGGTTATTACTGGCACACCATGATAGAGGATGCTATTGAATATGCAAAGAAGTGTAGAGCTTGCCAGTTCCATGCTGATTTCATTCATCAACCTTCGGAGTTTCTATACCCGACGGCAGCATCTTGGCCATTTTGAAGCCTGGGGCGTGGACATCATAGGACCAATCATCCTGCTATCCTCCAAAGGACATCGGTTCATCACAGCTATAACCGATTACTTCTCCAAATGGGCGAAAGCTATACCGCTCACCGAAGTGAAGACATCAAACGTAATCAGTTTTATCAAACATCACGTCATCTACCGCTTCGGCCTACCTCGCAGGATCATCCACGATAATGGTCCACAGTTCACAAGCCATGCATTTTATCGGTTCTGCAAAAAGAATCGAATCCAGAATGTAGCCTCTACTGCCTACAATCCAGCGGCTAACGGGCTAGTAGAAGCCTTCAACAAAACCATCATAAAACTTCTCAAGAAGTTCGTGTCTTCAAATAAGCACGATTGGAACGAGAAGCTCGGTGAATGTCTATGGGCCTATCGTACAACGGTCCGGACTCCAACAGGCAGTATGCCATTCTCTCTGGTTTATGGAAGTGAAGCAGTTCTTCCCTTAAAAATCCAGGTCCCTTTCCTTCGGGTAGCCCTAGCCAGCGAGCTAACTACTGAAGAGGGCTACAGTCTACGACTCCAAGAGCTCGAAGTGCTAGACAAAAAATGCCTATTAGCTCAACAGCGTATTGATCTATACCAAGCACACCTTTCCAGAGCTTTCAACAAAAAGGTGAAGGAAAGGATCTTCCAAGTCGGCGATCTGGTCCTAGCAGTGAGTAGACCGATGGTCATGATGCACAAAACAAAAGAGAAATTCTAGCCTAAATGGGAAGGTCATTTTGTCATTGAATCGGTGTATTCTAACGGTACGTACCGGCTGACCAAGCCTGACGGTGACTTGCTCATGATGCCTATCAATGGCAAGTTCCTGAAGAAGTACTATGTGTAACCTCTTTTACATAATGTTCACATATGTTCAGTCATATAAATGTACAGTGCGATGTTTATATGATTCTAAAAAAAACTATCTAACTGTTATCCGTATTTCGAGAGTCTTGAATACGCCCTGGATAATAGGTCCTCTAAATATTTCCCAGTGGAATCATTTTCATTTTTGACTTCGTCCGAACTCGGTTTGACGAAAACAAATCACGTCCCTATTACCTCTGAATTGTTTTCCGATAATTATTTCCCAAGCGGAATAATCAAATATTTTGCCACGTCCACATAACCTCTAAGCAAAGCATTCATGAAAGATAGTCATGTCCACACTACCTCTGAACTATCCACTCCTCCCTAATGCTATATATCTTTCCACGTCCATATTACCTCTGGTCAGATATAGAACATCCTCTGCTATTACGTCCACATTACCTCTACTAGCAGCTTCATTCAACTTATTATCTATATTCGAATCACTCGAATACAAAATGGATAATGGGTCCACATAAAATTTCCCCAGCGGAATACCCACCAGAAATATCCTTGCTGCGTCCATATTACCTCTAGCATCGATATTTCACAAAACCACATTCACTTCTGAATAGATTCTTTATTTTGTACTTGAACGTCTATCAAAAGGCGAAAAAAGGGTACAAGAGCCATGCTGGCTAGAAGAAAAAGAAGAAGAAGGGAGTTACAAAAAATCTACGGGATATACAGGAAATTGATGTTATCCCTCAGATCTGCAATCTCGGCTTTAAACTTCACAGCAGCTCGGCGCCGTGCCGCTTCTTGATGAGCTGCTTCATCTTCAAAGAGGATCAGACTCTGATGCTCCCCCTCCAACTTCACCAGCTGTTCTTCTAAACGGGCAGAAGTGGTGGAAGTCATGGTAGCCTGGGACAAATAATCCCCTTGTTCAGATGTCGTCGCCCTCAAGTCGGCTTCCAGCTGGACGATCTCATTCCTGATATGCACAATGTGATTGTGCTTCTCAGTGATTTGTGCAGCCAACCTGTTCTTCGAGGCAGCACATGCCTCACTTGCAGCGTTGAACTGGCCACACTGGTCAGCCAGTTCGTCGATCTCCCGAGCGAGGGCGTCCTTCCTTACTTGGAAGGTAGCCTTCTCCTCCGCAAGAGCTGTCATCAAAGCCTCATCCTCTGCACAGAACAGCGACATCAGGCTCCGCTATTTGGCATTCCGGAACCTGGCCACTTGACCCTCCAGGTCATTCAGAACTTTCTTCAGAGTGTTGGCCCGCTCCTCATAGCCGACTATGCTCTCGAGGGCCCCTACCTGACATTCGACAACAGTCTTTACAGGGCCGAAGGCAGCATTCCGATTCCAGACTCCTGGAAGCTTCACTTTCAGTACAGAGTAGAAAGCTCTGACGACTTCCAGGGCCATCTCCTCATCTTCAGTGGAGGTCGTCGGAAAAGAAGATTGGAAAGTCCCTTCCGCTCCATGAAGGGATACCTGACAAGAGGCCAAACTTGACAAGAAAATCCACTCTACCAAAAATGACTCTTGATTATCATGTGTCACGTCCATATTACCTCTGATACCGATAGTCTTCCAACTTGACGCCTGTACCCAACCCGAGATGAAAGGTACGGCACCAAGATCAGAAAACCTATCATGACCATGTTACCTCTGTTATATTTTGTTTCAAATCTATTACCCATATCGTCGGTGTACCAAAGGGTAATAGGTCCATAAAAGTATAATTCCAATCTATTTGCTCGCATTTTCGGATGCACAAAAGGGCAATAGGTCCAAATAAAAAGGGAGAGAGGGGGGTTCCCCAGTGGGATACCCTTTACACAAATGCAATATTTGTCTCTCTAATACAAGCACGACAGATACCACAAGAAAAGAGTGGAGTGAATGCATTCCATTTATTCAAAATTAGTTACATTCACATGACTACATCTCATCTGAGCAAGAAGTAGGAGATTACATTTAATGTCCAAACAGAGGTGAAACACAAAGCTAAAGGCAGACAGAAATACCAAGACAAGATACAGACATTTATGGGAACCAGCCGGAGCAGGTGGGTCAAAACTCTCAGTGCCACTACCCTCAGACTTGGGCTCCTCCTTTACAGCAGCCTCAATCTTAGGAGTCATTACTTCCCCGATGAGCGCCAATTCTTCTTTTACCTCAATTTTTGGTATTACCTCCTCCTTAATGAACGGTGACTCTTGTTTGATGAATGAAGACAACATCTCCTCCTTTACAAAGGTCTCAACCTTCGGTATGGATGCTGCCAAAAGCAAGGGGCAAAAAGAAAGATTCAGAAAATTATAGGAAAAACTAAGTTCTGAAGAGCTTCTATGCGCCCAAAAGGGATATGCGCCCAAAACAAGACATGTGGGCGTATAACACACAGACAGTAAGTGGGCGCATAACGTGCCACATCTTAAATGGAACAAAACATGGAAACACGTGGGCGCATAGCACACCACAGTATCGGTACATGACTTCTGTGGATGCATAGTAATGCTCACAGAAGTATGTTTCCCTAGATGCAAGCGCCCAGGCAGAAGAGAAGTCCGAGCATCGCAAATTAACGCTTGAGACTTCATTTTTTGAAGCATGCTCTCACCCAAAATTGGGTCCTGGACTGCCGAGGACTCTGCCATAGGAGGAGAGCCACTCGACGCAGCCCCCTAGCCCTTTGCGGATCTCCTGGCGGCCTTGGGAGACAAAATTCTCAGAGAAAGAAGACGAAGAGTTCTTCTGAAAAATTCAAAGAAAAAGGAATAATGAACTTTCTCTCTCCCAAGGTCTATTTAAAGGCACAGGCCACTTCTTATGCGCCCACATAATGTACGCACCCATGGTGGTGTATGCGTCTACTGCAGCCTATGTGCCCACGTGAAGGACCAGCTCCCTGCATACTATACGACTGTCTCTTGCTGACGTGGACGACGTATAAAGGATGGACAGCTTCAAATTCTATTCCGATGAATCTGTCAGTTCGATTTTTGAGGAATATCTCAACAATCGTAACTTCCTGACAGGCTGGCCAAATACTATGCACCCAAGGAGAGGGTCGTGCTATGCGCCCATTGCCTCACGAAAAGATGATCCATGCTTCTTTCAAAGTTTTTCAAACTTGTTCAAAGTGTCGAAAACTTTGAAGGGGGTCCTGTAGAAGCATAAATTTTTTTTCAACAAATATAGCTCCATGCACCCAAGTCAAGTGAAGCTCCATGCACCCAGTCATTGTAACTCCAAGCACCCACTCAATGAAGCTCCATGCGCCCAGTCAAGTGTAGCTCCATACGCCCAAGACTAGCTCCCCCGGAAGGAGGGCGTATAGCCTGAGACATGGCTATGCGCCCAAGACTGACTCAGTCAAAGCCACGATCAAAACATGTACCGAAGCGCATGGCCACGTCAGTCTCCACGAGCAGTCGTGCACCGAAGCATGCGGCCACGTCAACACCATGACCAACCTAAGATCTTGCAGCCTGTATGCGCCTACATCTTATGCGCCCAAAGCAGGACTATGCGCCCACATAAGAACCAGCATGTTTCCTTATGTGGGCGCATAACATCATTCCAGCTCGAGAACGACTATAAAATGGGGGCCTCATTCCTCTTCAAAACAAGAGAACGAAGAGCATTTTCAAGAGCCAAATTGCTGCACTTCTTGCCAGTGAGCCGAGAGTTAGCAATTTTCTTAGGTTTTCTCCCACTTTTGTAATCGGAGTGTCAACGGAGTAAAGGAGCAACTGCCGCTCGATCTCCAACGTCCCATTCCCAAGAATTCTTTTTTGTACTCGGGGATCCTCAGCGCAGGATATCTCAGGCGTACTCAATTTGTGGTGTCTTGCGCCAATAAAAGAAAAGACAGCATTTTTTTCTTTTTTTGTGTGTATCCACAGGCTTCTCCGGAGCTTGGCGCAGTCCTGCATTCTGCTGCTATTGTGTTGTATGTCATATTCCCGCACAATCTTTAGCTTGGTGATAATTGAAGCCGTAAATCATACAATATCCCAGTCTATATCGATAATCCTTCATGATATGACCATTCCTATGATAGAAGTGATATATAGGGAGCTTCTTATTTGGATATGGTGTTATTCTATAAAGTTGCTAATGTGCTATAGGATGTCTACTCGACCTGCTTTGTGTCACTCTAGTTGGTACTTGGGATGGCGATGTAGTTCTAGACCTATTCAGGGTTACTAATAAAATCTAACTTACAAATTCATTCCGTTGCCACTAAAGTTAATTACAATAACGTAAGCAAGAACTTTGTCATCGAAGCCTCATCAGCGTAAGGGAATGTCAGCTGAGTGGGGACTGACAAAGAGGTGGCATTTATTTTTCTTAGGGTGTTGGGGTCTGCTGATCATACTGTCCTATATGGGGTCCCAAGGCTTGAGAGTACTGTGGGCTTGTCTGATCTATTTGAAGTATATGTTCATGTCGAAGAGATATGGTTAGGGTCATTGTTGGAGGTTGAGAGGGAACTTGCTCCTCTTGGGCTACCAAGTCTTAATAGGTGATGGTAAGAGGGACAACGTGACTGCTACAAGAATTCATCTTATGGCATAAAGGTAAGAGCAACGTTAGGACGGCTTTCAGCAAGATGCAAATCAAGCAAACAAATGAGAGTTCGATAAGGAATCAAGGGAGGTAATTAAATAAGTGGATGAGATGCTAATTTCCTAATCCTATATGCAGGTTCGTATCAACACAATTACGTAATCGATATGATATTTTCTGACCTGCAAAGGCCACTACAAAAATATATATCGTCCTAGTCCCAATATTCATAGGACTAGGTGTATGTAAACGCCAGCTGTATGTATACAAAGAATACTCCAATATACAAAAACTCCGAACACATACATAAGCTGTGATAATTCATAATAGCAAATGGGCCAGGTAGTTCTATATTATCTCATCCACATAGATAAATAAAAGAAATAGTCCAATAATGAATAAAATATCAAATGATAATATAGCCGGTTGGAGACAAATTCACTACCAAAAAACTATGAAGAATAGTCAAAGATAACTGGAGTCCGACCTCCTAAAATAAATAAAATAAAGGAAAAAAGTTGCAAATAAAAAATGTCTATCTACCACGATAATCACTAATACTCAGAAGACAAAACCTCCAAGACAGCAGAAGTAGAAACTACGGCTGAACCATGCTCCTGTGGATAATCCTAATCATCTATACCTGGAAAGATCACCACGTCCTCAAAGAAACGTGACAAGATACACAAAAATATGCCATACAAACTAAATATATAAAGGATGAATACAAGTGGGCTCCTAACCATTCTACTATAATTATGCAGTTAAGAACAAATCTTTCACGCATGGGCACTCTGGCTACAATAGGATTGGCATAGTCCCTTATTTGGGCACTAGGGACCTACTTGCATAACGCTTTTCGAACGTCACAGGCCATCATTAACATTAGGGGTAATCTTATCCATGTTTTCGACGGAGCTCACAAGTTACAAAAGGCAAAGTGCAAAAGTGACTCATATGCTAAGGAACTATCCTCCCACCCTATGCCTATCTGTGTCATCTCCACAACACATATGAAACTCTAATAAATGCTAAGTCCGCTAAACATGTATATTCTATTAGCAGTTACTTCCTATCAGTTGAATGTCCTAAACACATCAGTGGCCAGCAGACTATGTAAGTCTGTATCCTACATGATATTTAATGGAACTGGGGATTCCCAGGACCCTTCCTTTGGTGTGCGTATTGATCGATAGAAAGTTAAACAGATCTAATACGTGTTCTAACGCTTCATAGGCGAAAACTAGTGTTCACGAATTATACTTGTGGCGGAAAGGAGACAAGTAATTCTTGGCAATCTCGAGCGGACGACTCCAAGATCTTTTGCACGTATTCCTTCCTCGAGTTGGACGTCGTGTGGGCGATAATCTCCCAACCTTTTCTTTTCCTTGGCAGCCCTCTCTTTTTCTCCTTACGTGAATCATGAATATAGAGAAAGTTTTAGATTTCTGATCCATAATCTGGTGGCCAGAGAATAGAGGATATATATAGGCTACGGCAGGGACCATGAGGAGAAATTAGTGTTAGGCCTCCTAACGGATCTAGATATCCCGTGTTCAGCCCGAACACACAATCTAGGCCCATTAATAATAGCTCGGTCCACTAATGAGGTATTGTTGCACTACCTTCCTAATCCCAAATTATGTTTGTGGGCTTCTTTTATTATATGCTCGTTTGGCTCCCCATGTTAAGATATCGTATGTTCGTCGATCAAATTAAGTTACTGACAACTATATTGATTCGACATCTTTTATCCTTAAGTAGTACCGCTCAACTTTATTTGTCATGTCGGATATAATCCACCTATAGGGTTTACATGACAATCCTTATGAGCTCCTTAAGGGGACATCATCAACCCGATGTATCGGGATACGGATTCCATTTATAATCAACAGTCCATCATACATACAATGTTATTACCCAATTCATAGAGGTAGTTGATCCATAATGAATCTTACTCTTTTATGAGTCAAAGTAATGCACACTGCATATAAATGTCTGTTGTTATATCCGGATTAAGAGCACAAGCATCCATAATAACAGAGGTATTTGTTCTCCTATGTAGTCAGTACAAAGAGAACAACCTCAACTGGTCCTGTTCAATACACACAAAGTGTACTAGTGTAAACCTATAGTCAAGATAGACTAATACCAGATTATACTACAACCTTTCCAATAGATTGTCCAAGTCCATCTAGGTTGTAAACTATTTATATACTCCTATAGGGAACTGATAATATGATCTTCTGTGTGACACCACACACCATATTATCTACAATATAGAATATCAGACATTTGTATTAACACCTGCAACAAATACAATATACAAACATTTGCACATATGATTTTTATTCAAAATTTAAGGAAATAAGGTTACTACAAAAGTGATGCTTTTAGTATTTAACCCTAACAATCTCCCACTTATACTCAAAGCATTGCTTTTCGATATACTGTTACAAATCTCCCACTTATACTTAAAGCCATACTGCTACACATCTGACTCTCATTCCCTCAACATGACTGTCAAAAGCCATAGCTGGTAAGCTCTTTGTAAAGTGATCAGCTAGGTTGTCGGCTGATGCTATCTTGATCATAGCAACTTTTTCTTTCTTTACGAAATCTCGTATCAGGTGGTACTTACGCTCAATATGTTTGCCTGTCTTATGGGCTTGTGGTTCCTTCGAGTTTACAACTGTACCACTATTATCACAATAAGGTGTAATAGACTTATGTCACGATCCGCTACCAAAATTGTTGGGCCGGGCCGAGTCATGTCCAGTCTAAGATTGAGATAAAGCGTAGTAAGCTGTTCCAAAGATATCAAGGTAAGACTAAAATGTGCTAACAGTTCTATAAGTAATAAAGAGTCAGAAATGTCCCAAACACAAAAGTTATCTCGTATATAAGAAAGTTCCAAGTATAAGTCCATAATATAAAGCTGGATACAAGTCCACCCACAAAATATATAGTCTAATACATGACTACTCTAAAAGTCCAAAGTAAATAGACAACTAGACGAGTTTTTCCGCAGGTACATCCTCGTTAGACAAGGCCCGGTCGTTGGTAGTAACTCCATAATATGAATCGCAGAGCAACTCCTCCTCGGTAAGTATACCTACAATATTATCCTGTCAGGACGGAAGCAAGTACTGATTCTAATAAACATATAATACTGATCATGTGATGGAAAGAAATGACATAACATGTTTATCCAATTTTTAGATACATTTTATCATGGCAATAATTATTTGTTTTAATGTTTAAAACTGTAGTAGGTGAGTGATCAGTCAATAGGTAATCAGGATGTACAGTGGTACATATTAATTTTCTGAAATGTATATATGTACCCTTAACGGCATCGGTGTATGTCCATACACAAATGCGGGATCAGACATACGATAAAGTTACATATAGATTGTAACAGTGCTCGGTAAATACATACGGAGAAGGGGGCATGATCACGTACACTACTAACAGTTTCCCCTTAACCCGTTGTTTAAACATGTGAGAGATATGAAAAACTATCCTAAACATGGTAGAGACTGGAAGTAATACAACATGTGAAGTTTTAACTTGCTACCCCAAGGATCAGCATTTAACATGGTTAGAATTCACAGTTTATGGTTATAGCAGTATGTAAAGTTTATAGAACTTGCCTTTAGCAAAGCAAAGCAGTGATATAAATGCTATAGAAGCCTGATGACTCGTCACTGTAGAAATAACACATAAACTTAGTTTTTATACTAAGTTAAACACTAAGACACTAGTTGTGTGATACGACTTTCTGACTGGACACTAGTCAAATGGTGACTTTAGCATAGGAGACCAACGTAGGGTGAATAATACCCAAACTAACTTTCTAGGGTCTTTATACTAGTGTAGGGTGAGGTTCAATACGACTATAACTCAAAACAACACAAAATATTGCAAGTCGTAACTATTCAATAAATAAATCAAACTGTACACTGTGTTTCAACAATTTTTGAGATAGACAAAAAGCTCAATTTTACATAAAATAAAGTAAAAATGATCCTTGTTAATTATAGAAATTTATACTAATTTTTCTGGAATTTATAAACCCTCATAAATATTTATTAAAAATCAGCAAACATATGTATCCTGAAAATGTGTTCTTTTTTCCCATTTTTATAAAATACCAAAATTACTTATTAAATGCTGTAAAAATAATAGTCAATTAGCTAAATTAACATAGTATTTAAATACATTTTTTCCCAAATTTTTATAGCACTTAAAATATATATAGAAATTCAAAAACAGCAAGTAACACTTTCTGGAAAATAATTAATTAATTATTTACTATTTTGTCCATGTATTCGAAATTGAACCGAAGTCCAGATACAGGACCCAGAGCCATGAATCAAGTCCAATATGACTTGTACAGACTCTGAAAATATTAGACACAGTTGGGCCCAAAAATCCATGCTAGGTTTGGACATCAATTGGTCATAATTAATAAAATACAGGAATTTAAATATAACTAATATATTTTAAAGCGGTAAGATATGTAAGTCACAAAAATACATAATAAAAATAACTTGTTAAATTTTACATAATAATATTTTGTACAAGGTAGAATTTGAAATACATACATAAATATACAACAACAATATTTATATATATATATATATATATATATATATATATATATATATATATATATATATATATATATATATATATATATATATTTTACATAAATATACAACAACAATATTTATATATATATATATATATATATATATATATATATATATATATATATATATATATATATATATATATATATATATATATATATATATATATATATATATATATATATATATATATATATATATATATTTATAAAAATATATATATATATATATATATATATATATATATATATATATATATATATATATATATATAAATATACATATATATAAAAAAAAAAAATATATATATATATATATATATATATAAAGTACTAAATATAATATATATATATATATATATTTATATATATATATATATATATATATATATATATATATATATATATATAAAAGTATATATAATAATATATATATATATACATAAATAGATATACATATATACACATATATATAAATACATATATACATATATGTATATATAAAAATATATACATATATACATATATATAATAAATAAAATAAAATAAAAAAAATATATATATACATATATATAATAAAATAAACAAAACGAAACAAAAAGAAAAGAAGAGGAAAGGGGGGGCTCGAACTCGGCCAAGGCAAGGAGAGTGTTTAGCGCGCTCGGGCTGGCCAGGGGGTCAGGCCGAGTCATTTGTTTAGGGAAAGGGTTTGGGTTAGATTTATTAGGGTTTAAGGTTAATGGGTTTCTGAACCCAACAACATGACCAAAACCCGTTAACCCAATAACCTAAATAACAGTTCGACTTCGTGAGTAAATGGAATCTGATCCAGTGTCGTGTGTCCGCGCCCAGCACGACACGCACGGCCATGCAAACGCGTGTCAAACCCTACTGTTAGGTCCCTCATGTCCAGGCGAACGTCATGCGTAAGTTTGGGACACGCACGACACAATTTTGGGGTTGTTACCTTCGTGTCCGGCGAGCTGGGGGTTGTGGAGGGTACTGGACGGCAGCTAGAGGCGTCGTGGTCGCAGTGCTGGGGTGGCGCTGCACTTGCCTGGCTGCGGCGAACACATTGGTGGTGGTCGATGGCGGTGGAGGTGGCTGTAGAGGTGGCGTTAGAGGTCGTCGGAGTTAGGGTTTCGGTGGGGTCTCATCGGGGAAGGAGTGGAGGCGGTACTGTGGGCGGTCGTGGTGGTGTGCTAGGGTTAGGTTTTGGTCTGGGGAGTATTTATAGGGAGGAGGAGGTCGGTCTTAGTGGCTAGGTCGGCCGGGAAAGGCGGTGGAAAGGTCGGTGGTCATCGGGGCAGCTGGCCAGAGAACGTGGGGGGGGGGTGATGGTGGTTTTGCAAGAAGGCCCCTAGGTTTTAGGAATTTACAGTTAGGTCCTTCCCACTAACTAATGCAAAAACGAATTTGCAAATCCCCTCCCGCTCTGTTTATATCCAAATTAAATTTGCATAGAACATTTAGGAAATTATAAGCAGCATTTAAACAATCTAAATAATTACAAAACTCAATTAAAACATTTTGTAAAATTATAAACTTATATTTTTTGTAATTAAAATGCATTTAAAATTATTTAAAAATTCTAGAAAAATTCCCAAAAATTATAATAAATTATTTTAAAGCTAAATAGGTTATTAACATCTAATTAACTCTAATTAAACCAAATTTGAAAAACATGGGCTGACAAGTCTTCCCTCCTTGAAAAATTTTGTCCTGGAAATTCACAAGGATAGAAAACTCTACAATCATTCTAACATAACAAGCAATGCAACAAATGACTAAGGCTACGATCAAAACTAACCTCTAAGGTATCAAGCGGTAACGGGTGGTTCCCTTGCAGCTGTTGGGTCGAACAAGTAAGGATATCTCTCCCTCATGTCCGACCCCCTCTCCTAAGTAGATTCACCCGGAGAGTGACGACTCCAAGCTACTCGTACTAAGGGTATAAATTTGTTCCTCAGCCTCTTCTTCCTCTTGTCCAATATCTCCACTGGCTGTTCAGTGACTGTAAGGCCCGGTCCGATCTCCAACTCTGAATGATCTAGAACATGGCTGGGGTCCAGAACATATCTCCTCAGCTGAGACATATGAAAGTTATCATGAACTCCTGCTAGGTTGGGTGGAAATGCAATCCTGTAAGCTACCTCTCCGATCGTGCCAAGTATCTCGAACGGCCTGATGTATCTGGGGCTCAGCTTGCCTCCTCATCTGAACCGGATCATCCCTGTCGTAGGTGATATCTTCACCAGCACCATATCTCCATCAGCGAACTCCATCGGTCTGCGACTAGCATCGGCCCAGTGTTTCTGCCTGTCTTAAGCGACTCTGAGCCTGTCTTTGATCATCCCGACCTTCTCTGCTACATCCGTAATCATCTCTGGTCCAAGCATAACTCTGTCCCCAATATCGTCCCAAAAGAGCGATGTACGGCATCGTCGTCCATATAGTACCTCGAAAGGAGACATACCGATGCTGGCTTGGTAGCTGTTGTTGTATGGAAACTCTACCAAGTGCAGATGGCTCTCCCATGATCCGCCAAAGTCCAGCACACAAGTCCTCAGCATGTCCTCTAGCATCTGTATCGTCCTCTCGGACTGTCTATCTGTCTGCGGGTGGTACGCCGTACTAAACTTGAGCCAACTGCCCAACTCCTCCAGCAAGCTCCTCCAGTAGTGGGACGTGAATCTGTTGTCTCGGTCCGACACGATGCTCACTGGTACTCCATGCAAGCAAACTATCTGCTGTATGTATAGCTCCGCCAACTTTTCGGTGGAAAGCCCCACCTTGAAGGGTATGAAGTGCGCACACTTCGTCAGCCTGTCCACGATGACCCAAATGGCATCCTTTCCTCCTTGGGAACGAGGAAGCCCTGAGACGAATTCCATCGTAATGTGTTTCCACTTCCACTCGGGAATGGGTAATGGCAGCAGTAGACCAGCTGGCCTCTAGCGCTCCGCCTTGACCTGCTGGCAAACTAGACATCTCGAAATAAAACGTGATACATCTCTCTTCATCCCGTGCCACCAAAGATGTTCCCGTAAGTCACGGTACATCTTATTGGCACCAGGGTGAATAGAATATCGAGATCGGTGTGCCTCCTGCAAGACTGCCTCTATTATCTCTTCCTTCGGCACGCATAACCGGCTGCCATGCCTTAAGGATCCATCCTCTGCTACGGTGAAGTCATCTAGCAATCCTGCTAAAGCCTGGGCTCGAAGTCTGCGAAGGCTCTCATCTGTAGACTGTGCCTCCTTGATTTGCTCCATCAAACCTGACTGAATGTCAAGTGCCATCATCTGTATCACTGATCCTGGCCAAACTATCTCGATACCGAGCTTCTCCAGATCTTCTCGCAAATATCGATCTATCATCAGATACCATGCCATCGGATGCCTGCTCAGCGTATCCGCCACCACATGGCCTTCCCGGGCTGATACTGTAAATCGATGTCGAAGTCCTTCATCAACTATAACTATCGTCTTTGCCTCATGTTCAGCTCTTTCTGCGTGAACACATACTTCAAGCTCTTGTGGTTAGTAAAGATTTCCGCATGCTCTCCGTAGAAGTAATGTTTCCATAACTTGAGTACAAAGATCACCGCAGCTAACTCTAGGTCATGGGTAGGATAGTTCTGCTCATGAGTCCGTAGTTGCTTAGATGCATAAGCAATCACTTTCTCATGCTGCTGTAGGACACATCCTAGCCCCTTTCTCGAAGCATCGCTGTATATGGTAAAACCTCCAGATCCTGAAGGTAATGTCAGAACTGGAGCGGCCGTCAGCCTCCACTTAAGCTCCTCAAACGCTGCCTAGCAGTCCTTTGACCAGATGTAATATGCATCCTTCCGCGTCAGTTTCATCATGGGTTCAGCTATCCAAGCAAAGTCTTGGACGAACTTCCTATAATAGCCGGCTTAACCCAGAAAGCTCCTGATTTCTGAAACTGACGTCGGAGCCTTCCATAGGATCCACCGAGATCCCCTCTTCAGTAACTATATGACCGAGAAACTCCACTCGTTCTAAAAAGAACTCGTACTTCGAAAATTTGGCAAACAACCTCTCCTGCCTCAGAATCCCCAAAACTGTCCGCAAGTGCTCTGCGTGCTCCTCCGGTGTCTTCGAGTATATCAGGATATCGTCGATAAATACTACGGCAAACTTATCAAGATACTGGTGAAATGTCTTATTCATCAAGTTCATAAAGACAGCTGGCATATTTGTGAGACCAAATGGCATCACCAGAAACTCGTATTGTCCGTACTTCATGTTGAACGCCGTCTTCTGGATGTCTGCAGCCCTGACTTTCACCTGGTGGTACCCGGATCTCAAATCTATCCTAGAAAACACCTTCACCCCACTCAACTGGTCGAACAAATCATCTATCCTAGGTAGAGGGTATTTGTTCTTAATGGTGATGGTATTCAACGCCCGATAGTCAATGCACAACCGAACTGTACCATCCTTCTTAGGCATAAAGAGCACTGGTGCTCTCCATGGAGAAGCACTAGATCGAATAAAACCATTTTTCAACAGGTCATCAATCTGCTCCTTCATCTCAACGGCCTCCTTGGGGTTCACTCTATAGCAAGCCCAGGATACTGGTGATGAACCCGGTACTAAATCTATAGTGAACTCCACATCTCTATCAGGCGGAAGTCCTGGAAGATCCTCTGGGAATACATCCATAAATTCCCTAATAATAGGGTGTGGCGGTACTATCTCCCCAACTGTCGCACAACAGTTCGGCTCTAGGCTGATCCCCGGCCATGTCCTCGTGACACTGAATGGTGCCGTACATAGGGGACTAAACAGAATACTACCCTCATGACAGTCTATAGCTGCATGGGCATAGCTAAGCCAGTCCATCCCCAATATGATATCATACCCGGGGAGTGGCATCATAAAGAATTGTCCCCTAAACTCTCTCCCAGCTATAGTAATAGAGTATCCATAGATAGCTCTAATGGGCACTGGTCCGTATCCTATTATTACTCTACTCATCTCCTCGGTAGGTGTAGCTTCTAAGTTGTGTTTATGCAAAAACTCTAATGACAGGAAGCTATGAGAAGTACCGGAATCAAACAAGCATAGAGCTAGAAAAGTATACAAATAAACATGACCTGTGATGACGTCAGCCAAATAATCTGGCTCTGAAACCTGCTCCGGCTCCGGCTCCGGCTCAAGAGCCAGACTATAAGCCTTCCCCTGGGGTCCCTTCTGCTGCGGCAGATGTTGCCCAAACCTCTGTTGTTGAGTCGGAAGCGACGGTCCTCTAGACTGTGGTCCGGCACCTGGTATCCTCGCTACTGGCCACTCCTGAAGCTGGTGGGTGGCAGACCTACAAGCTAAATACTGCCCTAACCTCTTCCTACAGACGATAGTGTCATGGCCTGGCCTCCTACAGAATACACACAAAGCTCCCTTCTGATGCTGCCGGGGTCCCGGGGCTCTAACTGGCGGGGTCGGGTGATGGGGTGTGGGAGGACGGTATGTCTGCTGGTGCGGAGTCGGCGCTCTCGATTGGAAAGCATGACGCTTGGAGGGTCCCTCAAGGTGTACAGAAGCTGGCCTCTTGTAAGACAGAAGACGCTCCTCTATGCTCCGGGCCAACTCTAGGCTCTGGTAGTAGTCAGTCGTACCGTTCGCCACTATAAGAATGCCAATGCCTGAAACTAGCCCATGGCAAAACCTACGCGTCATCTCCTCAGGGTCTGCAACTAGACTAGGAGCGAAACGGCTCAGGCGACTAAACTCTGCCACATACTCATCAACAGAATGGTTCCCCTGCTGGATGTTCTGGAATCGTAGCCCCATGGCTACCCTAGTGGTAGTCGAGAAGAATTTCTTCTTGAACTGGTTCTTGAATTGATCCCAAGTGGCCTTCCCTCTCGCGAATAGCGGCTCATTCCGGAACCAAACTCCTGCCAAGTCTATCAGCAGAAATCCTGCTGCCTCGACCTGGAGGTCATTCGGCAACCTAGCTCTAAGGACCTTCCTCTCTACCGAGTCTAGCCAATCATCTGCTACTACTATACCCTCAGTCCCTAAGAACTCCTTGGGGTTTATACCCATGAAGTCCTTGATTGTCCCTGTTCTCTGCCGTGGCTCTACAGGTGGTGGGACCACGGTACGTTCCTCAGAATGCTCTATGCTCTGACGGAGTAGGGTGGTCTGCTCCTAGTGGGTCGTTAGGAACCCCTGGATCAGAGTGAGCAGTTGGTTCCCATCGAGTGTGACAAAAGCCTGGGTAGGTATAGTAATAGGTGGTGGTAGAAGTATCGGGTCCTGCTGGGACTGTGATATGGAAGGTGGTTGAGGCATTTGGGTTGGTGGATTTGTGGAGTAGGGAAGTATAGTAGGTGGAGGTACATCGATCAACTGGTCAACCGACTGTATAGGGAGTATGCCATTCTCAGGTGTGACATACTGGGATGAGCGGGTGAGCACCATCTAAATAAATAAAAGGGACTTATAAGACTCTTTAAAGTAAATAATCATAAATAACAAAAAATCCAATTTGTAACAACGAACATGTGATGCGTTTCCTATGTTGCAATCCTAGTAATCCTCTAGATGTTCTAAGCGTCATTCCTAGTGTTGTCTAATTACCTTAAGTTCCTAATTGCAGGCGAGCTTGGTACAATAACGTAATCAAATAATTTAGTCAGGACCTGCATGGGCCACCACTAAAAATATGTCACGATCCGCTAACCTTGTTGGGCCGGGCCGAGTCATGTCCAGCCTACGCTTGAGATAAAGCGTAGTAAGCTGTTCCAAAGATATCAAGGTAAGACTAAAATGTGCTAACAGTTCTATAAGTAATAAAGAGTCTGAAATGTCCCAAACACAGAAGTCATCTCGACTGCAGAAGAGTTGGCCTTTGTTGCAGAGATGTTGGGGTGACCCGACTGCAGAAGAGTTGCCTCATGACGATGTGTTTTGGGTAACGTGCATGGACTTTTGTCCTGATGATGCGCCGAAGCCCTTTCACCTGATGCGCATGGACTTAGGTCCTGAGGATGTGCCGAAGCTAGGATATGATCTGTGCGCACTGGTTTTGACCCCGACGTTGCGTCAGGTTGCTAATGCGCCTTTGGTATGTGCTGACTTCTTACTTTGGTACTGTTTACAGGTTCTACGCCCAAGACAAAGGCCTTTGTAAAGAAGGAGACACCATTTTTTTATCAAACGAAAGGTGTACATTAAGGAGGAGGTGATTCCCAAAGTTGAAATCAAGGAAGAAACGACGGCCATCGATGAAAAAGTAATTACGAAAGCTGAGGTCGTTGTTAAGGAGGAACTAGCACCGGAAGGTAGCAGTATCGGAAGTTCTGACACTACTGTTGTAACACCCAATTTTCCAGATGAGGGTAATTTTGAAATTTTGTAATTATAATTATTATTTATTGATAATTATTTCATATTATAATTTTTAGTGATTTTTAAATTATTTTAAACTATTTAAATTCATGACTTATGGTTTTGACGTTTTGCTAGTGAAACCCTAGAGACTGTTTGACCTAGAGCCTAACCATGTGATTATGATATTTTAATGTCATTTTTGGCCTAAGAATATTTTTGCATTTGACCTCTTTGAATTATTTTGATATCATTTTATTATTTATGATATTGTTTTGGGGTTATTTGAGTCGGGTTCGAATTTCAACTCAATCCGACTTGAAACGGGGACCCGGGGGTAGTTTGACTCTAGTGGGACCCACACACTAGTTAGGCATGGCCCACATGATATTAATTTTAGTCCATGATATAAATATTTTAGTTAAAGGTTAGACTAATTATTATGGATAAGGTTAGTGTGATTAGAGACTTTAGAATGACTAATTTAGCCCCAACCAATTAGCCCTTTTCTAATACTCGTAGAATAGGTTAGTGGGGGCATTTTGGACCTTACCATAATAGGACAAATAGCCCCATATGGCCAGCCACTTTGGTAGAGGATAGGCTCAAGTTCATTTCATTATTCTCATCCACACTCTCTCTCTTGTTCTTCTCCAAATTTCCAGAGAGCAATCCCTAGCAATTTCTCCACCAAATCCTTCCATTTCGCCACCAAATCTTCTTCTTTCCTTCTCCATTCTAGCCAAGGAGGAAGCTACCCAAGTTTGGGAGGATTCGGAGCTCGTTCGTGTCCTTTTGGAATCTCTACGTGTTGGTGTCGCTCCGGAAAGGCTTTTCTTCGATTCGATCTACCGGAAGGTATAAATCTCTTCTCCTTTTCATTTTCTCATGTATATAGGTCTATTTTGAACCCATAGGAATGACCCCCATGGTTGTATCTCCATTTCGTGTCTATTTGGAGGTCATAGGAGTGTCCTTTGTGTTGTGGTTGTGTCCATGTGGGAAATCCCAAATTTGGACACACTATGTGTTGTTGTTATGTATGAATGAATTATTACATATTTAATCTCATATTTTTGTATTGGAGATGTGTTCTATAGTGTCTCATATATATATATTAGTGTAGAGAGTGAGTTCTTGATATATTATGTTATATACTTGTGTTCTTTTGTCTCAAACTACCCAAATCCGTCATAATTTTGTTCCACGTTTTTAATTTCAGCCCTAACTTAGAAATGTCATAACTTCTAGCTCAAAGCTTGGTTTAATCTCCCATTTTTTTTAAAAGAAGCATATTGAAGTTAGCTTTCCAAAAACATGTATTAATAGGCCTAATTCTCTCTGTAACTTTTTAGAGAATTATTTGAGTGTCAGCTGTACGAAAGACAAACGCGTTCTCAGTGTTTTCGCGATTCGAGGAGTTTCCGAAAATGAAAACGTGATCCGTTTCAAGTTTCGGAAAGCTAACACATAGATCTATAACATACTTTTATCCTAGATTTTAATTCATGCTGAGATGGTACAGTATTGATTATTAGTAGGAGTTATTATTCGGCATATGCATTTTGTGCACCCTTGTGTGTAATATAATGTTCTATTTGATTTTAACCCATGTTAATGTATATACATTATGTAATTAAATAGAGAATGCAAGCATGAGTAAATGTTTAAATAAATGATGTATGAGGTGTAAGTATCCTATCTAATGTAAGCATGTATAAGTATGGCTTGTAATGAATATGTAGGTTCCATAGTATGTAATGTATGGTGCATATAGTAGTGCAAGAGAATAAATGAATGATGAATGAATGCAAGCATGAATGTAATGTAATAATAGATGTAATATATGTAGCCTTGTTAGGAATAAAACTGGAATTTAGTTTTGTTTCACTAAATAAGAGATACATGAGAACTCATATATGTGAATGTTAACTTCCTATTGACACTTTGCTACACAACTGTCATGCCTCACTATCACTCCACAGACAATGCACACTACACTATATAACCCTCACACCCTCACTCATTGACACTCTCACTCACACATTGCCTAACACTCATTCCATGACAACACACACATGTTCTTGTGCACTTTCATGACACACACACACCCATGAACACTTACACATGCTCTTCTCTCTCCCTCTCTCTCTCTATATATATATATACTATACATGGCTAAATGTGTTAATATGGTAAATAGAGTTTTTCTATAGTTATTTATACATATATGTGATATAGGGCCTAGTGTTGAATTCTTTTTTCATGTACACCTCCATGTTCACACACACACATAGCTTTACATGTTAGCTTCCTTTCTCTTATGTATAATATTGAATGTGATGGCTTGTGTTTGGCTTGTATAGCCTTGTGATTGGTGTGTGATTGCTAGACTAGGCTTGGTTAGGCCAAGTGAGACTTATTAGACTTGTTTGGCTAGGATTTGACCTAGTTGACCTAGTTTGACTAGTCTAGTTGACTGGAGTTGACCAAGTGTTGACTTTAGTCTAGTTTGACCTAGACAGCATGCAGATGCATTGTAGATTATATTTATCATTCCCTGTGTACATCTTGACTTGTATTGCTCTAACTAGGAGTCAGGTACCTCATCTCGGATAGTACATTTACTTCAGACATTCAGATACGAGGCGAGTACATTCTCTGACCGTTTCATACTTGTCTGGATTTACATTCTTGCTCTAGATTACTGTACTTGATGCTGACACGTTGTTATCACGGATTGGTACTATACGGATCTTCTTCTGAGATGTTATCTCCTCGTATTCACTAAATACATATTGTGATGTGTGTTTCACTTACATATTGTATTTATTGAATACCCTTATCATTGTACACTCATTGTGCATATTGTACTCTCATTATCACATTGAGCCATTGTACAAGCCATTGTACAAGCCATTGTATAAGGTAACGTAACTGAATTGGATCCTTGTGTATTGATTGGGGAGGGAGAGTAAAATTGGTTATGTGATCAATCCTATTGTATAAGAAATTGTATATGTCCATTGTACACCCACGTACAAAGGAGTCCCATTTTATTGTATAACCTAACCCGTTTACATAACCATATTGTGCTCTAAATCACATGTTGCTTACAGTTCTTACTTCCCATATATAGATATTTTCCATTATCAAATCTCTGATGTTTTCATATACATTCTTCTTTCAGCGTTTCATATACCTTACTCTATTGCATGCTTTATATTTCCTAACATGAAATGAACTGCGTGAGATGTTTTGTGCTCGCTCCCGTCCTGACTTGACCTGTTGAAAATTTTACAGAGGATGATAAGGAACCCTGCACCCTTACTTGGAGTTTGCCTAGTTGACACTCGCGACCTGGACCCCTGGGGAGGTTCAGGCAGCTGCTCAGGATGATACCTTGTATAGTGTAGATAGCTTAGACTGTCCTTTATTTTCATGTTTAGCTGTTGTTTTATTTTCAGAGTTGTATATTTTAGAGATGTTGAGACTTTGTTATTTCTTTCTGCTGTACCTCAGTTGAGGATTTCTTATCTATTTTCCATCATGCTACATTCTACCTTAGATTGTGATTGAGTTGTACCTCTGTGTTGGCCTTCTTATGGACAGTATTCATATTATGTTAGTTATAGTTCATGACCTAGAACAGCGTTCTACCGCCGACACTGCGGCGTAGGCTGGGCGTTGTTACGCTCTCGTACCTTCACAGTGGGTGCAGATCGTGACACATTTTTAGTAGTGGCCCATGCAGGTCGAGTTTATATAGTGGTATTCGAACTAGAGTATCACTACAGCCTGCAGTAGGATTAGGATATTTTTGGGGTACTCAATCACATTAGGAAAAACTCTTAATCAGATTCCTTTTATCCAATTGCTGCTTATTGATTTCCCTTGAATATAAACTGTCATTCCTTGATTTTTTGCTTCATTCTCAGTAATTGCTTCTTGTTTTGATCTGTCTTCATGATGGTTATGAAGACACGATCTCATCGCTTCGGTTCGGGGGATACTATCGAGAGGCTAGCCACCTCTCGTCCTGCTCATCAGGGCCTCGAGATCGCAGCTCATGTTGTACCGACTCAGGTTGGCGTTTCTGCTACATTGGAGGTGCACCTCTATCTGTACAGAGATTTTCTTCCGTCATTTCTGATTTCTCTCAGCAGCGGTGATTCATGCAGCATCAGCAGCAGACCAGGGAAAACTAGCAGGGCGAGCTATCGTCAGGACAGTCAAGGATGCGCAGACCATTGGAGATCTTGCTGCAAGTTCTGTTCTTCTCAATTCCATTCCTGCAATTGTCTTTTATAATTACCTTGAAATCCGATTCCATCTGTTCCTTGTTGATTGATTAATTTTGTCATGTTACTCTTTTGTTGTGTTTGTTTATTTTCTTCTAAGAAAATCATATGGGCTAGGTCGCCTAAATCATGGAATCTAGAATCCTCGATAGTCGTGTTAGTTGGCATAGTGAGGACATGTAGTCAGATTTTGGATGTATTCTCGGGTATGGGAATTTAAGGTTTTTGCCGTCGCATGCGGTACTGCGAAAATTTTAAATACCATGAACCTAGAGGTACGTACCTTAGTCAAGGACTCTGTGATTATCGTAGCCTTGCTCACTAGCATGATGAAGACTCTGGACAACATGATTTTGGACAGACGCATATGATTAACAGATTGTATCTTGAGAAGGTTTAAACATCATACCCTTTTGATTGTTATAAATGACTTAGGAGTAGGAATATTTAGTTTTGTAGAGCTTATTCATAGGTAGGTCCTTCATAGTATAATGGTATGATGACTTGTAGAGTGTCTGTACCCTAGAGGTGATAGTTAGCATTGGTGTTAGAATAGTAACCCATTGCAGATAATTCTCCTGTTATCTATAATACCAACCAGTTACACATAGGATGTTAGTATGCCTTACATCCTTGATGATTATTACTACTTTTCCTTACCTTTTCCAGTGAGGCACCCATGACCAGAGCCTGCCTTTGAGTATAGTTGTAGTTTCACCTAAGACCGAGAGGTCTATTTGCATAGATAGATTGCAGATGATATTGGCATATGGGATATAGGTTAGTTGGTATCTATAGGCCATTGTTGTATAGGGTTATAAACATGTTGTTTAGCCTATACTTGGTTCAGTTTTCCATTTTAGTTAAGTTTTCTTCGTGTTGAATTCCTTTATGTTGATCACCTTTATAGGTAGTGTGCAGACCCTTCACTAGATACCATGTCCCCTTGATTCAGACCATTCATCCTTAGCCTAGTTCTAAGCATTGTTTCAGACCCTTATAAGTTTAGTCTGCCTTAACCCTTGGTTGATCAGTCATGTATATATATATAGATGATATACTTAGGATATATGTGATGGGTTGTTATTCTTGAGCATATATATATATATATATATGTGGTATTTGGTATTCATGTGCTTAGCTTGTTGGTATTTAGTTATAGGTGACTTGATAGGACTGGGAAGTTAAGAGCTAGTCTATTATAGAGTTTCTCTTTTGCTAAATTCTAGTTGCCAACACCTAGGTAGCTAGCATAGGTAAATCCGAAGAAGTTGACCAGCTGATGACCAAGTACTAGGACGTTGAGAAAATTGACTAGTGATTGACCCTTGACTATGTTTGACCCAGAAGGGGTGCGATCATCTTAATTTCGAGGACGAAATTTTTATAAGGTGGGTAGGATTGTAACACCCAATTTTTCAGATGAGGGTAATTTTGAAATTTTGTAATTATAATTATTATTTATTGATAATTATTTCATATTATGATTTTTTAGTAATTTTTAAATTATTTTAAACTATTTAAATTTATGACTTGTGGTTTTGACGTTTCGCTAGTGAAACCCTAGAGACTGTTTGACCTAGAGCCTAACCATGTGATTGTGATATTTTAATGTCATTTTTGGCCTAAGGATATTTTTGTATTTGACCTCTTTGAAATAGTTTGATATCATTTTATTATTTATGATATTGTTTTGGGGTTATTTGAGTCGGGTTCGAATTTCAACTCAATCTGACTTGAAACGGGGACCCGGGGGTAGTTTGACTCTAGTGGGACCCACACACTAGTTAGGCATGGCCCACATGATATTAATTTTAGTCCATATGATAGAAATATTTTAGTTAGAGGTTAGACTAATTATTATGGATAAGGTTAGTATGATTAGAGACTTTAGAATGACTAATTTAGCCCCAACCAATTAGCCCTTTTCTAATACTCATAGAATAGGTTAGTGGGGGCATTTTGGACCTTACCATAATAGGACAAATAGCCCCATATGGCCAGCCACTTTGAGAAAGGATAGGCTCAAGTTTATTTCATTATTCTCATCCACACTCTCTCTCTTGTTCTTCCCCAAATTTCTAGAGAGCAATCCCTAGCAATTTCTCCACCAAATTCTTCCATTTCGCCACCAAATCTTCCTCTTTCCTTCTTCATTCTAGCCAAGGAGGAAGCTACCTAAGTTTGGGAGGATTCGGAGCTCGTTCGTGTCCTTTTGGAATCTCTACGTGTCGGTGTCGCTCCGGGAAGGCTTTTCTTCGATTCGATCTACCGGAAGGTATAAATCTCTTCTCCTTTTTATTTTTTCATGCATATAGGTCTATTTTGAACCCATAGGAATGAACCCCATGGTTGTATCTCCATTTGTGTCCATTTCGTGTCTATTTGGAGGTCATAGGAGTGTCCTTTGTGTTGTGGTTGTGTCAATGTGGGAAAATCCCAAATTTGGACACACTATGTGTTGTTGTTATGTATGAATAAATTATTACATGTTTAATCTCATATTTTTGTATTGGAGATGTGTTCTATAGTGTCTCATATATATATATTAGTGTAGAGAGTGAGTTCTTGATATATTATGTTATATACTTGTGTTCTTTTGTCTCAAACTACCCAAATCCGTCATGATTTTTATCCACGTTTTTAATTTCAGTCCTAACTTAGAAATGTCATAACTTCTAGCTCAAAGCTCGGTTTAATCTTCCATTTTTTTTAAAAGAAGCGTATTGAAGTTAGCTTTCCAAAAGCATGTATTAGTAGGCCTAATTCTTTCTGTAACTTTCTGGAGAATTATTTGAGTGTCAGCTGTACGAAAGACAAACACGTTCTCGGTGTTTTCACGATTCCGGGAGTTTCCGGAAACGAAAATGCGATCCGTTTGAAGTTTCGGAAAGCTAACACATAAATCTATAACATATTTTAATCCTAGATTTTAATTCATGCTGAGATGGTACAGTATTGATTATTAGTAGGAGTTACTATTCGGCATATGCATTTTGTGCACCCTTGTGTGTAATATAATGTTCTATTTGATTTTAACCCATGTTAATGTATATACATTATGTAATTAAATAGAGAATGCAAGCATGAGTAAATATTTAAATAAATGATGTATGAGGTGCAAGTATCCTATCTAATGTAAGCATGTATAAGTATGGCTTGTAATGAATATGTAGGTTCCATAGTATATAATGTATGGTGCATATAGTGGTGCAAGAGAATAAATGAATGATGAATGAATGCAAGCATGAATGTAATGTAATAATAGATGTAATATATGTAGCCTTGTTAGGAATAAAACTGGAATTTAGTTTTGTTTCACTAAATAAGAGATACATGAGAACTCATATATGTGAATGTTAACTTCCTATTGACACTTTGCTACACAACTGTCATGCCTCACTATCACTCCACACACAATGCACACTACAATATATAACCCTCACACCCTCACTCATTGACACTCTCACTCACACATTGCCTAACACTCATTCCATGATAACACACACATGTTCTTGTGCACTTTCATGACACACACACACACCCATGAACACATACACATGCTCTTCTCTCTCTTTCTATATATATATATATATATATATATATATATATATACTATACATGGCTAAATGTGTTAATATGGTAAATAGAGTTTTCCTATAGTTATATATACATATATGTGATATAGGGCCTAGTGTTGAATTCTCTTTTCATGTACACCTCCATGTTCACACATACACATAGCTTTACATGTTAGCTTCCTTTCTCTTATGTATAATATTGAATGTGATGGCTTGTGTTTGGCTTGTATAGCCTTGTGATTGGTGTGTGATTGCTAGACTAGGCTTGGTTAGGCCAAGTGAGACTTATTAGACTTGTTGGGCTAGGATTTGACCTAGTTGACCTAGTTTGACTAGTCTAGTTGACTGGAGTTGACCAAGTGTTGACTTTAGTCTAGTTTGACCTAGACAGCATGCAGATGCATTGTAGATTAGATTTATCATTCCCTGTGTACATCTTGACTTGTGTTGCTCTAACTAGGAGTCAGGTACCTCATCTCGGATAGTACATTTACTTCAGATATTCAGATACGAGGCGAGTACATTCTCTGACCGTTTCATACTTGTCTGAATTTACATTCTTGCTCTAGATTACTGTACTTGATACTGACACGTTGTTATCACGGATTGGTACTATACGGATCTTCTTCTGAGATATTATCTCCTCGTATTCACTAAATACATATTATGATGTGCGTTTCACTTACATATTGTATTTATTGAATACCCTTATCATTGTACACTCATTGTGCATATTGTACTCTCATTATCATATTGAGCCATTGTACAAGCCATTGTACAAGCTATTGTATAAGGTAACATAACTGAATTGGATCCTTGTGTATTGATTGAGGAGGGAGAGTAAAATTGGTTATGTGATCAATCCTATTGTATAAGAAATTGTATATGTCCGTTGTACACCCACGTACAAAGGAGTCCCATTTTATTGTATAACCTAACCCGTTTACATAACCATATTGTGCTCTAAATCACATGTTGCTTACAGTTCTTACTTATCATATATAGATATTTTCCATTATCAAATCTCTGATGTTTTCATATACATTCTTCTTTCAGCGTTTCATGTACCTTACTCTATTGCATGCTTTATATTTCCTAACATGATATGAACTGCGTGAGACGTTTTGTGCTCGCTCCCGTCCTGACTGGACCTGTTGAAAATTTTACAGAGGATGATGAGGAACCCTGCACCCTTACTTGGAGTTTGCCTAGTTGACACTCGCGACCTAGACCCCTGGGGAGGTTCAGGCAGCTACTCAGGATGATACCTTGTATAGTGTAGATAGCTTAGACTGTCCTTTATTTTCATGTTTAGCTGTTGTCTTATTTTCAAAGTTGTATATTTTAGAGATGTTGAGACTTTGTTATTTCTTTCTGCTGTACCTCAGTTGAGGATTTCTTATCTATTTTCCATCATGCTACATTCTACCTTAGATTGTGATTGAGTTGTACCTCTGTGTTGGCCTCCTTATGGAGAGTATTCATATTATGTTAGTTATAATTCATGACCTAGAACAGCGTTCTACCGCCGACACTGCGGCGTAGGCTGGACGTTGCTACGCTCTCGTACCCTCACAGTGGGTGCGGGTCGTGACACGTGTCTCTGAAGAGGACCTCAAACAGTTCGAGCCTTCATATGCGAGATGGCTGCGGGAGTGGTACATGCCTCAACGTAACTACGATCCCTGGCTGTAGGGGTTCATCATCTGACTTGTGGTCTTTGCTGAGGCCAAAGTCAATTTTTTTTTAGTGTCTCTTATTTTTGTTCCCTTTCTGAGATGTTGCTTTTGCTTTTGTTCTATTCCAATGCTGATGTAATCTTTGTTGGATGAAAAAACAAAGGAACTCTTATTTTATTCATTTCTTGTGAAGAACTAAAATTCTATGGACTTATCACCCTTGGCGTACCTTGGTTTTAGGTATGGATGATAAGTTGAGAGAGAGAGAGCAAACATTTTTACTCATAGGTAATGTGGACATGGTAAATATGTGTAAACCCCCTCATTTTTATATTTATTATTTATGGTACTTTAATATTGTTAATAACTTAGTAAATAGTTGTACGATTACCTATATATCAAAAATTAGCATCAATTATAATATAGTATTTTTTCCTTCTTGCTTAAATTTTTACTAAATACTCATAAGGCAACTACTTATTTTACAGTTTTTAAATTTTTTTATGAAATTTGTTGAGCACATATATGCAGGTAGAATGATAGTATACATATATATGTGTAATGATGTATATAAAATAATAATATTAATAAAAGATATATAAATTGAAATACATATTTTGATCATACTAGTGTTATTATTATCATTATTAACATCATCAATAAAATTTGTGTTAGAATATTAATGTGATTGCTAGATATTACCATTCAAATTAGGAAGATTCTTATATAGAGAGCTATGCATACCAAGTATAGGAGTAGAAGAGTATCTTCTCGCGATATTTTCTAAATATCGTGAGTGGATAAACCTTCCTAGCGCCCGACTGTGTGAAGGCAGAAACTTCACAAACTCGACCAAATTAGAGCGGACCAATTGCTAAACTATTTTCTCCAAACCTTTTCTTGTGAAAACAAAATCTAATTCTCCATAGGATTGTTACCAATCCAGATTCGAATTTGATTCAATTGGATGAAGCCTTCCCCGATATGGAGATCTGAGTATATATACCAAACGAAACCAGAAGAAAAGAAAAAAAGATTAAAAAAAAGATTCATCCATACACCACGCGGACCATCAATGTTGAGTCTAAAGCATCCCCGTCGTTCTAGCGAGTACCCCTGACCCCCACGACGGCCTGCTATCAGCCAGAGTGCCGCCGTACCGGTCCAAGCCGTCGCAGAAACATAATAACTTCTGTTTGTTACAACCGAGAGGTATCCCCTTCCCCCTCTGTTATTTTTATAGTTTCTCGATCGTTTTTCGTAAAGTTCATGAGAAACCTTGCATGACCCTCTAGGGACTCCAATCGATAGTTTTAATTATCATAAAGTAACCTGCCTGTGTAGTCGATATAAAATTGACGAGAAAATAATTTAGAAGCACTTACCGAATAGCCCCAGGAACCCTTGTTTGAAGACGTAATACTATCATCTTGTCAACAGTTTAAAAACATCACTTGAACGATTGTATGAACAACCTGTAGGACTATAAAACTTTTTTTGTAGTTTGTGATTTAGACCACTATGTATCGATACGGTGTGCGTTCCGACAAACCGAGTGACGTGGTCGCGCACTATATGCATCAAAGGGCGCGTATGGATGTTGCTGATGTGTGAGAACGGACGGAACACGATTTCGTTGCGTGTGCACGACGAAATCAGTACGTATCCGTCAAGATACCCCCGTATCGACCTTTTGCAAATGTGGCCATTACTTCGTGTATGTTCATCGTATCGAGACAAAACTTGCGCCATCAGGACCGTATTAATTTTCTGGTTCTGTATGCCAAGTTTGGTCCGAGTCTGAGAAGTTTGATCGGAACGCTAATTTGGCGGGCCCGCGATCCGACCCAACAAGCGATTTTGTGCACGGCTCATAGGAATCCAAAATTGGACATGCCGTTGAGTTTGCCTCCTCAAATCGGATTCGTAGACATATATTTTTATGACTTTAGAGATCGTAGACATTGGCACGTATTTTGGTACAAAACGGGTCCAACGACGGATATCGTTTTGACCCAAAATTACGATTTTGCCTCTGTTCCAGAATTAGACTTTTGGACGGGCGTCTCCTAGGTATATTACTTACTCCGAGTACGTTCTTGATTTTTGTTTCATCATCGGGAGTTGTTTGGAGATTTTGACATTTCTATTATTGACATTGTGACCTTGGACTTGTAACCTTCGCACCACCAGGCAAGATACCTTGCCACCTTACTCTGTGATTTACATATTCTTATTTTCATTTGTTATTTATAGCATTCTTATTTGTTGTTATTATAAAACTGTTCGTCCAAGTCACACTTGGGTGAAAGCGACTCTATCGGTCATTTTCTTACTTTTATTTATTCCCTTGCATTGACTTAGTCTAGTGACCACCCAATGTTGATGAGGTATTGATATATATCATACGGCCTTGACACTTGCTTTATCACATGTTGTGAGTCACATGTAGGACACATAACCGCGTAGTCGGCTGGCCACCGATACGTATGGAGCGTACGACAGATAGGAGCCAATAGAATTGCATGCTAGAAGACTCGGCGATTACTAGAGGTTCATATCAGTCATAGAGATGATGATACTAGGCATGGGGTGGGGAGAACAATACCTGATGTATGGGCTTCTTTGCACTTCCCTGATTACCTGTGCGCTCCTCCGGAGACGCAGGCTCAGGTGCCCTCTCACAGTTTCCAGAGCATTATGGACGTACCCTTGCACATGATGCCCTCTGACGATCTTCGGACGTTACGAACATAGGTCCCTGGTGCCCAATAGGGGGACTATGCCGATCCCATCTATAGCCAGGCTCATACGTTGAAGGATTGTTTCTCAAAACTGCATATTCACAGTAGACTGGTGAAGAACCCGATTGTATGCATCCTTGATTTTCTATTATATTATCACAGTTTATATGGCATGGTGTTTTCTTGTATCTTGCTACATCCCTCTGAGGACCTGGTTATCTCTCCAGGATTAGACGAGTTCCTGCAGAAGTACGGAGCGGCACTGGATCCATCCTATATTGATGATGAGGCATCTCCTGCTGACTTCTAGCTTATTGATTTCCTTGAGACATTTTAGTGATCATTTTTACATCTCTTTACTTTCTATTTTGCGGAGGTTCAACTCCTATCTTGTGAGACTATTTTTATAGCTGTTTGGAGGGAGTATGTTCACCCGGCTATCTTTTGATACACTCATTTATTATCTAGACTTATTTATCTTCTGCGTTGAGCTGTGATGATATTAGATTATATTATTCTGGCCTGTGATGATTTATTATACAGCTTATGTACGTATATGAGGATTCTATATATTGGAGTATTCTTCATATATGCGCAGCAGGCATGTTCGCGTACTCGGTCATATGTATTTGGTACTAGAGTGTTACATATTTTTGTGGTGGCCCATACAGGTCAGAAAATATTGTTAGGTTACATGTTTCTACCAAATAAGCCTGCATATAGCAATAAGAATAGTATCTCATCCAGAACTACTACCTCCTTTTACTTCCAACTTTTTTGAAACTTTCTTGATTATTTGATTTACCTCATATCTAACCTTTCCTAATATCGTCCTATTCTTTCTCGTGCCACCAGTATGATTCTAAGAAGCGGACGCACTTCTGCCTTAGCCCTCACATCTAGTGAAGAGGCTACCCCGGAGTGACCGAATACTTCAATGACTCCGGTGAGACCATACCAGCCAGAACAATCGCAGCCTACTACGACTGCGACGATGGTGCATCCGGAGATCGTAGTACCCCCAGTCAGCCAGGCTGGACAGGACACTACCATGCCACCAGGGGGAATGCACTACTGCCACCACCACCACCGATCCCTTAGCAGTTTCTACCACAGTCGGGACCTCAGATGCCTCCGCTACCGACTGATGGGAGCCCTACTTCTCAATTCATGTATGCTATGATGCAGGGTCAGTGGCAGCAGACTGAGCTGATGAGACAAACTATGATGACAATATTGGCTAGAGCTCCACCTCTACCTCCGGCACCGATACCAGCACCAGCACCGGCTCTGCATCCTTATGAAGGCTCTATCAAGAACTTTACAGACATGAACCCCAAGCCCTTCAGAGGAACGGAGAAGCCACTAGAGGTGTCACAATAGTTTATTAGTACAGAGAAGCTACTGAAGGCATCCTAGTTGACAGCTCGAGATTGGATGACAGCCGTAGACCTACTATTAGAAGATAATGCTCACCACTGGTGGTAGGCGAAAGAGAGACGATTAGGCGCTGGGATCACTGGAAGCAGTTCTATGATGCATTTTTTGAATGATTCTTCCCCATTCATGTTCGAGACGGTCTCTACGACCAGTTCCTTCATCTGAAGCAAGGAAATATGACAGTTGATGAGTATGACTCAGAATTTAATTGCCTGAGTAGATTTGGTGCGGGTTTGATCCTGACCGAGCTAGAGAAGGTGAGGAGATTCTACCAGGGGCTTGCACCAGAGCTCAAGTCATATACGACTACACAGTCTTGAGTCTTCCATTCAGCTGTCTTGGAAGAAGCTCGTGCTCAGAAGATTCTTCGTAAGGAGCAGCAGCAGACATCGAGATGCCATACACCAGCAGTTAAATCAGCCCGGGCTACTCAGGAAGGACCTATCAGAAGGCCTACAGGAAAGTACCAGCAGAGGCCCTCACCTTCAGAAGCCCATTTGCCATTACTGCCGAAAGCAAGGACATCTCCAGAACGACTGCAGGACTCGCCTTGGATTGTACTTGAGATGTGGATCCATCGGCACTTGTTCAAGGACTATACGGAGCAACAGATGATAGTACATCCACAGCAGAACCCGAGGACTACATCTCCAGCTTTTCCAGTACTACGGCCCGTAGCAGGAGTACCTCACCCACCATTGCCTCCCCAAGGCGTATAGTACAACAATGCCAGAGCTCGGGGCCTATGAGAGAATTATGGGCAGGAATTCTTACTTGCTGTTGAGGATATAGAGACAGAGGCAAAGGTCATAGCAAGTATGGCTTTAGTTACTTTATTTCCTGCCATTACGTTGTTTGACACCGGAGCCACTCATTCATTCATAACCACTAGTTTTGCCACTAGACACAACATTTCCATCACACCCTTATCTAAAAATATTAGAATCCTTACTGGAGGAGGAGTTGTACCTGTTAGTAGTATTTGTAGACTGTGTCCTATAGTGATATGTGGTAGAGAGATAGAGGCACAATTTCTCGTATTTTCTATGCCGATATTCGACGTGGTTCTCGAAATAGACTGGTTGAGCCAGCATTTCGCTCTTATAGACTGCCATAGTGGCAGTATCGTCCTTAGACCACCGAATATGATGGAGTTCGAGTTCACCAAAGAAGAAGGAGAGAGTTGTGATGCACCCACATTGGGAACTCACATGATGATGCAGGACATCCCTCGGCACCCTGTCATCATCGAGTTCGAGGATGTATTCCCCGAAGATTTTCCAGGACTGCCACCTGACCGTGATATTGAGTTTTCTATTGAGCTTATTCCCGGAGCCGAGCCTATTTCATCTCGAGTGTACCGTCTGGCACCCAAGGAGTTGGTAGAGATAAAGACGCAGATTGACGACTTATTGGAGAAAGGCTTTATTTGTGCCAGTGCGTCACCATAGGGAGCGCCCATTCTTTTTGTGTCCAAGAAAGACGAGACAGTACACATGTGCATCGACTACCAAGCTTTGAATGCAGTAACAATAAAGAATAAATACCCCTTGCCTACGTATAGACGATCTATTCGATCAACTGAGTGGAGCAAAAGTATTCTCCAAGATTGACTTATGATAGGGCTATCACCAACTGAAGGTTCAGAAGGAAGATATTCCGAACATGGCTTTTCGATCGAGGTATGGACATTACAAGTTCTTGGTCATGCCTTTCAGTTTGACAATGCTCCCGAAGTTTTCATGAACTTAATGAACAAGATCTTTCACTAGTACCTAGACAAATTTGTAGTCATCTTCATAGATGATATTTTGATTTACTCTAAGAGCCAAGAGGAGCATGAGCAGCACCTATGTATTATTTTAGAAACATTGAGAAATGAGCGACTTTATGCGAAGCTTAGCAAGTGTGAGTTCTTTCTCAAGGAAGTATCATTTTTTGGACATATTGTTACTGGAGATGGCATATCGGTAGATCCAAAGAAGATCACAGCAGTCAAGGCATGGCCCGCTCCCACATCAGCTTTCGAGGTGAGAAGTTTTCTTGGACTTGCGGGTTATTACCGAAGGTTCGTAGAAGATTTCTCTCGAATAGCGGGGCCTATGACTCGACTCACTTGCAAGGATCAGGAGCTTGCATGGACAGATGAGTGTCAAGCCGCTTTTGACGACTTGATGAAGCGCTTGACCACATCACCCATTTTGACACTACCATCGGGCCCGGAAGGATTTGTGATCTACTGCGATGCATCCGAGAAGGGATTAGGATGCTTATTGATGTAGTATGGTCATGTAGTAGCATATGCATTTAGACAGTTGAGAGTGCATGAGAAAAATTATCCAACCCATGATCTAGAGCTCGTAGCGGTTATCTTTACCTTGAAGCTATGGAGACATTACTTGTACGGTGAGAAGGTTGATATCTATACTGATATTAAGAGCCTTAAGTATGTGTTCACACAAAAAGAGTTGAATATGCGGCAATGACGTTGGTTGGAGTTGATGAAGGATTATGTGATCGAGCTACACTATCATCCGGGCAAGGCTAATGTTGTGGCAGACGCATTAAGCCGTAAGCCCATGGCACATTTCTTGACTATGCAGAAGGAATTGATAGAAGACTTTCAGAAGCTTGGTATTAAGGTATTATTGCCAGGAGCAGATGGCATGTTAGCCAACCTCCAAGTACAATCATCATTAGTAGAGAGGATCAAGGCGACATTGCCCACGGATGCTAGATTTCGACGGCTTAGAGAGAGGACAGAAGCAGGAGAGCAGACGGGATTGAGGATTCATTCTGACGGGACATTACAATGAGGTGATCGTATTTATGTTCCTAATAGAGAGTTATGGTAGGAGTTGATGACGGAAGCACATAGTTTGGCTTACTCTATTCATCCTGGAGGAACGAAGATGTACCGGGACTTACGACAGTATTATTGGTGGCGCAGAATGAAGCGGAAGATAGTTCGTTTCATGGCCAAGTGCTTGGTATGCCAACAAGTGAAGGCTGAGCACCAGAGGACGGCCGGATTATTGCAGATGCTACCCATCTCCTAGTGGAAATGGGAGCACATTACGATCGACTTCCTCACAGGATTTCCTCGGAGTCCTAGTGGACGGGATGCTGTATGGGTGATTCTTGATAGGCTTTCCAAATCGGCCCACTTCTTACCTTTTAGAGTGGGGCAGTCCACAGAAGTTTTAGCGGATATATATATGAAGCAAATAGTGAAGCTATATGGTATACCAGTTAGCTTCGTGTCGGACCACGACTCGAGGTTCACCTCGCACTTTTGGAGGAGTATGCAAGATAGTTTGGGTACGCATTTGAACTTTAGCATAGCATATCATCCGCAGACAGATGACCAGTCAGAGCATACTATTCAGACGCTAGAGGATATGTTGAAAGCATGTATGCTTGACTTTGGCAGATCATGGGAAGACCACCTTCATCTTGTGGAGTTTTTTTATAATAATAGCTATCAAGCGAGCATTCAGATGGCTCCGTTTGAAGCGTTATATGGTAGGAAGTGTCGATCACCTGTCTGTTGGAGCGACATCGGAGAGCGACAGATATTGGGACCCGAGTTGGTTTTGAGAACAGTGGAGAAGGTACACTACGCCAAAACATACATTTTTCGACAGACCAAAACCGTCGTAAATCACGATAAACGACAGTTTTGATCTGTCAGAGCATCCGTCGTTAATAGTGCGTCCCAAAATATAAATGACAGTTTTGGACTGTCATTTTCTGGCAAAAAATGACAGTTATTGTCTGTCAAATAAAAACAACAGGCTAACTTTGTCAAATAATCTATGAATTGGTCGGCCATTTTTTTCTTTTCAACAGTTAAGGTCTGTCATTTTTTTGGAAATAAAATTCAAAAAAAAATATCAGTTCATCCATATTAAAGTTATATAAGCATGTTCATCCTCTCTATAAAACTTAAATACACCTGAAAATAGAATTTCATATAAACATAAACAATCATCAACAATGAAAAAACACAATCAAAATTGTATTAACCAATCATCAACAATGAAACAACAATGTATCAACTTTACATAGCAATATTCCATCAAAAACAAAATGAAACCCCAATGTTTCTAACTTACAATGACTTAGTTCTCATGATGAACAAAAAAGGAGAATGTTATTGCTCGCTTACAACATACTGCAGATGAAAATAGAATCAAAACTAATAAATATATTCATATTCAGATCTCTAAATCATCAAATGTTTCACAAGTAGCCAATTCTTTCCCTTTGGCTTCACCTTCATGGCTTGTGCTATCAACTTCATCAACTATGGTCTCATGATTTTCAGTAACAACTCCTACAACTGAATTCTCTTTAGAAATAGGAATTTCTATAGGCTCTTGAGCTACACCAGATTGTGAATGTAGTAATAAGTAATAGGCATTGTCTGCATCCCTCCTCACTAATAGGCCAACAACTCTTCTAACAGAATCAATCAAAACTGATGTGCCCAATGAAGTGCCTATATGATTTTGTTTATTAGGAGCAACTCTATGATCTGTCTGTCCATTCTCACTGGAACTAAGCTATATGTCAATTTGTCCTTCCCACTACTACCATTTGTACTATCTCTTAAAACATACTGCAGATAAAATAGAATCAAAACTAATAAAGATTTTATATTCAGATCTCTAAATCATCAAATGTTTCACAAGTATGACGTACCATTGAAGTGGAGCCTCTTCGTTTCTGAAAACCCTACTTGGAAGATGGACTGGAGCTGCTAGACACAGCAATCCCAACTCTTCTGTTGAGTTTCCCATTGATAGATGATCTATGTGACAAATAAATGCTTAGAAATAAATGACAAAGGCTAAAATCAACGAAAAATGAAAATTGACATCGTAAATTTATACTGAAGACTGGGGAAGAATCCAAACTAACGAGCACCAAATATAAGAGTAATACATGATAACTAAAAGCTAGTAAAAAGTATCTTGCAAAAGCATGCTGTGTCACTTCGTAAAATAAAATTCTATACAGAACTTCCTAGATTTTAATGCAAAGTATTACAAATAAATATCTCACAAAATGAAGAAAATAGAAAGTGAGACTAATCAGGTACAAAGAGATAAAAGAACAAACATGGTTAAATAATTTTATCTATAAACTATTTCAAGCTACATATGAGGCTTTAGAGCGTTCTTCGTATGTATACCCCATCAGAAGTAGATAAGCAGAGTAAACGGGAGCGACTTGACATATGATACTGATAATACAATTTACTGTGAAGTACCAATTGGAATTCACTAATACGAAATTATGTGGCTTGTAAGAACAACATCAACAATGACATATTCCCAAGTTATAGGGTCATCTACATGAATCTAGGAAAATATTCTCAATTTCATTAACAACCCTGGTATCTATTTAACAAAGTGAATCCATGTCTTATCCCCTGCCAATGAGCAATAAGTGTAGCATGGGCTGCCACAGTTGCTAGAGAACGATGAGGTCCTTTTACTAAACTTGCTCTCGATGTCCTTGGTGCCTACATTGTCCATGTACAATAATCGAAATTGAATAGGATACACAAATGAAAAGTGAGGAAAAAATTTCTTTTTTCAGGACAGAGAGATCTAATTACCTGAATGCACAACCCAAGTAAGGAAAAGATTTCTTTCTTTAAATATCTCTGATCATCCCATTTTTTTAACATATGCAGTAGGTTATTGCTTGAACAAGAACAACAAAGTAGGATACTTAGCCTCAATTTGGTGTAATGTATCTACACCACCAACCAAGTTTCCGTTCACAAAGAAAAGATTTACACCTTGAGGGTTCCCCTTAAACTCTAGAACAGAATAATAAACCAAAAACTGATAAGCTTGTAACACAGTTCAACAAGCCAATATGTAAGTACCTGACTGTAATGTTAATAATTTTTATCCACAAAATCAACCAGTTGCTTCTCATTGAGAGACCTCTGTGGTTTATCCTCAACTTCAGAATGTTCCCTCAGAGTCGATGAGTCATTTTGTGAATCCTACAATATAATACAAGATGGTGAGCTAACAAAGAGATGTCACACATGCGATTGGCTACCATAATAATGTCAGTATTAAATAATGAATGTAATAAGAGAGTAAATTCTATACATCACATTCAAAATGATAATTATACCAATAATTTTAGGATGACACTGATATCAAGATATTGCACCAATGTAAGACATAAAATCATGTTGTACGATAATTTAATGAGTGACAGAGAGAGAGAGAGAGCTGGTAAAGTAATGGATCTGGGAAGAAAATATGACAATTTGTTCTCGGTTTGCCCATCTCTTGCTGGTATTCCATGTGAACCACATTGGCCTGAAATGGTACACATAGAATATTTACTCTCATGTTGCAGATAACAAAAGACATTGATTCTCATTGAGCTACGTATAACAGATTCCTTATGAGGGATTCATAAGAAGTAGAAAAATGAACTATTCTAGTATTTCATTCATGAAGCATTCCTAAAAGTATGAAACATCTTAACATTCGCAGTACACAGACAAAGATATGACACAGAAAGGACACAACCCCTTTTTTTGTTTTATCTTAGTGTATTTTTGAGTGTCTATAGAGTATCCGATATGTGTCATGGAGTGTTCGATACATGTCCGACACGACAAGGCCACATTTTTGTAGTTACTATGCTTCCTAGGTGAAATGTAAAAATATTATAAGATGCCATGCTAGGATATTTCAACATGATAATTTCTCAAGATAGGAAAGTGAATTACGTGCTTCTCAAAATAGTTTTCCTGGTGATAGAGAGTCGACTACATCAATTATTTCTCTATGAATTCTCAATTGCTGCCTACCATAAATTATCATCGATATAACACAAATCCGAACGACGCTCACCGATATTAAAGCAGCTGGACATCTTCTCGAGGGCTAGGGAGAGCTCCTTGTAGTTTAAGAACATCATGAGATCGATCGTCCTGAGGTACGGGGCTCCGTCCATGCTGACCTTCATATAAAGGCATACAGACCCCTGCTTGGCCTCGGCAGTGTCTTCCTTCTTCTTAGAAGAGTTGGCCATCCCACCACATGTGTTCTTCCGGTAGCCCCGAATTGGTAGCCATCCTACCACATGTGCCCTGTCCCAACTACAACAATCTCAAAAATGAGCATAGTAAAATTTTCACTTTCGCTTCAACACTAAACAATTTTAGGCACATTATTGTTAACAAATTAATAACAAATAATTGGAAAATAAAATCCCTCAAAGTTGTTGGATTCTGACCTACTTAACAAATTACAAGTAGTGATACTAAACTGAATTAAAGATACATGCCAAAATGCTACAATCAGTTTACAACAAAAAAACTACTCTACAAAAAAAAGCAATCATAAAGTGTCGTTGTTAACCATTTTTGTTGTAGTGAATGGACAACACTACTGTGTTGGCAATTGAAAGTTTTAAGAATCAGATTCTTCACCTTAAATATTTATCTTTGTGAGTCGTAGATGATGATGACAAGAACAAAATTAAATTCAATACATGTTCAAAAGATGTAACATGTCATGATTCATGAAGCAAGCAGTAGATGAGAAAGGATCAAAAATTACATAATAACAGTCTTTTGGAATCAAATCTTAGTTGGAAACTAATAACTTATCAGAGGAACCCATGAAATATGTTTCCAAACATTACTTTTGTAAGGAAATATGCATTTTATCATTTCAGAGTGGTCTCTCTCGATTGTATTCCTACCTAAAGAAGTATATGAGAGTCTCAAGACATCATTAAAAAACATATTAATAGAAGTCAATAAAATACCTCAGCCTCCATTTAAGCTGTGAAGTGCATGCCACAAAAACATAGGTACACGATATCTATTTAACAATCTGGTTTAGTGCATGCCACAAAAACAATTTGGCTCTAGTTGGCATTGAGTTCAGTCCCCATAATTAATCAACCTCACCAAATCAATTGGTCAAGAAAGCACCTACCCCCGTTTCCATGTTCAAAATATATCCCTTTATTTGTTAGTTTCCCCCTCCAACCAACATGTACTCCTTGCAGAAATGGGTATGGTTCCAGTAGCTCTTAGTTAAAGTTTTATGTCATTGTTGTTTTAAGATTGTTACTCTATTTTTTCCGTTGCATGCTACTGAATGATATTATAATTATAACTAATGATACTACTACATAGTTGAATTAAATTATTGGATGGTGGTCTTGGCTTTTATTTTTCATATGTTGATGCTAAAGTTCCTTTTGGTTTGGCTACTAAAGGATCATTAATAATTCAGTCCACAATTGTGAGTCATTTTTCTTTCTTTCTTGTTAGTTAGTCTGTGTTCTTTCTAGTCAAGTGAACCTAACCAATTCGTGTCTATATCTCTTTATCATTCTTACACATGATAATAATGTTTAGCAGTATGCTACTGAACTAAAGAACCCATTTTAGCAAAATTCTCGACCATATATACTTAGTTAATAATCCAACATAAGAAACCATTTCACTCCTATGTTTTATGCAGAATTCTATTTTGCCCATAGTTTTCTAGGCCAGGAAATTAGCGCCAATTCAGAAGCTTGATATCAGCATTGTTTAATTTATACACATGCCATTGCCAATTCATTTCGTGGAAAATGCTTGCTTCATAAATGATGTCGATTATAAACATGTGATCAAGACTAAAGAGCATCTCATGTAATGCAAGGGTAATTGTTTCAAGAGTCCGGAGTATGAAGAATACTCACTAAAAGTTCTCATGTAGTGTTTATCCGGATGTTCAGGGGATCCATCTACAAGCCTCAACGGTAAGCATGACGATCTAACAGACAATATAATACTTAGCTAGAACATAGATGACCATGTAAATAAGATGAATAAATTGGGTACCTATATACATTCCACTTTGCAGCTTTTCCGGTAGAACAACACCATTGCCCTGCCCTGTAGAAAGTTGGAGCAGTCAAAACAAAGTTCTTGCTTACCCATGGGTCTAGAATAATGATTAAGAGAGCCAATATTATCTCAGCAAAGAACCCCAACAACATCTTTTAGATATCACATTTGTCTGATGGAGAAAAAGGGAATGAATGTCCTCTACACATTGAAGGATTCTTACACCATCAAATAGTACTTAGTCTCTAATTAGCTCCGGTATGGTCTCACATTTGAAACATAGAATAGTCATACACTAGAAATTTTTTTAAAAAATGTCTTGCAATAATAGTCATACACCAAGAATCGAACATAGCAATGCATATATGAAGTAGATATTTCGTAAGAGTTTGTAATGATATTATTGATGCTCATAGGGGTAAATGAGCAAACACCTGGATGGCACAATTTTGTACTATTCTAGAAAGGACTCCATGAAGTCAGATTGGATGGGGCTCTTACGGTCGTACTCGGCCAGGCAGTGCAGTTGAAACTGACAGATAGGAGGACCAATACTCTTTGGCGAAGATGCTTTTGGGGCCTGAGATTAATGCAGGACTCGGTTACTTAAGGAAAATTTATAAAAGACAATAATATAGCTCAAATTTCTACAAACAAAGTTCGAGATAAATACAGAGCTGCCAAACAAGATGAATGTCCCAGAAGGGTGTATATGTCAATTAATATATCAAGTGAAATATAGTATCAGACGCAAGCAAATATTTGTGATATACCTGGTTAAATGACTAGTGTATATGTCAATTAATATATCAACCTTAATTTCGTATAAAATTATACTGAGTCCAGCAATTGACCATCTTGGATGTATCTTTGCTTAAAACTTATAGGACATCTCTTTGTATGTGTGTGGTCATTATCATCATTTAATGATACAATTTCTCGTCCAGCATTTGGAAAAAGGAAAGAGCACATACTCATACTAGATAAGCATGTGCTTTCTTTTTATGAAACCAGTC
Source organism: Iris pallida (assembly GCA_029216955.1). Lineage (NCBI taxonomy): Eukaryota > Viridiplantae > Streptophyta > Magnoliopsida > Asparagales > Iridaceae > Iris > Iris pallida. The sequence continues at coordinate 810,036 of JANAVB010023999.1, read as the reverse complement.
ACATATTTTTTTACGTTTTTTACTTTGCTTTAGCTGAACCAACATAAAAAATTGTTATTTTTGAGTTGGTACATGCATTCTAACTCTCTTACTCATCAGTATAGATAGTTAGAGGTTGCCCCAGGCATCAACTGTGACTTTACACAAATTCTCATTATGAAAGGTTAGTTTACCTACTAAACAACAGAAAATATAATAAATTTGCAATCTTTGAAGAAGAAAAGTTGCTTAATTGGTAGTCTATGGTAAGAATATTTCTTCTAAATCATTCATTGCCAAGTACGAATACGAATGATACAGTCGAATGCACTGAGAGACATGCACCTCCCAAAATTCTTTATGGCACAGTAGCTGCGTGGCACATACTGTCGAACATGTACTGGACATGGACACAAATACTGAAAATTTATACGATGACACCCAAAATCTATGATGTGTCCGTGTCGCATGTCTAAATGTGTCCGTGTCGCCAAGTACATGTCCATCTGGCGTAAAAAAATCTTCTTCACCAAAAAAATAAGGGCACCGGGACACCTGAGGTTTAGAGTGCAACAATGGAATCGGGGAGGAGGGGGGAGGCGTAGGACATATCCAAATGTCGTCCGAGAGAGGGAGAAAGAGAGGATTAGGTCACGAGGGAGAGGATGCTCGATAGAGAAAGGTGGAAGGAACGAAAGGGACTAAAGAAAAATGAGGGAAAGGGGAAAAAAAATTTATGAAGGAGTTTGAGAAGGAAGAAGGAGATTTTTAGAGAGGCTGCGAGAAAAGGGCAACATACGCGGGTTTTGTAAAAAAAATCGGGAGCCAAAATTTTAACAAATTTGGGAGCCAAATTTTCAACAGAATTTTGATGTTAATCAACAGTTTTAATCCGTTGAATCAAAATTTATTTTGGGTGAGATGGATTTTGATGTTAAACGACAGTTTTAATCCATCAAAAAATGCAACGACTGTTTTAGTACGTCGTTGTTGTATAATTTTAAGTGTCGCAAATCCTTAATTTTGGTGTAGTGTAAAGATGATACAGGACCACCTATGAGCAGCGCAGGATCGACAGTAGTAGTGGGCGGACAATCATCGTCGACCCTTAGAGTTTAAGAAAGGCGACCATATTTTTTTGAAGATATCCTCCACTAGGGGCACGATTCGATTCGGAGGACATGGCAAGTTGAGTCCAAGATATATCGGCCCTTTCGATGTCTTGGAACGTGTTGGAGATGTCGACTACATATTGGCATTGCCACCGTCGTTAGAGGGAGTACATGACGTATTTTTATGTGTCTCAGTTGAGGAGGTACGTGGTAGACAGCAGTCATGTACTCGATCACTCCGAGATTACTGTTGGATCGAGCTTGTCATACTAAGAGCAACCAGTAGGCATCCTTGATCGCCGAGTGAAGGTATTGCGGAATCAGTCTATACCATTAGTTCGTATGGCATGGAAGCTCCACTCGCCAGAAGAGTCTACTTGGGAGCGCGAGGACGACATTCGGAATCAGTACCCGTATTTGTTCGAAAACCAAGGTATGTTTGAATGTTAGATTCTTAATATTGCATTGCATTGCATCCCCCCGACATTAGTTTTAATTTCGAGGACGAAATTTTTATAAGTTGGGTAGAATGTAAACCCCCTCATTATTATTTATGGTACTTTCATATTATTAATTAACTTTGTAAATAGCTGTACGATTACTTATATATCAAAAACTAGCATCAATTATAATATAGTATTTTTTTCCTTCTCGCTTAAATTTTACTAAATACTCATAAGGCAACTAGTTATTTTAGAGTTTTTAAAATTTTTTATGAAATTTGTTGAGTGCATATACGTAGGTAGAATGATATACATATATATGTGTGTAGCACCCAGTTTCTAAAATAAAGGTAATTTTGAAATTTTGTAATTATAATTATTTAATAATGATATTTAAACCATGTTATAATTTTTGGTAATTTTTAATTAATTTAAAACTATTTAAAACCATGACTTGTGATTTTGATGGTTAACTAGTGTAACCCTAGAATTTGCTAAGCCTAGAGACTAACCATGACCATGGGAGCCTAGTCATGTGATTAGGGTGACTAATTACAACTTTTTAGCCTAAGAATATTTTGGTCATTTTTGACTTATTAATGAAAATAAATTTTGAGTAATTAATTTTATGCTAATTGAATTGTTAGTGTAAGCCCCGTGAATTTTTGGAATTATTTTTGAATTTTCTAAATGAATTATTTTCGATAATTTATTTTGATTTAAATTAATTTTGATCATTAAATGCTCTTTACCGTGACTTGGATTTCTAGAGCATCAGGGATGCCATTCTCGGGAAACTTTCTTCTTGAAGTTTGTAGTAGACAAGATTATCTTCGTTTTGATATATCATGTCGCACTTAAACTCGTTCCCTTGTGATCATTTTGTATCACACAACTTTGGGTCAATTTAGACCATTTGATCGATTAAATAATTATTAATTGATTTTCTACTTTTATTTTTGATCATCGTTTGTACGTTGCCGTGACTTTTGATTTGGGAGCACAAGACCAATCGTTTCCTCCAAACCAACTTCTCGTACATGACCTACTCGAGACGCTCTACACCCATGACCTTCGTGTCCCACTCAAACACTCCATTTTGTGCTTCATTTGCTTCGCACAAGTTTTGGGTCAATTTAGGCCAATTAATTATCTACCGTAAAACCTGATTTAACTTTCAATTTAAATTTTTGGGCCCGACATCGATCCAACTTGTCAACCCAAAGTATGGACCTGGCCCACATGAAGCCTACTACCCACATGATACTTGTGTCCCATTTAATTGAGCCCCCACATGCTACTTATTTACCCGTGTCCATAAATTATTAAATTAATCTATTTATTTCACCCAAGCCCGATTTTGACCCGACCCGGCTCGACCGAACCCGAAGCCAAGCTCCATGTTGTCCTCTCATGACTACCCAAACACCCCACAATATTTATCTTTTTCCCTATGTTAAATATCTCTTTCTCTCTATACTTTACAAATATTTCATTTTATCTTTTATATATATATATATATATATATATATATATATATATATATATATATATACATATATATAAATATCTCTCTCCTCTCAAATATCTAACTCTCTCTCCTCACACACACACACCTCACCCTCTCCCCATACCAGCACAACCCCCCTATAGCCGACCTCACTCTCTCTCTCTATCTCTCTCTTCCTATAATATCTCTCTATTCTTTCTCTCTCTTAATCTCTCTCTCTCTCTCTCTCTTTATATAATATCTACACACAAAAACATACAACTTAACTCTCTCTCTCTCTCTCTCCTTATTACACACCAACACCGCCACTCCCATCACCACCAGCCGACCCCCCTCATTTCTTCTTCTTCTTCATCACACTCCCCATCCCCTATTCTTCCTTCTTCTTCTTCATTTCACAACAACACCACCACCACGAACACCATCACCACCCCCACACCATCACCCTCACCTCCACAAACACCACCACCACCACCATCACGATCACCACCTCCTCCCTCCGTGAACCACCATCGTCGTACGCCGCCATGGCCACCGCCGCCGTGCCCACGCCTGGCCTGCCACCGTGCTATGTAGCAGCAGCTGCTGCGATAATAGCAGCGCACAACGGCAGCAACAGCAGCCGCGTATAGCCGCGTCGCCGTACCACCATCGCGCACCGGCGGCCACCGCACGGCCACAGGCCACCCCCTCAGCCGCGTGCGACCCCGACGAACCCCCCTGGGCAGTGCCCTCCTCCCCGGCACGATACACAGTCGATCCGTGCGTTTCGCACAAGATCCCGTCATGACGCGCGCGTGATCGAACTCAAAATTTGTGTTTCGGGACAGCAACTTCGTACACTTTTTCCTGGAAATTCGACCGTTGGATCGGCCAACTCTTTGCTCCATCACAATCTCGGTATATACCCCTTCGTCCCTCTCAAGTTTTTTCCATTAATTTTATCGTTTGATACATCAAAACCGGCCACCAAGTTGATACTTTAAATTGTGTTATTTTTGGACAGTTTTGTGGAGCCAACTTCTTCGATTCGTATCTCTTCCATTGCAGCTCCGTCTGGCGTGATACTGGTTTCTATGCAATACTGGTATAACCCTCTTTCTACCCCTTAAGTTTCGTTTTATTGTGAGCACGTTTGATTGGTTGAATTCGACGCCAAAGTTGGCCGTCCGAATTCATAATTTCCAAGTTGTAAAATTCTATTTTTAAACGGGACTCCGAATTCAATTTCTGACACCATCAGTAGACTCGTGGAGTCGTTCTTGTTAGGGTTAAATACTAAAAGCCTCACTTTTGTAGTAACCTTATTTCCTTAAATTTTGAATGAAAATCATATGTGCAAATGTTTGCATATTGTATTTGTTGCAAGTGTTAATGCAAATGTCAGATATTCTATATTGTAGATAATATGGTGTGTGGTGTCACACAGAAGATCATATTATCAGTTTTCTATGGAGTATATAAATAGTTCACAACCTAGATGGACTTCGACAATCTATTGGAAAGGTTATAGTATAATCTGGTATTAGTCTATCTTGACTATAGGTTTACACTAGTACACTTTGTGTGTATTGAATAGGACCACTTGAGGTTGTTCTCTTTGTAGTGACTACATAAGAGAACAAACACCTATGTTATTATGGATGCTTGTGCTCTTAACCCGGATATAATAACGGACATGTATATGCAGTGTGCATTATTTTGACTCATAAAAGAGTGAGATTCATTATGGATCAACAACCTCTATGAATTGGGTAATAACATTGTATGTATGATGGGCTGTTGATTATAAATAGAATCCATGTCCCGATACATCGGGTTGATGATGTCCCCTTAAGGAGCTCATAAGGATTGTCATGTAAACCCTGCAGGAGGATTATATCCGACATGACAAATAAAGTTGAGCGGTACTACTTAAGGATAAAAGATGTCGAATCAATATAGTTGTCAGTAACTTGATTTGATCGACGGTCATACGATATCTTAACATGGGGAGCCAAACGAGCATATAATAAAAGGAGCCCACAAACATAATTTGGAATTAGGGAGGTAGTGCAATAATAGCTCATTAGTGGACCGAGCTATTGTTAATGGGCCTGGATTATGTGTTCAGGCTGAACACGGGATATCCAGATCTGTTAGGAGGCCTAACCCTAATTTCTCCTCATAGTAATTGTATTCAGCGACATCTCTTGAACTCTTTATCATTTTTTTGCCTTTCACTGATTGGAAAGACGAAAACTCGTAATTGATAGATAGATACAGAGTATTCCCATGGCTATGATAGTTGTATATACAAGTGTAGCTACCCTCGGCCAGCCCTATGACAGGAACATTGCCACCATATCCTAGCCTCTAAGGTGGGTAGAAGTTCTCGGAGTTTCGGAGTTACAAAATGACAAGAAGGAGGATACTACTAGTTTGAGAAATTAAATTTGAGGAGATTAAGGGAATACTAGACTTTGAATTTTAAGAAATAGTTATGAATTTGAATTTCGAGGACAAAATTATCTTTAAGATGGGTAGATTTGTAGCCTCCCTTCCCAAAAAATTTTAAAATATTTTTTTATTATTTATTTGATTTAAAATGGTGATTTTTTAGATTTTTATAAATAATTAAATAGTTAATTATTACGGTAGATGATTTTAGCCTTAGTTGAGATTTGGAGTACAAGGTGACTATGAATCATGGCACGGATAGCTCAGTGGCGTGCTTTGACTAGTGTAATAGCCCTAGTAGGGAAGGCCGAGCCATAGTGATGTCTTAACTAGAAAAACCAGGCCAAGTTATAGCACGACCATTAGAAATAGTTTAATTAATTATTATTAGATTTATTGACTTTGCAGGAATCTGGTTGAACCAAGTTAGCCAAACTGAACCCGAACAGAATCCAAGCCCTTGTAGGAACGTCGTGAGACCAAGGACGACCATGTAGGCATATTTTGTGTGTACAAATACTTTCTAAATTATTTTAAGTAATGATGTGCATTTTTAATTATTTGAATAATTGTACACAAAAGTGGTATTTTGTTATTAAATATTGATTTATAATATTTATACAATTTTCTGGACCTGGATAAAGGTGAATTGTATGGATTCACGAAACCACCATTTAATTATTTTATTATCATTTCATTAATTTGTGGTGATTAAATAAGTATATTATTGCTATTAGATATTACTATTTGTTAATTGAGTATTTATTAGTATATAAATATATATGAGGTGTATATAGTTGTGTATAAAAATAGATATATATTAAGTGTGAGTATGAATATATAAATGATATTATATATGTATATTTGTATGTATATATAAATATATTAGATATATGTGTGTATGTATAAATATTATTATATGTGGGTGGATATATATATATGTAAATATGGTAACGCGAATATATATATATATATACATATGTGTGAGGGTATACGTGTGGGTATACATAAATGTAAATATAAATATGTGTATATAGATATATATGGATATTTGTGTATATATATATATATATATATATATGGAAATATATATATATATATATATATATATATATATATATATATATATAATATATATATATATATATATATATATATGGATAATTGTATATATTTATATGATTATATATATGGAATATATTAGTTTTTTTTTAATAAAGAGAAAAAGAGAAAGGAAAAGAATGGCAAGCAGCTGTAAGCCCTCAGCCCATCCCCAGCCCTTAATTCTGGCCTAGCCCAGGACATTTCAGCCCAATCACCCCAAGCTAAACCCGAGCACCTCAATAGCTCAAACAGAGCGTGGCCGACCCCTCCTGTTTCGTTCTCAACTAAAACTATATATAAATGATCGAACGCAACCCCAAACCCTAACGAAAACCCCCAGCCACTGGGCGACCCCCCTGACCCTGCGCGCCACCGGGGAGCAGCCGCCGGCCGGCCGGAAAAGCTGTGCACGCGCGCGCGTGCCGAAGCAGGGCAGCCGCAGCAGTAGGTGCTCGTCCAACTTCGAAGGTAATTTTCTACCTCTGTACTTCGTTATTTTGAGAATCGTAAAGTGTTCCGGAGAGCCTATATAACCCTCTCGAGATTCCATCAAGGGGATTTAAGGATAGTGTTACAACCTACCCATGAATTCGACGTAAAGTCGAAGAAAAACTACGTGTAGACAGAACACAATTTCAGTCCGATTATCCACGTTCGGGGATCGATCCCGGTCGGTCCCGTACAGTATTAGAAATTTTATTTAAACAGTTATTTAGACAACATGTAGGACAACAAAACCCTTCAAATAGATTAATTTTTCGTTCACACTGTAATGAGTAATCTGATTGCAAAGTTACCGAAAAACATGTTTTATAAATCATGAAAACGCTCCACACGACGTGCGTCACGCCAATCTGGATGACGTGGTCGCGTACCGAAAGGATCGAAAGCTGCGTAACGGCTTTGTGGTCGTGTGGGCTTTGACGGAATTCAAATTGGTCGCGTGTGTGCGACGAATTTGATGCGTATCCGTCGAAATTTACCGTATCGTGCACTTTGCAAATTTCTCAATTACTTTGTGCACGCTCATCGGATCGAGACAAAACTTGCGCCAACAGAACCGTTTCGTTTTTATGGTCCTGTATGCCAAGTTTGGTCCAATTCTGAGACAGTTGAATCCGACGTCGTTTTACGGGCCCTACGGTCCTACTCAACGGACGATTTTGTACACGGCCCGCCGAAATCCAACTTTGGACATACGGTCGGGTTTGTCTCGAAAAACTGGATCCGTAGACATATAGTTTGATAAATTTAGAGACCGTTGACTCTGGCACGCTTTTCGGTGCAAAGCGGGTCCAACGGCGGATAACGTTTTTGCCCGAAATTACCGTTTTGCCCCTGTTTCCAGAATTGGACTTAAGGATAGGCAATCCTAGCTAAATTGACTATTCTGAGAACGTTGGTAATGTTTATTTCAACATCCGGAGACTTCTACGTGTGTTGACTGTTTGTGGCTCATTGAGTGGTATAATGTTATTGGTTTCTCCAGCTAAGGACCTCAGGCAAGTGCACTTTATGATTGCTTTCCGATTTATAGTAGTCTTTTCATTTCATGTCTATATATATATCTTGCTGCTTGTTGACACGCTCGTCACACGGAGTAGTCGGGAGGAGAAATACTAAGTAAATACGTGAACAAACACAATTACATTACTCAACGATAGCTAAGTCATACACACTCACGTATGAGTTAGCCGTACCATTACTGAACGATAGCCATCGTATGATATGCCGTATTAGCCCAGCCATTCATGTATTAAAAGGTATTTTACACCACATAGGTAGATGTCTTTTATTTTTCCTTTTACTTTTCCACCGTGCCATGTCATCAGTTTCTTACCAGCTTTTATATTCCATATGCTATTTTCATGTCTTGTTAATTCTATTATGTTTTGTATTGCCGTCGGTTTGTGTACTTGTTCCATTCCTGACTGGAAACTATTATTTTTCAGGTTTAGCTACGATCACTCTTAGCACTGGAAAGACATGGGTATGCTGAGGCCGACCTAGAAATATAAAACAATTGTATCAATTTCATTAACTGTAAAATCTTGTATTTTCTTTAATTTAAATGTTGTAATAAATGTAGAGTTGTGAATGAGCAGCAAATGTTATATTCTTGAGCATTTATTCTTGCGGGCTTGACAGCGTTCTACCACCGACTCTGCGGCGTAGGCTGGCTTGGACACGTCTCGTATCCGAAAAGCGGGTGCAGGTCGTGACAAGAGCAGCTAGGCAGTTTGCTATGAAATGTTTGATGAATACAAAAATGGCTGAGGGTACACCAGTAAGGGATCATGTTCTCAAGATGATGGGTCATCTGAATGAGATGGAGATCCTTGGAGCTGAAATCGATGGAGAAACCCAGGTCGATATCATTCTCGGGACTCTGCCTAAAAGTTTTGACAATTTCTGCCTTAATTACAACATGAACAAAAGGTTGTATAGTTTGGCAGAACTTGCAAAAGAGCTACAGGATGCTGAATCTCTCTTTAGGCAGAGTGGTCATCTTTTTGTTTCTGAAAAGGCTTCTACTTCTAAGCCAAAATGCGGTAATAAGAAGAATAACATTCAGATATAGGCAAACTCAGCAAAGAAGGGCATGGGACCTCAAGGTGCGGTGAAAAAACCGAAAGGCAAATGTTTCAAGTGCAAAGGGTCAGGACATTAGAAGACTGATTGTCTACTTCTCAAAAAAGAGAATAAAAAAGATATATCTCATTTACTAGTAGTTGAAACATATTTAGCGATGTTATCTACCAACACGTGGTGTGTAGATACAGGAGCCACTAATCATGTCTGCAATACATTGCAGGGGTTCCAGGAAACCAGACGGCTCAGTGATGGAGAGATATGCTTGTTCATGGGTGATGCTACAAAAGTATCGGTCATTGCATTAGGAGATGTTACTTTAACTTTTGGTAGAAATAAGTCTTTGACATTGAGAGATTGTCTTTATGCACCTTCACTTAGAAGGAATTTAGTTTCTGTTTCTATGTTAGTTAAGGATGGATATTCAGTTTATTTTAATGACAATATTGTTATTAGAAAGAATAAACATTTTATCTGTTCTGGTGCATTGGTTGATAATTTGTATGTCATTAATCCTATTTCGTCCACAATACAACTTATGGAAATGAATAATATGTCATCTAACTTAAATAAGAGAAAAGAACCTTCTTGTATGAACCAAACATATCTTTGGCACTTGCGATTGGGGCATATTAACCTAAAAAGGATTCAAAGACTGGTTAAAGATGGACCTTTGAGTTCATTGGAAGTGGAGGCACTACCAGTCTGTGAATCCTGCTTGGAAGGTAAAATAACCAAAAGGCCTTTTACGGCAAAGGGGTATAGGGCCAAAGATGTGTTGGAATTGGTTCATTCTGATTTGTGTGGACCCATGACTATCCAAGCTAGAGGTGGCTTTGAATATTTTGTCACATTTATTGACGATTATTCAAGGTATGGATACATTTGTTTGATGCACCGTAAGTCTGAGTGCTTTGAGAAATTCAAAGAGTACAAGGCTGAAACGGAGAAACATCATGGAAAATGTATCAAGTCATTACGATCAGATCGTGCTGGCGAGTACCTCTTTGGAGAGTTTAGGGATTATTTATCAGAGACTGGGATTACATCCCAATTGACTGCACCTGGAACGCCCCAGCAGAATGGTGTAGCCGAAAGAAGGAATAGAACTCTTATGGAGATGGTTAGATCAATGATGAGTTATTCGGATTTGCCAGATTCGTTTTGGGGATACGCCTTAGAGACTGCATCTTATATTTTGAACTTGGTTCCTTCTAAGTCGGTACCTCTTACTCCCATGGAGCTGTGGATTGGGCATAAGCCTAGTCTGAAACATGTTCGCATTTGGGGTAGTCCAGCACATGTGCTGAATAGGAAAGCAGATAAGTTGGAATCTCATACAGAAGTATGGTTGTTTGTTGGCTATCCAAGAGGAACAAAAGGAGGTTTATTTTATAGTCCTAAGGATCAGAAGGTCATTGTTAGCACCAATGCCCGATTCTTAGAGGAAGACTATGTGATGAACCATAAACCCACAAGTAGAGTTGTTCTAGAAAAACTGAGACATGAGACACCAAGTACTTCAGTACCAACAGTACAAGAGGATGAACCACAAATAACTGCAGAACGTGTCACAAATGTTACACCACAACCGATAGTGCCTCGTCGTAGTGGAAGGGTTGTGATACAACCTGATAGATATATGTTCTTGGGAGAGTCGTCAGACTTTGTCCCTGAGGAACAATATTGTGATCCCTGTACCTACAATGAAGCACTCCAAGATAAAGATACAAAGTCTTGGCAAAAAGCAATAATATCTAAAATAGAATCTATGGATTCTAATCAGGTCTAGGAGCTTGTAGAACCACCCGTTGGTGTAAAAGCCATTGGATGCAAGTGGCTCTATAAGAGAAAAAAGAGGATCAGACGGTAAGGTTGAAACCTTTAAAGCTCGGCTTGTAGCAAAAGGTTTTACTCAAAGAAAGGGTATCGATTATGAGGAAACCTTTTCTCCTGTAGCCATGCTTAAGTCTATTCGAATTCTTTTATCTATTGCAGCTCATCTCGATAATGAGATTTGGCAAATGGATGTCAATACAGCTTTCCTTAATGGAAGTCTTGAGGAAGACATCTATATGAAGCAACCAGACGGGTTCATTGAAAAGGGTCAGGAGCATCTTGTTTGTAAGCTCAAGAAGTCCATTTATGGACTTAAGCAAGCTTCCAGATCTTGGAACATATGTTTTGATCAGGTGATAAAATATTATGGATTTGATTAATGTCAGGATGAATCATGTGTATACAGAAAGTGTGACGGAAACGTGGTGGTGTTCCTAGTACTTTATGTGGATGACATCTTGCTCATTGGAAACAATATGAAGGTGTTATCTGATGTAAGGGTATGGTTATCCAACCAGTTTGATATGAAGGACTTGGGAGAAGTAGGTCACATCCTTGGGATCAAAGTTCTACGAGATCGCAAGAAAAGGATGTTGGGCTTATCCCAAGCTTCCTATATCGATATTATACTAACTCGTTTTAGTATGCAAAATTCTAAGAAAGGTTTCTTACCTTTTAGACATGGAATTGCTCTATCAAAGGAGCAGTGTCCGAGGACACCTAAAGAGATAGAGAACATGAAGGTAGTTCCTTATGCTACAGCAGTAGGAAGCTTAATGTATGCAATGCTATGTACGAGACCAGACATCTGCTTTGCCGTAGGCATGGTCAGCAGATATCAGTCTAACCCAGGACAAGAGCACTGGACTGCTGTAAAGCATATTTTGAAGTACCTGAAAAGGACTAAAGAGTATATGCTAGTTTACCAGGTAGATAGTTTAGTTCCCTTGGGGTATACAGACTCAGATTTTCAGTCAGATAGGGATTCCAGGAAATCAACCTCAGGTTATGTGTTTATTTTGGAAGGTGGAGCCATTGTGTGGAGGAGTATCAAGCAAAAATGTATTGCTGATTCTACTATGAAAGTCGAGTATGTGGCAGCCTCTGAGGCAGCCAAAGAAGCGGTTTGGCTTAGAAAATTTCTGTTGGACTTGGATGTGGTACCTAGTTTGCCTAAGTCTATTACACTTTATTATGATAATTGTGGTACAGTTGCAAACTCGAAGGAACCACGAGCCCATAAGACTGGCAAACACATTGAGCGCAAGTACCACCTGATACGAGATTTCGTAAGGAAAGGAAAAGTTGCTGTGATCAAGATAGCATCAGCCGACAACCTAGCTTATCCCTTTACAAAGAGCTTACCAGCTAAGGCTTTTGATAGTCATGTTGAGGGAATGGGAGTCAGATGTGTAGCAGCATGGCTTTAAGTATAAGTGGGAGATTTGTAATAGTATACTGAAAAGTAATGCTTTGAGTATAAGTGGGAGATTGTTAGGGTTATATACTAAAAGCATCACTTTTTTAGTAACCTTATTTCCTTAAATTTTGAATGAGAATCATATAGGCAAATGTTTGCATATTATATTTGTTGTAAGTGTTAATACAAATGTCTGATATTCTATATTGTAGATAATATGGTGTGTGGTGTCACACAGAAGATCATATTATCAGTTCCCTATGGAGTATATAAATAGTTCACAACCTAGATGGACTTGGACAATCTATTGGAAAGGTTGTAGTGTAATATGGTATTAGTCTACCTTGACTATAGGTTTATACTAGTACACTTTGTGTGTATTGAATAGGACCACTTGAGGTTGTTCTCTTTGTACTGACTACATAAGAGAACAAACACCTATGTTATTATAGATGCTTGTGCTCTTAACCCGGATATAATAACGGACATGTATATGCAGTATGTATTATTTTGGCTCATAAAAAGAGTGAGATTATATCTGACATGACAAATAAAGATGTCGAATCAATATAGTTGTCAGTAACTTGATTTGATCAACGGACATACGATATCTTAACATGGGGAGCCAAACGAGCATATAATAAAAGGAGCCCACAAACATAATTTGGGATTAGGGAGGTAGTGCAATAATAGCTCATTAATGGACCGAGCTATTGTTAATGGGCCTGGATTATGTGTTCAGGCTGAACACGGGATATCCAGATCCGTTAGGAGGTCTAACCCTAATTTCTTCTCATGGTCCCTGCCGTTGTCTATATATATCCTCTATTCTCTGGCGCCATATTACTGATCAGAAATCTGAAACTTTTCCTAAATTCGTGATTCACGTAAGGAGAGAAAGAGAGGGCTGCCAAGGAGAAGAAAAGGTTGGAAGATCGTCGCCCACACGACGTCAAACTCGAGGAAGGAATACGTGTAGAAGATCTTGGGGTCGTCCGCTCGAGATTGCCAGGAATTACTTGTCTCCTTTCCACCGCAGGTATAATTCGTGAACCCTAGTTTCCGCCTATGAAGGGTTAGAACACGTATTAGATCTGTTTAACTTTCTATCGATCAATACGCACACCAAAGGAAGGGTCCTGGGAATCTCCAGTTCCATCAGTTCTGGCATGTTTCCATATGAAGTTTACTTAGTTTGGAGGACGTGGGCCCTGGCACGTATTTTGGTGCAAAGCGGGCCCCACAGTCCGAGTCAACAGGACTTTTTGATGCCGGTTCATCGGAATCCAATTCTGGATATACCGTTGGGTTCGTCTCATCATTCTAGACTCTTTGACGTATAATTTGCTGAGTTTTGAGAACATTGGCTCCGACACGCTTTTTTGTGCAAATTGGATTCTAATATCCGGATCAACGGACCAATTTGAGATCGGATCAACGAAATCCAATTCTGGATATACCGTTGGGTTCGTATCGTCATTGTGAATTCGTGGACATAATTTGTTAGATTTAATGCACTTTTATTTTGACACATTTTTCGGTACAAAATGGGTCCGACACGGACACTATTTTGACTCGAAATTACCTTTTTGTCCCTGAGTCCAAATTGGACTTATGGGCAGGCTATTCTAGCTATTTCGACCATTCTGGACACGTTGGTACTGGTTGTTTCACCATCCGACAACATCTGTAGGTTTTTACCCTATTATTGTAATCTTTCTACTTTTGTGGTATTTTGAGATCCATCGATTCCAATGATTTCACAACCACTGAAATTGAATGTGTTGACCCTGAAGATGTTTATAGAGACTAGCTTTGACCCCGTTTGACCATGGTTGACTACTTTGACTGAACGTCAAAGTAGAGTCAACATTTGACCTAGGTTAGACTAGTTTTTACCTTGGTTGACTACAGTTGACTATTTTGACCAAAAGTCAATCGAAAGTCAACCGTTGCCTAAAATTGACTATAACTTGACCGAAGTTGACCAGTTGACCCAAAGTCAACTATTAGTCAACATTAGTCAAGTGTGACCTAGAGTTGACCAGTTGACTAGAGTTGACCAGTTGACTAAAAGTCAACTCTAAGTCAACCATTGACCCAGTTTCACCTAGTTTGACTTGTTTTAACTTCCTATGACCTAGTTTGACTTAGTGGACTGAGCTTGACCTATATAATCATGCCTAACACTGTTGAACCCTAATTAGCGTATATATATCTCATCTTTAGGTCTGTGATTTCACTCTGAGCCAGATTACATAGTTAACATATTCCACCAGATCTCAGACGAGTACATTCTCTGATAATATTTTTGTTTTATGATATCGTCTATGTTTCTTGTATTTAGTGTAGATATCCTTGTTCTCTTGACACATTGTTCACTATTTCTCGGGATCCCTCATGAGATGTTATTTCGTGTATTCTTTGGTATATCTTGTGCAAGTCTTTCTCGTTCCTTGTGCATTGTATAGACACGATTCCTGCGAAGGCTAGCTACCCTCTCAGAGAATCGCATGTCATGATGTGTCATGGTTGGATCTACTGTACTAGTCGGGGATGGGGAGTATTAGTGTAGATGTGTGGTCAATACCCGCCTTGTATATCTTGTTAACCTTGTGAATGCCGATCCTACACCACACGTATGATTGGCCAGCTCATGACCTTGTGCAAACCCAAGCCGGCCACGTGTTGTAGCTAGTACTCACACACTTAGATCGATGATTCTTGATTCTTGTACATGTCATGATCAGTTTTACTTGCCTTGTTCTAACTCTAGATTTATAGCTTACCTTGCCATGATACTCACATGTATATTTCGTGATTCCATGTATATTCTCTCTATTTACTGTTATATTTTCAATATCGTCTAACTAGAACTGTTATTTGAGTTTTGTGCTCGTTCCATCCGGACTGGATATGTTGACAATATTTTAGGAGTAGTTGTGCCCTCGATTTTGGACTACAGGATGTTGCTAGCTGGGGTGGTTCTCGGTATTCTTCACCGTGAGTTGTCTCTCAGGAGTTTTACGTCTGGTAGTCATTTAGTTTGTTATTGTTTCCTTCTGTTTTATTCTTGTTTTATATGATCCTTGTAGATTCTAGTTATTCTAGTGATATTATTATTATTCTTGTCTCATCTTCCTTAGTTTTTGTGATGTGATACGAGTACCTTTATAGTTATGGATCTTTAGATGATGTAGTTAGTATTGGGTACTTGACAGTGCTCTACCGCCGATACTGCGACGTAGGCTGGGCGTGGCCTACGTATTCGCACCGTATATCCTGGTATGGGTCGTGACACATTTTTGTGGTGGTCCATGTAGGTCTGTCTTTGCAATTAATGCGAAGTCGTGGTAGTGCTTGAGCTTATCTGCCTTAATACGAGCCTGCCATAGGATTAAGGTTGAGTCATGGAATATTTTAGGATTTTGGTACTCAGTCACATATTAGGAACTCTTGGTAGATTCCAGGGATGACCCCTGGGAATCTTATTTTGAAAGATTTTCAAATCTTTTTCCACTTATTTCTATTCGTCTTGATTTTTGGAATATTGTCCGTATCAAACTTTATTCTTTCTTGGGATGAGTTGTGGATCCCAGAGGGAAGGTATAAGTTGAACTTATATATCCTCTAGGTTGAGAATCAAATATGATTTACCAATCTTATATCAAGGTTGAGATTATTTTAGATTATATTGCAGAACTTTCAATCTTGACCTAGATAGTACCGTTGGGACTTCTCCTGAGAACTTTTCCTAAACCCTGCATCGGAATCTGTTTTTGCTAGTTTCCATTTACTTATCCTTGATTCGTCGTTGAATTTTGAATCTTGATGTTCGTTCGTTGTTGCATTTGACTTTGTATTTAAGGTCAGTTTTTATGAATTGAGTTAAGATATTCTGATAAACATATTCGATGAGAACGATAAATGTCTACTTTATTTATGGAGTTTAGAATTTGTCGCAGTCATACTAGCTAGCACGACAGGGACGTGGAGCCTTATGTTGGATATACTATCCTAGTTATAGAATTTAGATTTTCTTGCAGCCATACCGGTTGGCGTGGTAAGAAATCTAGATGACATAATTACAGGGTGTATACCCAAGTTATGGATTCTATCGTTTATTGCAGCTATGCTTACTGGCATGGCAAAAATTCTGGCAACAAAATTTCAGGAAGACGTGTATGGTTATCAGACTATATCTTTAATCGGATCACTTCGTTATGACCGGATGAGAAAGAACAAATTCGTATCATCATTATTTCCCGTCTTGGATAACTCTATCTATCTACGGCCTAACTAGGATTTTCTCCACATGATTATTTTGGGTTCCATCTTTCATATGATTTTACTAAACTCTTCTTCGCTAGCCTCTTGGATAATTCTTCTTGTCTTTCCTGGTAATTGTTGAAAGTGCCTCATGGATTGATTCAAGGAAAGTTCAAAAAGTAATTTATCCTTGTATTACGGAATTAGGAGTTTGTATCCAGAGAAATACTGGCGAGGCATGACTTTGGATAACGACATAATGGTTAAATATGTTTCTCGAATTCTACTTGGACCACTCCCTAAGCATTTTGACTAACATCTTTTCCTTTATTTTGCAAAAAAATGTTTGGAAATATTTTACAGATTTGGCCAAGTTAAGTTCAGGAATCTATATTATCTGGCGTGGCAGCTGTGCACTGCAGCCATCCGTCGTATTATGGAACAAGGAAGTTAATCACAACCAGATGCACACTAGCGCGATAGTAACTTTATGTGACGTAATTATGGAGGTATATGGTTCTTGAGTTTTACTTCGACTATGTCCTATGCATTTCGTTTGGCCTCGTACTATTCTTGAAAATATTTCGACAATCTTTCCTGTCTTGCTTGACCCTTACCTTGTCTGAATAATGATATGGATTGCTCGACCCAGTCTTAGGCCTTTGTTTCCTTCTATTTAATTGATGACTGAAATAGCCAAACCTTGTTAACAGATTATGTAGTGTAACTGTAATATGTTAATGTGTGATTGTGATGAGTATATTTTTTTTCTTAGGGATTCATTGGGTTGAGCTTGTAGGACAGGTATAAGTGACTGACTATAGTGGACTTAGAAACCATTAAGAATGATTAGTTTGATAGTATAGATTGATTTTAAGGTATCTAAGAAGGAGTAATGAAATATTATATTTTGTGACTACAGATTTAGGACTTGAATCTTGTGCTTAGATTCGAGGGTTGAACATTGTAAGACATTGATGACCAAGTGATTATGGGTTATCTACAAACCATTACTTATGATTGTAGGATAGATCGATATATGGAATGAAATAGAAGGAGAAAATATTGCGTGCAAGATCGGAAGATAGCAGGAAAAAAACATGGACAAATGTACATCGATAATAAATAATTTAGTAAATGAATTAAGAGTTTGAATTTTAGGGTTTATATTCAGGAGTTCTTGAGTAAAATAGAGAAGGCTCAATGCCAAGAATAGGTTTTGAATGAATAATTTCATGGAGCTTGTGATTAATAGGATAAAGATACTTAGGACGGGATAAGGAAACAATGAAATTGATATTGAGATTGGAATTTTGGTTGATGGTCAATCATTGTTGATATATATATATATATATATATATATATATATATATATATATATATATACGTATCTCGAGGATGACCTATATTTTAGAATATAGGCAAAGGTTCTTATTGATATGAAGATTCTAAGGAGAAAATGACATAGTTTTTATGGAAGAAGCATGTTGAACCTGAACCAAATGATTGTAGAGAGAAACAACATAGGCGATCACAAAGGTAGCAGATTTAGTACTGTAGCCACAGCAGTTGCATGTTTTAGCTTGACCTATTGGATGATTTTAATTTCGAGGACGAAATTTTTATAAGGTGGGTAGGATGTAAGCCCCCTGAATTTCTAGGATTATTTTTGAATTTTATAAATGAATTATTTTCGATAATTCAATTTTATTTAAATTAATTTTGATCATTAAATGCTCTTTACCGTGACTTGGATTTCTAGAGCATCAGGGATGCCAGTCTCTGGAAACTTTCTTCTTGAAGTTTGTAGTAGACAAGATTATCTTCGTTTTGATAAATCATGTCCCACTTAAACTCGTTCCCTTGTGATCTTTTTGCATCGCGCAACTTTGGGTCAATTTAGACCATTTGATCGATTAAATAATTATTAATTGATTTTTCACTTTTATCTTTGATCATCGTTTGCACGTTGCCGTGACTTTTGATTTGGGAGAACAAGACCAGTCGTTTCCTCCAAACCAACTTCTCATGCACGACCTACTCGAGACGCTCTACACCCATGACCTTCGTGTCCCACTCAGACACTCCATTTTGTGCTTCATTTGCTTCGCACAACTTTCGGGTCAATTTAGGCCAATTAATTATCTACCGTAAAACCTGATTTAACTTTCAATTTAAATTTTTGGGCCCGACATCGATCCAACCTGTCAACCCAAAGTATGGACCTGGCCCACATGAAGTCTACTACCCACATGATACTAGTGTCCCATTTAATTGAGTCCCCGCATGCTACTTATTTACCCGTGTCCATAAATGATTAAATTAATCTATTTATTTCACCCAAGCCAGATTTTGACCCGACTCGGCTCGACTGAACCCGAACCCAAGCTCCATGTTGTCCTCTCATGACTACCCCAACACCCCACAATATTTCTTTTTTCCCTATTTTAAATATCTCTTTCTCTCTATATTTTACAAATATCTCATTTTATCTTATATATATATATATATATATATATATATATATCCTCTCAAATATCTAACTCTCTCTCTCCTTATATATATACATATATATAATATATATATATATATATATATATATATATATATATATATATATATATATTTTTATATATAATATATATATATATATATAAAAAATATATATATATTTATATATATATATATATATATATATATATATATATATATATATATTTTATATATATATATATATATATATATATATATATATATACATATATATATATATTTATATTTATATATATATATATATATATATATATTTATATATATATATATATATATATATATATATATATATATATATATATATATATATATATATATATATATATATACATATATATATAAATATATATATATGTATATATATATATATTTTTTTTTTATATATGTATATATATATATGTATATATATATATATACATATATATGCATATATATAAATATATATATTATATATATGTATATATATATAAGGAGAGAGACTTAGATATTTGAGAGGATATATATATATATATATATATATATATATATATATATATATATATATATATATATATATATATATATATATATATATATATATATATATAAAATAAAAAAAATAAATATATATATATATATATATATATATATATATATATATATATATATATATATATGTATATTTTGTATATATACATATATATAAATATATCTCTCCTCTCAAATATCTAACTCTCTCTCTCCTCACACACACACACCTCACCCTCTCCCCATACCAGCCCAACCCCCTATAGCCGACCTCATTCTCTCTCTCTCTTCCGATAATATCTCTCTATTCTTTCTCTTTCTTAATCTCTCTCTCTCTTTATATAATATCTACACACACACACAAATTAACTCTCTCTCTCTCTCTCGCTCCTTATTACACACCAACACCACCACTCTCATTACCACCAGCCGACCCCCCTCATTTCTTCTTCTTCTTTATCACACTCCCCACCCCCATTCTTTCTTCTTCTTTATTAATAACAAAAACACCACCACCACAAACACCATCACCACCACCGCACCATCACCCTCACCTCCACAAACACCACCACCACCACCATCATGATCACCACCTCCTCCATCCGCGAACCACCACTGCCGTACGCCGCCACGGCCACCGCCGCCGTGCCCTCGCCTGGTCGATCGTCGTGCCATGCAGCAGCAGCAGCAGCTGCAATAAGAGCAGCGCTTAACGGCAGCACCAGCAAGCGCGTATGGTCGCGCCGTCGTGCCACCACCGTGCGCCGGCAGCCACCGCACGGCCACCGGCCAACCCGTCAGCCGCGCGCGACCCCGATGAACCCCCCTGGACAGCGCCCTCCTCCCCGACGCGATACACAGTCGATCCGTACGTTTCGCACGAGATCCCGTCCTGACGCGCGCGGGATCCAACTCAAAATTTACGTTTCGGTACAGCAACTTCGTACACATTTTACGAGAAATCTGGTCGTTGGATCTGCGAACTCTTTGCTCCGTCACAATCTCGGTATATACCCCTTCATCCCTCTCATTTTTCGTCCGTTAATTTCGTCGTTTGATACATCAAAACTGGCCACCAAGTTGATGCTTTAAATTGTGTTATTTTTTGACAGTTTTGTGGAGCCAACTTCGTCGATTCGTATCTCTTCCATCGCAGCTCCGTCTGGCGTGCTATTAGTTCTTATGCGAAGCTGATATAAACCTCTTCCTACCCCTTAAGTTTCATTTCATTGTGAGTACGTTTGATTGGTTGAATTCGACGCCAAAGTTGGCCATCCGAATTCGTAATTTCCAAGTTATAAAATTCTATTTTTAAACTCGGGACTCCGAATTCAATTTTTGACACCACCAGTAGACTCATGGCATCATTCTGGCACATTTTTATATAGAGTTTTCTTAGTTTGGAGGACGTGGGCCCTGACACGCATTTCGGTACAAAGCGGGCCCCACGGTTTGGGTCAACAGGACTTTTTAACGTTGACTCATCGGAATCCAATTCTGGATATACCGTTGGGTTCATATTGTCATTCTGGACTCGTTGACATATAGTTTTTTGAGTTTTGAGGACATTGGCTTCGACACGCTTTTTCGTGCAAATCGGATTCCAATATCCGGGTCTACGGAACAATTTGAGATCGGGTTAACGAAATCCAATTCTGGATATACCGTTGGGTTCTTATTGTCATTCTGGATTTGTGAACATATAATTTGTTAGGTTTAGTGCACTTTTATTTTGGCACGTGTTTCGGTGCAAAATGGGTCCGATATGGACACCGTTTTGACTCAAAATTACTTTTTTGCCCCTGTGTCCAAATTGGACTTATGGGCTGGCTATTCTAGCTATTTTCACCATTCTGGACACGTTGGTAATGGTTATTTAACTATCCGACAACATCTGTAGGTTTTTACCCTATTATTATAATTTTTCTCCTTTTGTGGTATTTTGAGATCCATCGATTCCAGTGATTTCACAACCACTGAAATTGGATGTGTTGACCCTGTAGATGTTTATAGAGACTAGCTTTGACCCTATTTGACCATGGTTGACTACTTTGACTGAACGTCGAAGTAGAGTCAACATTTGACCTAGGTTAGACTAGTTTTGACCTTGGTTGACCATAGTTGACTATTTTGACCAAAAGTCAATCGAAAGTCAACCGTAGCCTAAAATTGACTAGAACTTGACCGAAGTTGACCAGTTGACCCAAAGTCAACTATTACTCAATGTTAGTCAAGTTTGATCTAGCGTTTGACCTAGAGTTGACCAGTTGACTAAAAGTCAACTGTAAGTCAACCATTGACCCAGTTTGACCTAGTTTGACTTGGTTTAACTTCCTGTGACCTAGTTTGACTAAGTGGATTGAGATTAACCTATATAATCATACCTAACACTGTTGAACCCTAATTAGCTTATATATATCTCATCTTTAGGTCGGTGATTTCACTCTGAGCCATATTACACAGTTGACATATTCCACCAGATCTCAGGCGAGTACATTCTCTGATAATATTTCTGTTTTATGATATCATCTATGTTTCTTGTATTTAGTTTAGATATCCTTGTTCTCTTGACACATTGTTCACACAGATTGGTATTTCTCTGGATCCCATCATGAGATGTTATTCCCTGTATTCTTTGGTATATCTTGTGTAAGTCTTTCTTGTTCCTTGTGCATTGTATAGACACGATTCCTACGAAGGCAAGCTACCCTCTCAGAGAATTGCATGTCATGATGTGTCATGGTTGGATCCACTATACTAGTCGGGGATGGGGAGTATTAGTGTAGATGTGTGGTCAATACCCGCCTTGTATATCCTGTAAACCTTGTGAATGCCAAGCCTATACCACACGTATGATTGGCTAGCTCATGACCTTGTACAGACCCAAGCCGGCCACATGTTGTAGCTAGTACTCACACACTTAGATAGATGATTCTCGATTCTTGTACATGCCATGATTAGTTTTACTTGCCTTATTCTAGCTCTAGATTTACAGCTTACCTTGCCATGATACTCACATGTATATTTCGTGATTCCTTGTATATTATCTCTATTTATTGCTACATTTTCAATATCGTCTAACTAGAACTATTATTTGAGTTTTGTGCTCGTTTTATCCTGACTGGATATGTTGACAATATTTTAGGAGTAGTTGTGCCCTCAGTTTTGGACTACAGGATGTTGCTAGATCGGGTGGTTCTCGGTATTCTTTACCGTGAGTTGTCTCTCAGGAGTTCTAGGTCTGGTAGTCATTTAGTTTGTTATTGTTTCCTTCTGTTTTATTTTTGTCTCATATGATCCTTGTAGATTCTAGTTATTCTAGTGATATTGTTATTATTCTTGTCTCATCTTTCTTAGTTTTTGTGATGTGATACGAGTACCTTTATAGTTATGGATCTTTAGATGATGTAGTTAGTACTGGGTACTTAACAGTGCTCTACCGCCGATACTGCGGCGTAGGCTGGGCATGGCCCACGTATTCGTACCGTATATCCGGGTGTGGGTCATGTCAGTTAGAGACTAACCTAGAATCTTAGCCTAATCTACATTATCCTTGAGCTTAGAGTCTTGATTAGGATAACCTAGATTAACAAATATCTAGATATTTCTAAGTAGGATATTTATCCCTTAGGATATTTGTGAAAAAGAAAGCCTTAGGATTATTTGACCAATTGAAAGACTTAGAATTGGGTGGACAACTCTTAGCCACTCATCTACATGAAAAAACTAACCCTAATTCATCTAAAGGACCAACCATCAAGTGCCCCCTCCTATAAAGGATCCTTAAGAAAGCCTTTGCCTTTTTTTACATTTACTTAGAACCCTAATTGTTCCTTCCCAAATTTCTTCCCCTAATATCCAAATTAAGTCTAAATTGATCCTAATCAATTGCATCATCACCCTATACCATAGTGGAAGCTAGTGGAGGCTTGCTAGGAAGGATTTGAAGAGCTTTAGGCAATAGGAGTTCAAAGGAGGACTCTCATTTTAACCCTTTGCATTGAGGATTCACCCTCAATAGGTAAAAGCTATCAAACCCTAATAAATTCCTAATTTTTTCCCATAGATGCATCCATTTAGGGTTCCCGTAGTGTAGCCCAAGTTTGGTAGGAATTCGTGTCCAATTCGTGTCCATATCGGACATATATCGGTGCTTTTTAATGGGTGTTCGATGAAATGCCACATAGGAAATTATTTTAGTAATTTTTAAAACTAAATATATTGTTGTGTAGCCCTATATGTGTAGAACACGAAACCCTAACTCTGAGCTTGTTTTCGTGTCGTATCCGTGTCTAAAATGGACACGAACATGCTGCACGAGGAGTGCACTGTGTGCCCTGCTACCCGAACAACACTGTGGATGCGACACGTTTCGAGATGAGGTGCCACTTGGCATAGACCGAGGGGCAATGACTAACATGACATCCCTCGAGTCACGAGTCGTCTTGTGTCGTGTCGGACACAAATTTTGATCTGCACTGAGCTTACACAGACTGTGCATAGGCGGATTTTGACTACTGACATGGGGTTCGTGTCACTTCGGGACACGTTGTTGTCGTGTGTCAGGGTGTCAGAAACGAAGCCCTATAACTGGAAAACCTCTAGGCATGACCACGAGGTGTCTCGTGTCGTGTGTCGTGTCCTAGCCCGACTCGCACACGTGCACGAGGCTGTCTGTGCACGTTTTAGTGTCTGTGTGTGTTCTCTCTGTTAGGACACGTTTGTGTCCAATTTTTGGACACAAAATTGACCCCTCTGACACGAGTATATGTTACCTCACCTCTGTTTTGAATTATTTTGGGTTTTTCAAATTTATTTGGGTTCAATTTCATTAAAAAATTTATTTTTCTGATAAGGGGATGAAGACTGAGTTTCTCAATTTAATTTGGTATGTCAAATTGAATTGTATATGATCACTGAGGTTTGTTTTAAATCTGAGATTGAATGAAACTTGGGATTCATTTGTTGTTGGTTGGGGTTCTTCACAGATAAGTTCATTCCCAATTCCATACGTTCAAGACTGAACATATTTAAAATTTTAACTTGAAACTAAACTTCAAATTAAGTATGAACCTATCATGAGACAACCAGAGTTCTGAAAATGAAGTGGGCTTAACTGAGGTTAGTTTAGTTCATATGGTTTGTGTTGATGTGTGTTTCAACTGCATTAGTTAAACCCCCTACCTGGTGAAACCTAAAACCCTTCCCTATAACCCATTTACATTGCTTCCCACACACACACACAACCCTGAGCCTTCACTGTTGTACAGTATCCCTCTCTCACTCACTTTCTACTCACTCACAGACCCCTCCCCTATACTGTCCAGTATGTATAGGTATACACACACACACACACACTCTCATATATGCATACTCACACACATTCACACATCCCTCTTTCTCACTCACACACATTAAATCCTATATGCATCTATATATGTGTATATATATATGTGATGATATGCCTATAAGTATGTATGTCTATTTGTATGTATGTTGGATATTAGGTTTTGGTTTCAAAAGTCTACTTATATATGTATTGGTGTTCGAAAGTTGGAAATTGGTTAGAGTTCATATCATATTGTATATGATATACCCTAGTATATGTATATGTTGATTTGTTTTGAGAGTTCACATATGGATACATTATATATGTGGGATACCATAGAGTGTTTGTTAGGTTGAGTTGAGGTTAGATAATTGTGATACTTACGCATATAGGCATAGATATGTCATATATGGTATAGATTCATGCCATACATTATATACTTTATATAGGTAATTGTGATTACATTATATCTTTATATATATAGATTATAGGCTTATGTGATATGTTATGGGTTAGATTAAGAGGATTATTTTATATAGAATTTGACCTATAGAGTTGACCATAGCCTAGTTGACCAAACTCTAGTCAATTGACCCAAGTTTAGCCAAGTTGGACTAGAAGGTTGACCCAGAGTTGACTATAAGTGGACTTGACCTACAAATAGACACACTAGGCTATTTAGACATGTAGACTATAGTTTGACTCTTAGTTGACCTACTTTAACCTAGACAGTTGACCAAAGTTGACCAAGAGTTGATTTTGACCTAGTTTGACTTAGAATCATCTAGTTTGCATTACAGAATTCCATTATTACAATTTGGGTACTTAATAACCTATTTTTTACTCTAAATAGGACTCTGTGACACCAGTTCGGATATCTATTCATATCAGTCATTTAGGGTGACAGGCGAGTATATTCTCTGATCATTTCATACTTGTTAGGATTTATATTTCTGGTCTAGATTACTTTACATGATACTGTCACATTGTTATCACGGATTGGTACTATATGGATCTTGTCATGCGATGTTATCCCCCTCAGGGTGCATCAGATACAGTTGTCATGTGCTTCTCACGAACATCTTGTATTTCATATACACCGCTATTCATGTATACTCTTGTGCAATCTTGTACTCTCATGATCACGTGAGCAAACATGATAAAACCTCTTGTACAAGGTAACATAACTTGACTGGATCCTTGTGTATTGATTGGGGATGGTGAGTAGGAAATGGTTATGTAATCAAAATCCTATCTTGTGAAATCTTATGAAATCTTCTATATGTCCATTGTACACTCACGTATGATGGAATTACCCTTGTATTGTCCTAACCTATTTATATAACCATCTCATTCTCTAAATCACAGGTTACTTACAGTTCTTACTTATCATGTATATAGATATTTCCAGTTATCAAATATCTCTCGTTTTTATATATATTTCTTTACAATCCATGTATCTTACTCTTTTGCATGCTTTATATTTCCCAACATGATATGAACTGCGTGAGATATATTGTGCTCGCTCCATCCTGACTGGACCTGTTGAAAATATTACAGATGATGATGGTGACTGCCCTACCTTCTATGGGGCACATGAGGGTGACATTCAGGAGCCCAAGGAGCATCTAGCTCAGTAGAGGGTGCCAATCTAGTCTAGTATTTATTGTTTTTAGTTTGAATCGAATTATTTCGATTGTTAGTTGAGACTTAGTTATATTCAGGACTTGTATTTATTTGTGTTGAACATCTATTTTGTGTGGTGTGATAACTCTATTTATATTCAGTTTCTTCCTTTCATCTGATTCCATATCGTGCTCTATCGTCCCTAGACTTATGATTGAGATATAGAGTTGAGATATTATATTATACCTCCATGCGGAGATGACATGTTTATATATCTTGTTGTTAGATGTTAGATGTTATAGATGACCTATACAGCGTTCTACCGCCGATACTACGACGTAGGCTGGACGTACCCACGTTCTCGTGCCCCTAAACAGGGTGCGGGTCGTGACAATCTATAATAATGTATATAAAATAATAATATTAATAAAAGATATATAAATAGAAATACATATTGTGATCATACTAGTGTTATTATTATCATTATTAATATCATCAATAAAATTTGTGTTAGAATATTAATGTGATTGATAGATATTACCATTCAAATTAGTAAGATTCTTATATAAAGAGCTATGCATACCAAGTATAGGAGTAGGAGAGTATCTTCTCGCGAGATTTTCTAAATCTCGTGAGTGGATAAACCTTCCTAGCGCCCGACTTTGTGAAGGCCGAAACTTCACAAACTCAACCAAATTGGAGCAGACCAATTGCTAAACGATTTCCTCCAAACCTTTTCTTGTGAAACCAAAATCCAATTCTCCATAGGATTGTTACCAATCCAGATTCAATTTTGATTCAAATTGGATGGATAATGCCTTCCCCGATTTGGAGATCCGAGTACATCTACCAAACGAAACCAGAAGTAAAGAAAGAAAAGGATTCATCCATACACCACGTGGACCCTCAACGCTGAGTCTAGAGCATCCCCATCATTCTAGCGAGTACCTCTAACCCCCTACGATGGCCTGCTATCAGCAAGAGCGTCGCCGTACCTGTCCAAGACGTCGCAGAAACAGAATAACTTTTGTTTGTTACAACCGAGAGGTATACCCTTCCCACTCTGTTATTTTCATAGTTTCTCGATCATTTTTAGTTTCATAAAGTTCATGATAAACCCTATATGACCCTCTAGGGACCCCAATCGATAGTTTCAATTATCATAAAGTAACCTGACTGTGTAGTCGATATAAAATTGACGGGAAAACAGTTCGAAAGCACTTACCGAACAGCCCCAGGAACCCATGTTTGAAGACGTAATACTATCATCTTGTCGACAGCTTAAAAACATCACTTGAACAATTGTATGGACAACCTGTAGGGCTATAAAACATTTTTTGTAGTTTATGATTTAGACCACTATGCATCGAGTAATCATTTTTTAAATCGATAAAAACTGCGTTGTAAACTATAAAATATTTGAAGAACTTCCCGGTACGACGTGTGCCCCGACAAACTGGGTGATATGGTCGTACACTATATTCATCCAAAGGCACGTATGGATGTTGTCGACGTGAGCGAACTGACGGAACCTAATTTTGTTGTGCGTGCACGACGAAATCAGTACGTATCCGTCAAGATACCCCTGTATCGACCTTTTGCAAACCTGGCCATAACTTGTTGTTCGTTCGTCGTATCGTGACGAAACTTGCACCATTAGGACCGTATCGATTTTCTGGTCATGTATGCCAAGCTTTATCCGAGTCTAAGAAGGTTGATTGGAACGCCAATTTGGCTGGCTTACGACCCGATCCGACAGACGATTTTGTGCACGGCTCATCGGAATCCAAAATTAGACATACCATTGAGTTCGTCTCCTCAAACCGGATCCGTAGAAATGTAGTTTGACAATTTTAGAGATCGTATACATTGGTACGCATTTCGGTACAAAACGGGTCCAACGATGGACTTTGTTTTGACCTAAAATTATAATTTTGCCCCTGTTCCAGAATTAGACTTTTGGATAGGCGTTTCCTAGGTATATCACTTACTCCGAGTACATTCTCGATGTTTGTTCAGCATTCAGAGTTGTTTGGAGATTTTGACATTTCTATTGCTGATATTGTGATTCTTGGACTTGTCACCTTCGTACCACCAGGCAAGATAGCTTGCCACCTTACTCTATGATTTACATATTCTTATTTTCTGTTGTTATTTTCAGCATTCTTATTTGTTATTATTATAAAACTATGCGTCCAAGTCATACTTGGGTGCAAGCGACTCTATCGGTCATTTTTTTGCTTTTATTTATTCCCTTGTATTGACTTAACTAGTGACCACCCAATGTTGATGAGGTATTGATATATCTCACACGGTCTTGACACTTGCTTTACCACGTGTTGTGAGTCACATGTAGGACACGTAACCAGGTAGTTGACTGGCCACCGATATGTATGGAGCGTGCGACGGATAGGACTAACTGCCAATAAAATTACATGCTAGAAGACGGCGGTTACTAGAGGTTCATATCAGTCATGGAAATGATGATACTAGACATGGAGTAGGGAGAACAATACCGGACGTATGGGCTTCTTTGCACTTCCTTGATTACCTGTGCGCTTCTCCGGAGACGCAGGCTCCAAGTGCCCTCTGACGTTTTACAGAGCGTTATGGACGTACCCTTGCACATGATGCCCTCTAAAGATCTTCGGACGTTACGGACATAGGCCCCTAGTACCCAATATGGGGACTATGCCGATCCCATCTACAGCCAGGGCTCATGCGTCAAAGGATTGTTTCTCAAAACTGTATATTCATAGTAGACTGGTCAGGAACCCGATTGCATGCATCTTTGCTTTTTTATTATATTATCATATTTTATATGGCATGGTATTTTCTTGCATCTTGCTACGTCCCTCTGAGGACCTGGTTATCTTTCCAGGATTAGACGAGTTCCCGTAGGAGTACAGAGCGGCACTGGATCCATCCTATATTGATGACGAGGCATCTTCTGCTGACTTCTAGCTTATTGATTTCCTTGAGACATTTTAGTGGACATTTTTTCATCTCTTTACTTTCTGTTTTGCGGAGGTTGGACTCCTATCATGTGAGACTATTTTTATAGCTGTTTGGAGTTAGTATGTTCACCCGGCTATCTTTTGATACACTCATTTATTATCTAGACATATTTATCTTCTGTGTTGAGCTGTGATGAGATTAGATTATATTATTCTGGCCTGTGATTATTTATTATACAACTTATGTACGTATACGAAAATTCCATATATTGGAGTATTCTTCGTATATGTACAGCTGACATGTTCGCATAATCGATCCTATGTATTTGGGACTCGGGCATTACAATATGGGCTAAAATGGTGGAGTTTTTCTACTCAGAGGTAATATGGACATGGAAGGAGTGAACTCTGTGGGGATTTATAGAACAACTCAGAGGTAATATGGACGTGGATGTTCTAGGATGTTCTATGGTGCAACAACACATAGATTATTGTACAAAATGTTTACTCAGAGGTGATGTGGACGTGGTAAACATTATTTTAAGCATGACCTTACACGGTGCAGGATCCTGCTTGATGAGGTGTAGAGGTGCAACTTAGAGGTGATGTGGATGTGGTTGTTCTTCTACTGGGGATAGAATGCAATAAAACGGCTGGGTTTCAAAAGCATATAATTTGTTAATGAAGGGGTGTGAACTTGGCTTGGTCAAGTTTACCAGTCCTCTCAATAGGGAGAGGCAGTACGTTCTCGACGGAGGTCAAGAATAGTACTTTTTTAAGAACTTTTTGTTAATGTGCATCATGAACAAGTCCCTATTAGCTTGAGCGAGACGATAAGCACTGTTTGAGTATACCGTCTCTATGATGAAGGGTCCTTCACATTTGGGTTTGAACTTTCTCGGTGTTTTGTGAGTCATCGCCATCGATCTCCTGACTGCCAGAACTAGGTCGCCCACTTGGAAAGTCCTCTGTCGGAGTCTTTTGTTGAAGGCCTGTGATATGTGGGCTTGCTAAAGTTCGATGTTGTTGACCCAAGAGGCATTTTTCGTCCAGCACTTCCAACTCTTGCAGACGGTGACATTGATTGTCTTCTTCCGTCAACTGATTTGTGATCGCCACCCGTAGGAAGGGTATTTGAATCTCCAGGGGTAGTACTGCTTCGCTCTCGTAAACCAAAGAGAATGGTACGTTGCCCGTCGGGTCCATACCGTTGTACGATAGGCCCAAAGGCATTCGCCGAGCTTCTCATCTCAGTCGCGCTTGTTGGATGACACGACCTTTTTGAATAGCTTGACGATTGTCTTATTAAAAGCTTCGGCTAATCCGTTCGCTGCCGAATTGTAAGCGGTTGATGCCACGTTCTGAATACGGTTCTATCGCAGAACCTACTGAACGCATGGCTGATGAATTGTGGGCTATTGTCGTAGATAATCCTTCAAGGTAACCCGAAATGGTAGATAACGTGATGCTTGATAAAGCTGATCACTTTTGAGCTTTTTACCTCTGTGAGAGGTACTGCCTCCGCCCATTTGGAGAAATAGTTATTGATTGCCAGGATAAAGTGGTGTCCCCTTGACGAAGAAGGAGTGATAGGCCCCACTATATCTATGCCCCAGGCTTCAAATGGCCAAGAGGCAACCGTCGGGTGTAGAGGCTCTGACGGTCTGTAGATGAAGTCGGCGTACAGCTAACAATCACGATACTTCATTCTATACTTCACAGTGTCGGCCATCATGGTGGTCTAGTAATAGCCTATATGTCGGAGTCGGTCATGTAGCTTAGGACCAGGTTGATGAGCTCCATACGTTCCATCCTGAGCTTCTCGATGAGCTTCGGTTGAGACTGCCTCCTTCGTAGGAGCGTCGGTACAACATTTTGGAGGCTGTATCATAATAGAACCGGAGGGAGCGCCTTCTAACTGAGACTGCCTCCTTCGGGTCTTCCGGAAGGATTTTGTAGACAGCAAAGTCGATAAATGGGAACCTCCAGTCTCTGACGTTGATGCCAGGGTCCGTGGCTAGGGCATGAGTTGTCCGCATGCACAGATTATTTCTGGGGTAAGCCAAGTCCCGACCAGTCACTGTAACAAAGTGTTAAGCCCCGATGGGTACAGCCAATGAGGCTGCGAGGCCGACCATAGCATCGGCTTCCAAGTTTTGTAGTCGAGGCACATGCTCTACGAAGAATTCTGTGAAGGCTGAGATGACGTCCAATGCTGTGTTGTGATAGGGGATGAGGTCTTCATGGTGGACCTCATATTGTCCCCAGATTTGATTGACGACGAGCTTTGAGTCGCCGTAAGATTCAAGGTGGTCCACCCCCAGCTGTCTTGCTAACTAAGGCCCCATGATGAGGGCCTTGTACTCCGCAACATTGTTGGAGCATAGCTCTGAAAGAGAATAGGCGAGCTGGATGACCAGTTTGTCGGAAGAGATTAAGACCACCCCTACTCCTGCGATGATTTGGCCTTTGGGGCTTGTTCTGGAAGCACCGTCGAAGAACATCTGCAAGACTCGGCTATCTTCGGCAATGTTTGCTTCTTGCACCTCATCGGGAATACCTTCATAGAGTATGGACGATTCCGGGATTGGATGTGCGGCTAGGATGTCAGCCAATGCTTGGCCCTTGACAGCCTTTTGCGGTACGAATACCATGTCATATGGTGTCAATAATATCGCCCACTTAGCCAACCGAGAGTTTAGCGCTTCCGGTTTTGTCATGAGAATTCTGAGTGGATTAACTCGGGACATGACATGGATTGTTTGTCCCAAGACATAGTGACGAGTCTTCTGGATGGCGAACACCAAGGCTAGACACTCTTTTTCTACGGGGTTGTACCGGTATTTGGCCCCAATCATCGTCCTACTAAGGTAGTAGATGGCCTGCTCAAGGCCTGTTTCGTTATTCTGGGCTAACAAAGCACCAAAGGAATGGTCCATTGCACAGACATAAAGCAAGAATGGTTTGCATGTGATGGGTGCCACCAGGACTGCAGGACTTGTCAGATAAGTTTTGATGTCGTCAAAAGCTTTATGACATTCTTCCATCCAGACGTAAGAAATGCCCTTCTTTATAATCTTGGTGAAGGGTTGACATTTTCTAGAAAGGTTCGCGATAAACCTCCGGATGTAGGTGAGTCGTCCTTGTAGGCCTCAAAGTTCTCTGAGGTCCTCGGATGGTCCATGTCAAGGATGGCTTTAGTCTTCTCAGGGTCGACATGAATGCCCTTCACAGTGATGATGAAGCCCAAGAACTTTCCACTAGAAACCCCAAGGAAGGATTTAGCGGGGCTCATTTTAAGCTGATGCACCTGCATGAGGTCGAAGACTGTCTTCAGGTCTCATAGGTGATCGCCCCTAAGACGGCTCTTGACGGCGATATCGTAAACATAGCACTCGACTGTCTTGTGAAAGTATTGACGGATGATGGTGCTTATAGCTCGTTGGTATGTGGCACCTGCATTCTTCAAGCCAAAGGGCATTACCGTGTAGCAGTAAATGCCCTTTAGAGTTCTGAACGACATGTGCTTCTCGTAGTCTGGGAATATCTTGATCTGTTTGTAGCCTGAGTAGCCGTCCATGAAGGATATACGCTCGAAGCCGTATGTGTTGTTGATCATTACGTCGATGATCGGGAATGGGAACTCATCCTTTGGGCTTGCAGAGTTGAGGTCCCAAAAATCGATGCAAACTTGAATCTTCTCGTTCTTCTTGGTGACAGCGACGATGTTGGCTACCCAGTCGGGGTGTTATTTTTCCTGAATAAACCTGCTGTCTAATAACTTGTCCATCTTTTTGGCGTCCATGATGTTAGGACGGAAGTGCCGTTGTTGTTTCTTAACGGGCTTAGTGTAAGGTAAGATGTTAAGCCTGTGCATTATGACTTGTGGATCGAGTCCCGACATGTCCTCGTAGCTCCAAGCGAAGACATCGATATATTCTTTGACCAGGTGGATCAAGGATTCTTGGTCCTCCCCCACCAAGCACTTGCTGATGAAGATGGGTTTGGATTAATATCTATCCCTAAGGTCGATCTGCTCGACTTCATCTTCGGTAGGAGGTTGTCACAATTCAAAGCGAGACTCCCATTGCGAGTCTAGGCGTTGAGTCTAGGGTTCTTCTTCGAAGAACTCTTCTGTTTGATCGTTGTCTTTATCTTTTGAAGGATGTACAGACGTCATGTTGGCTGACAGCACTTTTTTGAAGACTGAGCCGATGCTGGTGTCGGAGTCCCAAGTTGAAGTTTCAGATGAGTGAGAATGCATGATATCCTCTGCTTCTGATCCTTCGGGGGTTGTTGGATGCGTGATGTAGCCTACCCCCCGTGGGGTACGGTGATAGTAGTCTTGCGGCTTTCCTTTTGGTACTGGAAGTCGTAGGAGAAGGCGTCGAGTTTGGTCATAGTTCAGACCTTTGCCGTTCATCAAGTTGTAACCCATCTTTTGTATGAGATACTTGGCTCGATCATTGTATCGGTAGGTTTGCATTCTGTCGGCATCGGGTTCTGGTTCCATCGGTAGGAGGTCTTGGTGACGTGCCAAAGATAATGGGCTTCTCGTTCTTGTTCCGAGGCAGGACTATGTATTAGACTCCCTGGTACAGGACGACTCAATTTATATGACTCACAGTCGTTATTTATGTTTACAACAACTGTAGAGAATTATCTAGAGTGTACATGGTCTTCCAATGTGGAAGACTAGACTAATTGAATGACACTCTATTATTAATAAAATACGAGATGTTGTCTCGAGGGATTACATCATCGAGGGATGAAGCATCGACATTAGCTGATATGTACTCTCTAAGTTCTTCATCGGTGAGAACTGAAGCAGTCTTGGGAGGTTCAGGAGAGTTTTTTGGGAGCTTGCCCTACGCTAGCTTCTGGAATTGTGCTGAAAAGGACGTTAAGGTCTTCTCTTGTGGCCTGACGGGTGCCGACAACTGGGGAGGTCTGCCTTTGAGCCGCACCTTGAAGGGAGCCTCAGTTTGCGTGCCAGGAGCTGATGCCTTTCCCCGTAGCTTGGCTACGAGAGGAGCCGCCACTTGAGGGGGCTTTCCTTTGAGGCGTGTCATCAACAAAGCTTTATTAGATGTCCTGCCCGAAGAAGCTGGCACCTTCCTGCGGTGTTTGACTACCATAGGGGCCGATGTTTGAGGCGGCCTCCCTTTGAGTCGTACTTTTAGGGGAGCGTTGATTATCATATCTGCCTCTGAGTCAGCTTCGACCTCAACTTCTGCCTCGTCATTAGCGTCATTGGCTTCATCTCCGAGATGAATTAATTTGTACAGATCAACGTCGGTGAAGAAGGCTTCAATCCCTTTGAAGGGATCGACATCAGCAAACTCTGTTCGAATGATGCCGCTGGTGGGCACGTATTTCATATATTGATGGATGGTGGATGGCACCACCATGTATTCATATATCCACGGTCGTCCCAATAGGATGTTGTAGTTGACATCTGCATCTACAATATAGCAAGTTACCTCAGTTTGGAGATCGTCGATGTGACACTTCAAGCGGATCTTCTCCAGCGGCTCACTCTTACTCGCATTAAAGCTACTGATGGTAGTGTAAGACACTGTCAGGCAATGCATCGGGATCCCCAACGTCTAAAGTAGAGTTTAGAGATGATGTTGAGAGAAGACCCAGGGTCGATCTGCATTCAATCCACCTTGACGGCACCGACATACCCTATGTAATACAGGGATTTGTTGTGCCTGTTGTTCTTGAGCAACATATCCTGTTGAGCGAATGTTATGTTGGAAATGATCTTCCCCATATTATGGCAGTATGGACATGCTGTAGGATCATCGTCAGGCTGCTTGACCTGGCTGATGAAAGACTCAGCGTCCTTTAGGGCTTCGCAGAGAGCCTCCCGAGTGTCTTTGGATAGGCAGAGGAGCTCGAATAGGGAAAGCCGTGCTGGATTACTGGCCAGTTGTGCCAGTATGTCGAAGTTGTGGGGCTTGGCTAAACCCGGAGCGTTGTCTTTTCGAAGAGGCCTGTCGAAGCGGGCCTCCTTCTATTTTTTTATCAGCTGCAGAAGGTTGAGATGAACCTTCTCCTTGGACAGCTATGGTGATAATCGGAGGCGTCACTTCGGACAGAGCCTCCTCTAGCTGGGCGTTCTGCTGTAAATGTGTTTGTACGGGCAGTGCTTCCTCAAGGGAGGAAGTCACCATTCGGCAAGACTTTGTCTTCTTGTCTTTGCTTTTGGAGGTAAAGGGTACCTTCGGTTGAGTCAGCTTTGGAACGAGATCCGGGTGAACCCACATGATCTCTCTCTTGGACGTTGTGAGTGGTGTCAGCCTACCCACGTTGTCGCGGGTTGGTGGAAGGTTGACTACTTCTATTGTCGCCTTTGGGATGGGGACGACGCCATCTTGAGCTGTGGTAGGTGATAAGCTGCTGAACTGGAGCGACACCATGTTGGTCGAGACTGTCTTCTCCTCGTAATCGACCGAGATGACGTTCATATTGATCATGCGCTGTATGTAGTCTTTGAGGATGTAACAGTCTTTAGTTGGATGTCCAACGAATCGATGGTAGTGACAATACCTTAGGTCACCGACTCTGCCTACTTCGTCAGGACGCTTGGGATCAGGCAACTTGATTTTGTCGCCCTGCTTCAGCTTCTCGAAGAGCTGTAAGGTATCCTCATCGTGGAAGGAGTAGACCATCTTTGATCGTGGTACGGTAGGAGGCCTCTGGGTAGGACCTTGTGTGCTATTAGACGTATTAACAGTAAATGCCTGCTTTTCTTTTGCTTCGCGGCTGCTACTTCTAGTCGCAGGCCGTTTCCCTTTGTTGTCGAAAGTGGGGAAGTTAACCCCCAGAAGACGAGCATTACGTGCATTCTTTTTAGCAACTTTGGCTTCGATCATCAATGCGCTCCAATCAGGCAGGGAAGTGGAGTTGATCCAGAGCTTGATTGTAGGGAGCATGTTCATGCTGCATGTTCCGATGAGTACGTGTTTCGGCATGCCCGGAGGCAACCTTAGACATGCTTGTCGAAAACATTCGATGAAGACTCTAACGGTCTCATTCTCAGTCTGCCGCACTTCTATGAGAGACGACATGGTCATGTCCCTCCCTCTATCGTAGAACCGATTAAAGAAGAGGCGTGTCAAGTCATCGAAGGACGATATGGAGTTGTCAGAAAGACTGCAGTACTAGTCGTAGGTGACTCCCGTCAAAGCCTCGACAAGCACGCTCCTGAGCAAGGCGTCTTCTTTTGGGAGATGCCCCATCTGAGACTGAAAGTAGGTCTGGTATCGGCAAGGAGAATACTTCCCGTCAAGGCGTCAGTGTTTGTGGTTTATATTTGGGAGGATAAACTACTTTGTTCCATTAGAGGGGGTAAGGTTGTGGGAGTCCCATCTTCTGGCGATCGTCCTGTCTACTTCGGGCCTCAAAATGCTCGCACAGGTTTCTGACCATCTCAACCAAATCTTCTGTCGAGCTAGGAGCAGGTGAAGGCGGTACGGCCTAAAGTTGGATATTGGAAGAAGCTGACGCTCGCGGTACAGTGTGGTGCTCCATTCCTAAAGATACCCATTGAGGGGGTATACTTGATTCTCCATTGACCCCTGGATCAGGGCTGGTGGAGACAGGTGCCTTTGCCGGAGTGGTTCAAATATTGAACACCGCATGGGTCAGGATCTGCATGGAGACGAAGAGGGTTTTGAGACTCCTCTGAAGGGTGTCTATGCGCTGCACAATGTCCATCACTGGAGCATCTGATTCTCCTTCATCACCACTCCCTGCCATATAAGCTATCATGACATAGGTGGAAGTGGATGGATCGGTCGAGGCTTCGCTTTCTACCTCGCTTTACTACCCTGGCTGTTGCTTCTGCCAGGGCCTTGATCCTTGCTCAGGTGCATTCGTACACCCCTGGGGTCGGGACCACTATTTTGCTCTTTCTTAGCTAAGTCTTTGATGCAGAGGCTGAGGAGTTGGTGGTTGTCTTTCTCACGGATGAGTGGGAATTGGAGACAACATGACAGGAAGCGACCTTGGGCTCCGCTACGTCTTCAATTGGCATATTCTTTTTGAGGTGACGTCGGATAGGTGCCATAGAATGTAGTCGCTGAAACACGGACTGCCTCTATGGTGGAGCTGCTATTTTACAACAACAGCAGTTGTTGGTAACCATAGCACAGGTGTGCTCTGTGAGGGGCACATTGTGCTTATTAGTCAGCTTTTCTGATCTGTGTTTGTCACTAATCACATTACACAAATCATGATGAGAGTGTTTCACTTTAACACCCCCATTAGGCGCATGTCAAGGCCAAACACCGGGGTGGTCATGTGAATGTTGCATCCCCTGATCTGGTTCACACATATGAGATTTGCCCAAATTATTGGCAGAAGAACAACATTTATGGCAACTTGAGTCCACTTCATGCACATCACCCAAGTAGGCGCATAGACTCAACATCGCAGCTGCCCAGCCAGACTTGGTTCAAAACGCAGTAGATGTGCCCAAGCGGGATAGGGACTTTGAGAGTCAACCCATTTCTGGCACAGATGTGCCCGAGTCGACTCTGTACAGCTTACCATCAGCAGCACGCATGATTTTGAATGCATGTTTCTGGTTTGATGTTGGCGTAGCACATTTGTGGAACATGGCTTGTACTGCCTTGTATTTTTTTGTACTAGCCTGCAAAGACGCATAGTACTCAGAATCAAATTGTGCCTCGCCATGATAGCGAGTGAGTCTGT
Source organism: Iris pallida (assembly GCA_029216955.1). Taxonomy (NCBI): domain Eukaryota; kingdom Viridiplantae; phylum Streptophyta; class Magnoliopsida; order Asparagales; family Iridaceae; genus Iris; species Iris pallida. The sequence continues at coordinate 771,630 of JANAVB010023999.1, read as the reverse complement.
TAAAGACATACGTTCTTGTTTGACCATTGGTCATGGTCAAACCTGATTTTAGTACTTGATCAAACTCTGTCTCGATATACGGAGCTACTCAGATGTTTACTCAAGACGTTTTGGACACTTGGACACTGATCAAGATCGGATATCTACTCAGAGTTCTGTCTGAATTGTTTCATAGAGTTCTGTCCGATTTCTGGCCGAATTCTGCCAGAGTTCTGCCTTTGGAAAAACTATAAATAGAGAAAATTCTGATCATTTTAAATCACTCGTTCACTTTCATCTCTTCTCTTCTACGCTTACTTTTCTTTCCAAAGAATTCTAAAAAGCTTTCATTTTCCCAAGCCAATTACAATTCTCTAGTCAATTTGCCTGTACGGTGCGGTCTAGAAGATTTCAGAAAAATTGTAATTAGAGGCTTGATTGAAGAATGACTCTTCAAATTGAAGTTGGTCGAGTTCTTCGCATCAAAGCTCGCGTCTGTAGAAGTTGCAAGCACATCGTATAAAAACTTATGGGATTTTCCAATAGTGGATTCAACTGGAAGCTAGAGTTCTTCCGACTGGACTAGTCCTTACAAGAGGGAAACCAGTATACATCGCTGTGTTTACGTTTACCTTATGATCTCATTTCTTTTACAGTTATTATTTATGACTATTGATTTAATTCTTTGATTTTACTGCTAACAAGTTTTTAATTAGCAATATTCTGATGCCTACTCTATTCACCCCCTCTAGAGTATTCTACTTTATGACTTCGTTCCTACAATTGGTATCAGAGCAGGTTATACAGGTAAAACAAGGTAAAATTGCAGTTATATTCAATTATTCTTAATTGCTATATAAATCATAGTATAATACATGGCAACTGTGAAATTCACAAGTGAAGGCCAAGCCACAAACAGACCTCCACTGTTTGACGGCACAAACTACACTTATTGGAAAACACGGATGAGTTTCTTCTTAAAATCTCTTGATTTTGACTTATGGTCTATAGTTATTGATGGCTATAAAAATCCTCCTCGTATTACTGTTGAGGGAGTTTTAGTTGATAAACCCCATGATAAATATACTGAGGATGACAAGATAAAGGCCAGTATTGACGCACGTGCTATTAACGCTTTATTTTGTGCTTTAGACAAAACTGAGTTTAACAGGGTGTTGACTTGCACAACATCGAATGAAATGTGAAAACTTCTCGAAGTAACCCACGAAGGAACAACGAAAGTCAAGGAGTCAAAGATTAGCAGACTTACTCAAGAGTACGAGGCGTTCAAGACGAAGCCAAATGAATCCGTCACTCAGATGTTTACGAGATTCCTGGATATTGTAAATCCTTTGTCTTCATTAGGCAAGGAATACAGTAACCATGAAAAGATTCGCAAACTTCTACGAGCTCTCACGAAGAACTGGATTCCAAAGGCTACATCATTCATTGAAGGAAATGACCTCTCAATAATGTCTCTGGAAACACTCATGGGTAAGCTACTCACTCACGAATTTGAACTTCAAGACTTTGAAGATGCTACACCAAAGGAGAAGTCAGAGAAGTCGATCGCTTTCAAGGCTCAACATAGAAGAATTATAGAAGATGATTCTGACGACAGCGACTCTGACTCTGAAGATCAAGCTCTTCTGGTAAAAAAATTTAAGAAGTTCATGAGATTCAACAGAAGAACAAAAGACAGCAACAACAACAACAATGAGGAAGATCCTATTTTCTACGGATGTAAGAAGAAAGGACATATGAAGAAAGATTGTCCAACAGCATCATCATCAATAAGAAAAAGCAACAAATATGACAAAGGCTACCTGAAGAGATCTACATCAAGAAAGTACGCCAATACAAGCATATGGCATGAGAGCGAAGCTATCGACTCAGAAGACGAACAATCGGATGACGCTGTAAATGTATGCTTGCTGGATTGCGATAAGGTAACCACTAATCCTCTGTTTGATCCTTATGATGATTTCACCTTTGAGCAACTAGGAAAGGCTTTCAGTGACCTGTTTAATGACTACAGAAAACTACATAGTAAATATGAAACCTCTAAGAAGGTACTTAAAGAGTACAAAGGTGAGATAGGAAGACTTACCGACCAACTAGCTCATGTTAGAAATAATGTTTCTTCTGTTGAGTCTGGTGAGCTTTCTTCAATTAAGCTATTGTTACACGAGACTACCAAGTTATCCAAAAAAAAGACCAAACTATCATCCAACTAAAGGAAGACCTATCTTAGGAGAGAAAGAGTCTCCAGTGTGCACAAGTCAGAATGGAAACACTTACATCTGACTATACTAGATTATATGACACCTCCAATAAGTTGAAAATTAGTTTAGAAAAATGGCCTGAAGTTGCTGCTTCCTATTCTAACACGTGTCAATTACCGAATCATCGGAACACACCCAAACCAAACACTGTCAGACCAATCCATACCAAACCACTGCCCAAGAAGACTAATAGGCATGCATTTTTCTATACTAGAAAACCAAAACCTACCAATCATGCACCTCACACAAATTTTAACACTCAACATACAAAATGTCTTTATTGTGGCCTTATTGGTCATATATCCTCTGCATGTAGAACCAGAAAGTTAGTAGATTTAAAAGTATATGCATGGATACCAAAGACTAACATGTCAGGACCTTACAAGAAATGGGTACCAAGAGTTTCATCTGCAAACTGTTTTGTAGGTGGGACGCCCTTCACATGCTAGAAGCAAATGGATCCTCGATAGCGGTTGCTCACGGCACATGACCGGTGATGCATCATTATTCACAACACTGTCGAATAACAATAAAGAAGGATACGTCTCCTTCGGTAATAATTTGAGATAGTACATAATCGGTATCGGTGACATTGGTAACGCTCCCTACCATGTGATTAAAGATGTTTGTCTAGTTACCAAGTTAAAACATAATCTGCTCAGCATAAGCCATTTAGCTGATCACGGTTTTGGCATTAACTTTGTCAAAGACAAATGTACTATAGTTGATAGCTCAACTGGTAGTACTATCTTTGAAGGTATCAGAGAAGACAACATATATGTTTTCTATTTGTTAGAAGATACTAACAAAGCTGGTAGATGCTTGACGGCCAAGAGCATTGAGAGTCAACTATGGCATATGAGACTCGGTGATACAAACATGGACACAATTTCAAAACTATCCACAAAAAAGTTGGTACGTGTCTTACCGGACATATCTTTCACGAAGGATACGGTATGTAGCGAATGTGAAAAAAACAAAGCTACCCGATCCGTCTTTAAGTCCAAGAACGTTGTAAGTACCACTAGACCTCTATAATTATTACATATGGATTTATTTGGACCTAGTAGAATTTCTAGTCTAGGTGGTAAGTTATATGCATTTGTCATTGTAGATGATTTCTCTAGATACACATGGGTATATTTTCTTGCACGCAAGAACGATACTTTGTCAGAATTCGTCACCTTTCGCAAGAAAGTACAAAATGAAAAAGGTTTCATGATTACTCGCATTCATAGTGATCATGTCGGCGAATTTGAGAATACAGAGTTCAAGTAATTCTGTGACACACACAGTTATTTGCATAAGTTTTTCTGTCCTAGGCCTCTACAACAAAATAGAGTTGTGGACATGACTCTATAAGAAATGGCTAGAGTAATGTTGAACCAGTTTAGTCTATGAAGAACAAGTAGGCAACTCTAGAGGAGGGTGAATAGAGTTTATGACAATAATAGCCAATTAAAAATTAAACTTTCACTAACAGTAAATAATCAGTGTAAATATAAAAATTATAAAGAGCAAGAAAGCATACGCAAACACAACCGATTTTAACCTGGTTTCCCTCGTGGAGGACTAGTCTAGGCCTGAGAACTCTAACTCAGGATTAAATTCACTATTTGTGAAATAGTGGTTACACCCCGTGCCTTTTCTTTAGAAGAGCACGTCAACTTCTTACAGAGATCGCAATGGCGATGCTTGGAATTTTCCAAGCGACTTTCTTAACTCTTGCATAAACTCCTAACTGAAGAGCACTGAGCACTTTGAGACTTAGGGAGCTTGTGGCTAATTGATGGAAGGTTAAGGCTTGTATAAGGCTTTAGAGAGAAGATAAGAGAAGAGAAGATTGGATGATTGAAAATAAGAGAATTTAAGGCCTATTTATAGGGTTCTGGATAGGCAGAATTCGGCCAGAATTCAGTGTCAAGAATTCAAATTTTTGGCCGTTAGACAACTAGCATATAGCAAACCCTAAAAATTAGGGTTTTGTAATTTAGGGGACAAAATTCGGCCCAAACTCTGTGTTGAGGCAGAGTTCGGCCCAAACTCTTGTCTCCAGGAGACAGAATTGCTCTAATGGGCTATGTGTGCTAGTTTGGTTTGGTAGAGACTTTGGTTTGTGGTTTGGAGATGGGTATAGGCCCAAACTACTCAGTGCGACTCAGTTTACATGTATCTAGACTCAAGAAAAGTAAAAATACAGACTCAAAAACTGAGTACGCTGCAGGATAGAGCCGACGTCCGTGTTGCACTGAGTTATGTCTTGATGTGTCATATTGAATTATGACAAGTATCATATTGTAAATTTTATCAACATTTGGTTGACTGTGATTTTGTGTCAACAATCTCCCCCATATTGATAATTGACAAAATACTTTTTGTATATTCAATGTTCATACCTAGACACATTTATAAAAGTAGTAGCTCCCCCGTAATCAGTGTATAGAAGCAATAGCTAGTAATAGCTCACCCGTAAACATTGCTTCTTTGTAAGCCAATATTCCTTTTGTCCTGATAAATACAATCTTTCCTGAAACATAGATAGCACAGATAGACAATATGTTATCGAATATCAAATAATTCTCCCCCTTTCGTCATTTATCAAACACAAAGAACCAGAGAATTTAGAAATGAAAGTAATTGGCAAGCACACCAAAGTAACAATAAAATACAGAAAGTGTCTCAAGAGTCATAGAACATAGAGTGAACTAATACAAATAAAAAGCAACTACATAAACTAGAAGTCCATAGTGCATAAAAACTAAACATAAGATCCTCAGCAGCAGCAGGTAGGAGACAACATCCATCACGGAGCTCGAGAAGGTCCAGCGCCGTCAGATGGATCAGTATCGGAACGACGAGGATCCACGAAAGCCGCATCCGAATCCAGATAGCACATAACCCAAGGGTCATCGATACGGTATCCGTCACGAGCAGGATCCCGCTCCATAGGAAGTGGCATAGAAGGATGCCGAGACATAGAGTACCGGATGTCATGCAGTGAGTTGCTGCTGGCACTCATCTGTAGGGTGGTACGGTAGTCGAGCTGGGTCCAGCGATCATCCTCTAACATGAACCGATCGTGAAGCATAGTCTGAATCGACTCAAGAGTAGCAGGAGGAAGGGGCGCAAGCTGCCCAAGAGCAGGTGCGACATCCTGGGCATCAGAGTGCTCAGACTAGTAGGAGAACCAACAGCTGCCTGAAGCTGTCGTGCTTTAGATAGGAAGGCATAGACTGGAAGGCATTGGCACTTATCGAGAGGGACATAAAAAGCACGAAAAACCAAAGGAAGATAGAGAGCATAGACCAAAGATCGTGGCCTCTTTCTAGCATGATCATCCTGTCCATCATGGTACATGGAAGGTTGAATAAACATGAAAGTGAAGGTGATACAAAGTAGAAATCTCAAAATACGAAACCTCATCAGTCGATCCCGCTTTAGGCAAGATCGTGTTAAAGACAATGTGATGAAGTTCGTAGAAGTAGGGGTTTAGAATTTTTGCAAGAAGCTTGCGTGGATGTGTGTTTGGGGTACACAAATCGTCCTTGAAGCTTTCAAGGGAAGACCCATCAGGGAATTGAAACTTGCGAGCATCGACAAGTTTCTTCCATGAGTTGGGCTCCATAATTTTAATATATTCTACAAGACCAAAGTCATCAAATGATATGTCAATTCCAGCAACACGAGAATATAAACGTGTATCATCATGAGTAAGATTACAATAAAACATTTGAATTGTATTAAAATAGATGAGTGAATTAGTAGTAACTAGTTCATCAAGACACAAATCATGAAATAAGGAGTCATAACGAGAAAATATGGTAAAGTTTATAGGATGGCCTGCACACACGGGACGTGATCGAAAATTATTGAACCATTCGTTTAAGGCTTCCAATGACACAAATATTCGATCATCAAACGTGGTGGGGTCAATTGGACGAGGTGGATTGAACAAAGGGTGAATTCGTTGGTGAATAGGTTGATCATCACGAGGAGGAGGATTCGAAGAGGAAGCACCCTTGGTTTGAAGCCTCTTTCCTCTATTAAACAACTTAGGAGCCATGAGCAATGGAGAAAAATATAAAATTGAGATAAAGAGAAAGGAGAAATTATACCTCAAAAAAATAAAGGAGGATGGAAGAGAATGAAGCAAGAGTCCTTCTCTTTGAATTTGGAGAAGAAATCCTCACAAAAAGAAGAAACCTAGGGTTAGGGTTTGAAGAGGAAGGGTTAGGAGAAGTTTTGAAGGAGGCAATGGAGGAGAGAGAGGGAGAACCCAATTTTAAGAATAGGGGTTCGAATTGTCGGATGCAATCTAGACCATTGGATCAAACACATATCAGCGGGTAAGCCCGACTGTTGTTCTGGAATGAATAGACCAAATTCGGCCCGAACTCTGTGTTAGGCAGAGTTCGGCCCGAATTCTGTGTTCTGGGGCCAGAATAGAAACCAGGCTTAAATGAAGTTAAAAAAAATACTTAGTTAAAAAAATGAGAGAATGGAAATTTGAATATACAAAAGTAAGAAATCGAGTAGGAAAAGTTGCAAAATGAAACTGATTCAAATGAACAAGAAAAAATAAAGTTCAAAAATTTGAAGTTTAGCAAGTTTATAAATAGAAGTAAACCATGTAATAAATAAGAAGTTATGACACAATTCAGTATGGTGAAACTGCCATGGGGTAGCTATAGGGGCCGGATCCCATCTAGCGGTAGTCCGAAGACTAGTGCACCGTGTCGCTTAGGCTTTTACGCCTTGTTGTCAGAAGGATCCTTTCGGCTTATACCCATAGAAATTCATCATAAAGAACCATGACATAATCGATATTTACGCAGGCCACTTTAATAAATAACTGCTTCATCAAAAATTCCTAGTTCACGGCACAAAAAGTTGAAATGCTCTTCGGATAGTGGTTTAGTAAAGAAATCTGCCAGCTGATGATCAGTGTTAATAAATTCTAAGTTTATAGTGCCATTCTGCTGGTGATCATGCAAAAAGTGGTGACGAATTTTAATTTGTTTCGTGCGTGAGTGACATATAGGGTTCTTAGTAAGGTTGATAGCACTAGTGTTATCACGGAATATAGGAATATGCATAAAAGATAGGTTGTAGTCTGCAAGGGTTTGCTTCATCCAAAGAATTTATGCACAACAACGACCAGCTCCGATATGTTCAGCTTCTGTTGTGGATAGTGCGACAGAATTCTGCTTCTTGCTAAACCAAGAGACTAGAGACTTGCCTAATAAATGACACATACCGCTTGTACTTTTACGGTCGATTTTGCATCCTACGAAATTAGCATCCGAATAACCAATAAGGTCGAAGGATGTGGATTTGGGATACCATAAACCCACTGTATCAGTACCCTTAAGGTATCAAAAGATATGCTTAACAGCAGACATGTGTGATTCTTTAGGACTAGCTTGATAGTGAGCACACAGACAAATACTAAACATGATATCGGGATGACTAGCAGTTAAATAAAGTAACTACTAATCATACCTTGATACTTACGTTGGTCAACAGGTTTGCCGCTTTCATCAGGTTCCAGCTTGGTCGTAGTGGCCATAGGGGTGCTGATTGGTTTGACGTTGTCAAGATCAAACTTCTTCAGCATATCCTTTGTGTATTTTGACTGGTTGATGAAAGTTCCTTGCGAAGTTTGTTTGACTTGCAGTCCAAGGAAGTAGGTGAGCTCCTCCATCATGTTCATCTCAAATTCGTTCTACATACACTTAGCGAAATCTTGGCAAAGATTTTCATTAGTAGAACCGAATATGGTATCATCTACATAAATTTGCGCTAAAACAATAGTGTTTTGAAAACTTTTGATAAACAGTGTAGTGTCAATTTTCCCTTTTGGAAAATCTTTATCAAGCAAGAAATTGCTTAGGCGTTCATACCAAGCTCTGGGGGCTTGTTTGGGGCTATATAGCTCTTTCTTGAGTTTAAAAACATGGTCAAAATTTTTATGATTTTTAAAACCAGGAGGTTGTTTTACAAAAACTTCCTCCTTAATAAATTCATTCAGAAAAGCACTTTTGACATCCATTTGGAAAATTTTAAACTTCTGAAAGTTTACAAAGGTACAAAGCATCCGAATGGATTGAAGTCTTACAACAGGAGCATACGTCTCATGGTAGTCGATACCTTCCTCTTGGTTGTATCCTTGAGCTACTAGACGAGCTTTGTTGCGAGTGACTGAACCATCTTCATTTACTTTGTTACGAAAAACCCATTTCGTACCAATGATCGAATGGTTAGCTGGCTTAGGAACAAGTTCCCAAACCTGGCTTCTTTCGAACTGGTTGAGTTCTTCTTGCATGGCTGAAACCCAAAACTCATCATTGAAAGCTTCTAAAACAGCTTTAGGCTCAATTTGTAAAATAAAGGCAGTGCTAGCAATGGAGTCTCTTAAAGATGATCGAGTACATACTCCGCGTGATACCTCACCTATTACCAAGTTTTTTGGATGTGATGGCTTGAATGCGAATTTCTTCGACAAGCCCTCCAGAGAGTTAGTTTCAGGGGTGGTATTTATCGACGTAGAAGTTCATGGCTCAACATCATCGTTAGGAGTACCTGCTGCACTATTATCCTCATCAAAAGTCACATTAGTAGACACTTCAACAATCAATGAGCGTTTGTTGAACCCTCTATATCCCTTGCTCTTGGCAGCATAGCCAAGAAAAATACCATCGTCAGCTTTGGCATCAAATTTGCCTAAGTTGTCTTTGGTATTGAGGATAAAGTAGCTACAACCGAACACTCTAAAATATAAAATGTTTGGAGTTCTACCAAACCAAAGCTCATAGGGTGTTTTCTTCGTAATAGGTCGAATAAGCACCATATTTAAAATATGGCACGCTGTCCTGACAGCTTCAGCCCAAAATATTTTGGAAGTAAAAATTTATTCAACATGACTCTAGCCATATCGCCAAGAGTCTTATTCTTCCGCTCCACAACACCATTTTGTTGAGGAGTTCTAGGACAAGAAAACTCATGATCAAAACCCTTTAAGTCACAAAACTTTTCAAAATCAGCATTTTTGAATTCGCCTCCATGATCACTTCAGATTCGAGTAATCATGTAGCCTTTTTCGTTTTGAACCTTTTTAGCAAAAATTTTGAAAACAGAAATCGCATCGCTTTTTTTTGAAAGAAAGAAAACCCAAGTGAATCTAAAAAAATCATCTACTATAACAAAAGTATAGAGTTTTCCACCAAGATTGCTACTCTAATAGGACCAAATAAGTCCATGTGAAGTAATTGCAAGGGTCTAGTAGTACTTACAGTATTTATGAAATGAAATAAAGACTTGGTTGCCTTATTCAGCTCACATTCGGCACATACCGTGTACTTTTTGAATGTGATGTCAAGCAAGCCTCTTACTAGCTTCTTTGTCGATAGCCTGGATATAGTATCCATATTGGCATGACCAAGACGCTGGTGCCACAACATTCTCTCATCCTTATGGGTGTAGAGGCATCTTCCTGCACTGTTAGTATCTCTATATAGATAGAAAATATAAATGGTATCCTCTCTTATCCCTTCACAAGCGATGTCTTTCGTTGAGCTATCATAAATATCGTATTTATTTTTTCCAAAGTTAATATCATTTCCATGATCAACAAGGTGACTTATGCTAAGCAGGTTATGCTTTAACTTGGTCACTAGGCAGACATCCTTTATTACAAGAGAAGGAGGATGACCAATAATACCATTACTTATAATGTATCCTTTTAAGTTGTTGCCGAAGGATACGTACCCTTCCCTCTTCATCGATAGTGATGCGAAAAGATTTGTGTCTTCCGCCATATGTCGCGAGCATCCACTATCAAGAATCCACTTGCTTTTAGTTGAGGAGGGAAGGTCCACCTACATCAAGAGTAGATGTGACCTTTGGTACCCAAGTTCTTGTGGGTCCTGAAATGTCAGTCTTTGGCACCCATGCATATAGTTTGATATCTACTAATCTTCTAATTCTACATTGTGGTGAGATATGTCCATGTAATCCATAGTAGGTACAAGTAGCATGCCTATTAGTATTGTGAGCATATTGACGGTGATGTCTATATACAGCATGGTGATAGTTGTGTGGAATAGCAGGATAGTAACTATGGTTATGTCTACGTATAGCATGATGATGGTTAGAAGGATAGTGACTATGTGCACCACCAGAATAATAGTTATGAGAATAATATCTATGCGCATGTGGTTTATGTGCTGCATGGGAGTACGTATACATCTAAACATGATTACGTGATGCATGTGGATGTCGTGTTTGACTATTTTGAGTAGTCTTGTGCTTTGTGTGTGTCTTATGTGATTGGGTTTGAGGTTGAGCAACCTGTTTTCCCAATCTAATCTCTACTTTCTTAGAGGTAGCATGCAGTTCATTACACTTATCATTTAAACCATCAATTTTAGCAATAGAGATCTTGTGTCTATTTTTTTCTTCAGCAAGCTCAGTGTTGAGTGCTATGATCTCACGTGTTTGCTTTTCAATACGTGCTTCGGCATCATGTAGGCTTAATTTAAGCTTGGATACCTCATTAGTGACTTCTGTGGGTGGAATGTCTCTAACATTATCAAGCAAGGAAGAAAGTTTTTGAATCTCTATTTCATAGCTTTTGATCTTCTCCTTAGAATGCTTATATTTACTAATGACTTTCTTGTGGTCATTTAGTAAATCATTGAACGCATCGCCAAGTTCATCGGAAGTAAAGTCATCGAGAGTTTCGCTAGTTACCTTATCAGATGTTGCCATTAGGCATACATTAGCGGTGTCTGAAGGAGAGTCCTTTTCTTCATCGGAATTACTTGTTTCGCTTTTATGCCAAATGCTAGTGTTGGCATACTTTCTTGAGGAGGTCTTCTTGTAGGGCTTCTCATATCGGTTGCCTTTCTTTGCGAATGGATAGTCTTTTTGGACGTATCCAGTCTTCTTGCAGCCGTAGCACGTTGGTTCTTCCTCATCATCTTCTTGTTGTTCCTTCTTTCTTCGATTGAAACGAAGGAACTTTTTGAAGTTGCAGACTAGAAGAGCTTGATCATCACCTGCAGAATTGTCATCATTAGTCTCCTCAGGATCAGCCCTTCGACAATGAGCTTTTAGGGTAATCTCTTTTGCCTTTGGAGCAGGTTCGTCGAAGTCTTTGAGGTCAAGCTCGTGGGTCATCAGCTTTTCCATCAAGGTCTCCATAGACATTGTAGTGAGATCATTGCCTTCTATGATAGCTGTTACATTAGGATTCTAAATCTTCGGTAGCCCCTTAAGTAACTTGCGGATCTTCTCATGATTTTTATATTGTTTTTCGAGAGATGACAAAGGGTTGATGACGTCAAGGAATCTTGTAAACATTTGTGTGATCGTCTCATTAGGCTTCATCTTTAATGCCTCATATTCTTGAGTGAGACGACTGATTTTCGACTCCTTGACTCGGGTGGTTCCTTCATGTGTCACTTCTAGAAGTCTTTATACTTCGTATTGTACGAGGTGGTGCATGTCGAGACCCTGTTAAACTTATTCCTGTCTATTGCACAAAATAAAGCATTAATAGCTTTAGCGTCTAGACTCGCCTGTTTCTTTGCCTCGTCAAAATATTTATCGTTGGGTTTCTCGACGAGATCACCATTGACAACTATCATGACGAGCTTTTTGTAAACATCGGTGACAATGGTCCACAGGTCGAAGTCTAGAGACTTGAAATAGAAACTCATCCATGTTTTCCAATAGGTGTAATTTGTTCCATCAAATAGGGGTGGCCTATGAGTGGACTATCCTTCACCATGATTAGAAAACATAGTTGTGTGGTTGCCATGGATCAGCTCTAGAATGTTAGTCCTTGTTGAGAGAACAGAGCTCTGATACCAATTGAAGAATAAGTAGGCAACTCTAGAGGGGGGTGAATAGAGTTTGTGACAATAATAGCCAATTAAAAATTAAACTCTTTCACCAATAGTAAATAATCAGAGTAAATGCAGAAATTATGAAGAGAAAGAAAGTATATGCAAACACAGCCGATTTTAACCTGGTTTCTCTCGTTGAGGACTAGTCCAGGCCTGAGAACTCTAGCTCAGGATTAAATTCACTATTTGTGAAATAGTAGTTATACCCCGTGCCTTTTCTTCAGAAGTGCACATCAACTTCTTACAGAGATCGCAGTGGAGATGCTTGGAATTTTCCATACGACTTTCTTAACTCTTGCACAAACTCCTAACTGAAGAGCACTGAGCATTTTGAGGCTTAGGGAGCTTGTGGCTAGTAGATGGGAAGGTTAAGGGTTGTATAAGGCTTTAGAGAGAAGATAAGAGAAAATTGGATGATTAAAAATGAGAGAATTCAAGGCCTAATTATAGGATTCTGGATAGACAGAATTCGGCCAGAATTCTGTGTCAAGAATTCAATTTTTTGGCCGTTGGACAACTAGCATACAACAAATCCTAAAAATTAGGGTCCTGAAATTTAGGGGACAGAATTTTGTCCGAACTCTATGTTGAGGCAGAGTTCGGCCCGAACTCTGTCTCCAAGAGACAGAATTACTCTAATGTGCTATGTGGGCTAGTTTGGTTTGCTGGAGCTTTTGGTTTGTGGTTTGTGGTTTGGAGATGGGTATAGGCCCAAACTACTCAGTGCGACTCAGTTTACATGTATCTAGACTCAAGAAAAGTAAAAATACAGACTCAAAAACTGAGTACACTGCAGGATATAGCCGACGTCCGTCTTGTACTGAGTTCTGTCTTGATGTGTCATATTGAATTATGACAAGTATCATATTGTCAATTTTATCAATATTTGGTTTACTGTGATTTTGTGTCAACAGTCTACCTAGATACTTTTATGCTGAAGTTGTCAAAACAGCATGATGTATTCTCAATAGGGTTCCGATTCGACCTATATCGAAGAAGACTCCCTATGAGTTATGGTTTGATAGAACACCCACTGTTTCACATTTCAAGATATTTGGTTGTAAATGCTTTATTTTTAATACTAAAGACAACCTGAGTAAATTTAAGGAAAATGCCGATGAAGGTATCTTTTTAGGTTATGCGACAAAGAGCAAAGGGTACAGAGTCCTCAATAAGAGAACCATAATCATCGAATAATCAATTAATGTCAAGTTATGAACTAAATCAACATTCAGTCGATGACGATAATGAAGGCGTAAGTACACCAAGTACATCTACTGTAAAACCTTCTCACAAAGATGCAGAACCTTCACACCAAGTACCAGCTAAGTCTTCAAGCAAATCGTATACAGAACCAGAAGCTGAAACCAGCAATCCTGAGAATATGCCAAAAGAGATGAGATTCTTGATAGATCATCCAAAGGACTTGGTAATTGGTGATATTACCAAGGGTGTAAGTACTCATTCCTCTAATAAAGATATAGCTTTCTGTGTTGCTTTTATCTTACAGCTTGAACCCAAAAACATTGAAGAAGCATGTAGTAATAATTTTTGGTTATATGCTATGCAAGTGGAATTAAACTAATTCGAACGAAATCAAGCTTGGAAACTTGTTCCCAAGAATGGTTTAGTGATTCGTAATAAGGCTCGACTCGTAGCTCAAGGATACAATCAAGAAGAAGGTATCGACTATGATGAAACTTATGCCCCATTTACGAGATTAGAATCCATTCGCATGTTATGTGCATTTGTATATTTTCATAGTTTCAAATTATTTCAAATGGATGTTAAAAATGCATTTTTAAATAGTTGTATAAAAGTAGAAGTTTATGTAGCTCAACCATGAGGTTTTAATGATTTCAAAAATTTTGATTATGTTTTCAAGTTGAAGAAAGCCTTATACGGTTTGAAATAAGCCCCTCGTGCTTGGTACGATTGTCTATCTCTTTTCTACTTGACAACGATTTTTCAAAGAGAAAGGTTGACACTACACTGTTTATAAAATCTTTGAATATCAATCTTCTCTTGATTCAAATCTATGTAGATGATATTATTTTTGGATCCACGAATGAATCTCTTTGTCAAGAATTTTTAAAGTGTATGCAGAATGAGTTTGAGATGAGCATGATGGGAGAGCTAAAATTCTTTCCCGGACTGTAAATCAAACAAACCAACAATGGGACGTTCAGAAATCAAGCAAAGTACACAAAAGATTTATTAAAGAAGTTCGACCTGGAAGCAGTCAAAATTATGTCGTATTATCCACAACTGAGGCTGAGTATATCGCTGCAGGACGTTGTTGTTCACAAATTTTGTAGATGAAGCAAACTTTAGAAGACTTTGGATTACATTTCACACATATACACATTTTTGTGATAACACTAGTTCTATTAATTTGACTAAGAATCTAGTATGTCATTCTCGTACTAAGTATATCGAGATTCGACATCATTTTCTCAGAGATCATCAACAAAATGGAGATATAGACCTTGTATACAGAGACATGCAGAATTAATTGGCTGACATTTTTACAAAACCTCTAGCGGAAGATCGTTTCAATTATTTACGTCGAAAATTAAGAATTTTAGATGTCAATAATATTAATTAATTTTGTTTTGTTAATTAATTTTTTTAATACTCAATAACTGTTTTTAAGACAAGCCTACAAAGAGTTGGTCTGTCACTACGACTACGGTCGAAGCGAAGCGGTACTTAATTGTTCCCCGGTGAACTCCCGTTGGCTAGGACAGTACTCCTACAGCTAATTTGAAACCGACGCTGAGTAACGAAAGTTAATTTATAAAATAATATCAATTATATTATTTGAAGTTTAAAATTACTAAACTTTGAATTAAATATTTAAAATGAGTTGATGAAAAGGATGTGGCCCACAGGTTTTTCTTTTTTAAAACTCAGGAGAACCCTAGGCATATTCGGATCGAGTTCAGTCTGAATTTGGCCAGAGTTCTGTTGGTGTTATATACTTTTTAGTCAGAACTCGAGGCCCCCTCATCTTCATCTCTTCCAAATTTCATGAAAACAGCAGCAACAGCCGTCCGAAGTTCCCCAAAATTCTAGTTCTTCTCCACTTTGTTGCTTCCAATTTACGTGGAGAAATCAATCCAAACTTTGGATTTGTGCGAAGAATTCATCCCTCTACAACATACTTGAATTTCAGAAGGTATAACTCCTTCTTCCCTCCACTTTCAATTTCGTAGGGTTATCTAGTTTTGGGAAAGAATGCCTAAGGGATTCAATCCTTCCAAGAGGAAGAAGACTAATGCCAGTGAAGAGGCATCGTCTTCAGATTCGAATACGAATTCCCTTTTTTCCTCAGTCCAATCGGGTGACGGCGTGTCAGATGAGTTTTACTTCAAAACTCATGACCAAGCTTTGCTATGGTATGCCGACTTTACCATGCGTACAATATGAACAGATGCTCCGATCTAATAGACTGTATTTCCAGATCATCGTCCTTTGTTTGAGGCATTAGGGTTACACCGTCTCGTTACCCAACAATTCCCTATAGCTATTAATGCCCTTCGAATATTTTACTGTAACTTTGTGTTAGACACTTTTATCGCAAGAACTTGTGTTGGCAGGATCGATATCGAGTTCGATGATGTGTTGCTAGCAGAAATTCTTGGTATTCCAAACGAAGGTGCTCCGCTCGATGACATCACCGACTTCGACTTTTTCGAGGGTACGACTCTTTTTAGTTTCAAGAATAAGCTTTGTGCACTAGCAAGTACTCGTCCTAGAAAGTTCAAGGCCAATAACTTGAACTTGTTTAACTACGAGTTACATCGTATCATCTATTCCACTATTCTTTCAAAATCCACTTCAAAAGATGATGTCACTGCACTTGAGCTATCTGCCCTCTATCATATTCTTAAGGAGATTTCTTTTTCTGCCCCTAAGACTATCATCCAGATGATGGAAAGATGTCACAGAAGAGACCGCAATCTCTCTTATGCGATGCTTATCCGTCGAATCTTTTAGCATTTTGATATCGATTTATCCACTTGCGCTCTGGACCCTGACCCCAAGTATCTTCAGCTTTCTCGTCGCAGCACTGCCGCTGCTCCTGCACCTCCTGCTCCTACTGCCTCTGTTCTTCCTCAGACCTACCCTATGACTTTTGAGGGTCCATCAGCACCTTTTGGATATACATACTTTCCTTTTTGACACTTCTAGGGAACATGAGTTTCGTGATGTGACTCGGTTCCAGGCTATTGCCAACTCGTTTGCCGATCTCAGATTTGCTCAGACGGGCCATTCTGCCAGTTCTCTTCCTAATGACCCTGCTGTATCTCGTTACCGTATTGAGGATGAGGCGGTCCATTCTCTATTCAAGCCAGGAAAGATTATGACTGGTACCATGGTTCGGGTGCTACTCCACACACCTCTGGAGCTGGTCCTTCCGGACATGGTGGTCGTGCTAGGACTACTACTACTGATGATGATGATGAGGATAAGATGTGATTAAGACATTTTTGTCTAGTTTGTCGTACTATTGTGACTATTTATTGTCTTTGTTTACTTGAAAATGCTCCGACATTCCAAACTAGTATCCGTACTTTTATTTGTGCTACTTTTAGAACTTTTTGTGACATTTTCTGTGATGTTTGTCTGTCAAACATCGTTTTTATTCTCTACTATAGAGATTTATATCAGTTTAGTACTATTTAGCATATATCGTTATAGCACTCTTTATCATGCTTCTATATTTTTTAATATACCATGCCTGTGAACACTATAAATATTCCTTTTTTTGTTTCTTCACTGATTGTTGATTATGCATATATTACGGGGGAGCTTTCTCTTTTGTAATTATTTTGCTAAGTGATAACGGAAGAGAAATAAGATCTAACATCTTTTCTTTGTAAGATTACAGGAACAATTTTTTTACCGAAATTCGTTTTTGTCTTATCAAAGATATTATATCAGTCAAGGTTTGTCAATTATCAAAATGGAGGAGATTGTTGGCCCACTGGTCATGGTCAAACCTGATTTTAATAATTGATCAAACTATGTCTCGATATACGGAGCTACTCAGATGTTTACTCAAGACGTTTCGGACACTTGGACACTGATCCAGATCGGATATCTACTCAGTTCAAGACCGAAACTATATTTACCACTCGAGACTGTATTTATTTATGTAATATAATTTTTACTTTTATTGAGTCTAGAAATATATTCTACACCGAGTCGTACTGCCAAATAGGCTATCCAAAATCGTTTTTAAAAATGACCTATGTTTTTGAAAAACATTCTTTATTTACAAAAGCTTCTGAAGGATTTTAAAAAGTCCAAAAATCAATTTTGAAAAACCCTGACCAATCCTGACAGAACTCGGCCCGAGTTCGGCCAGAGTTCGGCCAGAGTTCGGTTAGTGATCGTTTGATTTTTGAGCATTTAAAAAACTTGGTCTCCCTTCATATGCGGATTGTGACACAGAGTTCTGTCCGAATTTTACCCAAATTCCACAAGAGTTCTGCCTTTGGAAAAACTATAAATAGAGAAGAATTTTGATCATTTCAAATCACTCATTCACTTTCATCTCTTCTCTTCTAAGCTCACGTTTTTTTCCAAAGAATTCTAAAAAGCTTTCATTTTCAAATTCCAAGCCAGTTACAATTTTCTAGTCAATTTGCCAGTACGGTGCGGTCTAGAAGATTTCAGAGAAATTATAATCAGAGGCTTGATTGAAGAAAGATTCTTCAAATTGAAGTTGGTCGAGTTCTTCGCATCAAAGCTCGCATCTGTAGAAGTTGCAAGGACTTCGTATGAAAACTTGTAGGATTTTCCAATAGTGGATTCAACTGGAAGCTAGAGTTCTTCTGACTGGACTAGTCCTCACAAGAGAAAAACTAGTATACATCGCTGTGTTTGCGTTTGCCTTCTGATCTTATTTCTTTTACAGTTATTATTTTGTGATTATTGATTTAATTATGTGATTTTACTACTAACAAGTTTTTAATTAGTAATATTATGCTGCCTACTCTATTCACCTCTCCTCTAGTGTATTCTGCTTTACGACTTCGTTCCTATAGTTCTCTCCTGTGCACCAGGGCTCATGCGCTGGATATTGGTTGCACCTTTGCTCTGTTGGCACATCTTTTTCGGCTGAAAAGAAGTCTGTTGGGGAATGCAGTCAATACTGCATTTTCCAGACAGATGCGCGGCACCAGTGGGCGCATCCTTATGGCTGAGAACGTCAGCAGGAAGGGCCAGCTGCATTGGCGCATCCCCTTCAGTGATCATGCCAGGTGCATCGACCTTGAACATCCAGACTTGGCGAGTCTTCTTCAGCTTTGGCATCCGCTTCGAAGGACTCGCGCTGCCTTCAGAGATGAACTCCTTATACGCTTGTTGATTGAGGCGTACCACAAGTGTTTTGTGGGAGGAGCCGAGTTTGATGTCGTCAGATTGTGACACAACTTTCTCGTTGGAGGAGAAAGATGTTCCCAGCATAGCCGCCAGCTTGTTTGCCATTAAAACTCTTTAGGAATGATGTTTTTAATTACAAACAGAACAAAGTACAATATAGGACTTAGATGTAGTCATAGGAGTACACTTTTGTTTTTTTCTCAGAACCTTATCGATGGAGCGAGTGGTAATACGTTGACTCCATTGACGATCTGACGACGATCTTGAACTCTCTGAAGGTTTGGGTTGCTCGGGATGCCAGAGCGTTACGAGGAGAAGTGGATGTTAAGTGTCTCTTCTGGCCTCTGTACGTGGATATAACAGTCTGTTTATATATATCTCTCTCTATCTTTGTGCCTTGAAGGATTGATCCTCCTATTTACAGATAGCAGCCTGGCTGCTCATGCGTGCATATGTCGGATGCGCCTAGACATGGGGACGCCACGTGGCTGATGCTGCCATGGGTACCCCTAAGTTGTAGTGGGATCTGCTCGAATTACTTTATTGGGCTGCGAAGGAGCGGACATGTGGCAGTTGCTGAGGTTTAGTTGTTGCTGAGATCTTAGGTGGTTAGCACCCATTCTTTGAATAGAACTGAGTCAAAGGACGCATGGCATATGCCTGTGGCTCAAAGATATCGATTTTCGAGGAGAGTGATCTGTTGGGGTGTGCCTAGGATCGGGTGCATGGAGGCAACTTAGTCTTATGAGTTTTAGGCATCATAGACAAGTCTGGGCGTACGGCTTTTGAGGCGCATGCAGAGCTTCACATCGGGGTTCGCCTAGGATTAGGCGCAGGGGAGGCGACTTGCTCTCATGATTTTTAAGAATCATGAGCAAGTCTAGGCGCATGTCTTTTGAGGCACATGTAGAGCTTAGTCTTATGTTACTTGAGATCAAAAGTGAGCTGAGGGGACATATGTCTACTGGGCGCATACATTCTTCGAGGCGCATGGCCACGAGGCGCATACGAATGATCAATCGGCCATGCGGCAGTTGTTGCCGACCCAAGGTGTAATGATGGTGCTAACATCAGCGGCTCTTCGTTTTCTGTAAAGGACTGCTGATTAGACGGCTCTTTGGAAGATGTGTTGCCTCCTTTGTCACTCAGCATTAAATGCTTGATGATGACAGGTTTGAAAGGGGCGCATCGGTTAATTCTGATCTGGGCGCATGGGTCTATGTTCCACTGGGCGCATCAGTACGGAGCGCATGGTGCTGATGGTGCATCATCCCGGTGTCACATCCTTCTTGGTCCGTCTGTTGAGTTCTTCGAGGCGTTAATGGCTGTTTTGACTTGGTTGAATTCGAAGGGACAGATTCATCACTATAAATACAAGTTCATTGCACTGACTTCGGGGAAGTAGCAGCGTGAAGAGAAGTTTTGTTTTTTGTTTCACTTTTCTTTCCTTCATGGAGACGAACTTGATCGGTCCCCTGCCTTGGCGAGTTGACGATGAACTCCTTTCAAAGACGAAGATGTGCCGAGTTTGGCTTTTTCTACCATCGGCCCTGTGAAAGTGCCAGTTGCATCCAAATATCGGGATCGTCGTGTCCCGACACAGGCTGAAGGTGCCTGTTGCATTCAAAGATCGGGACGGTCATGTCCCGATTTTTGTTATGCTGGAAGAGCCACAGGTCGCCGAGTGTGCCTGTTGCTTCCGAAGACTGGACATTGTGCCGCGATCTTTGTCGAGCTAGGAGAGCTCCTCCTCCTGCTACGTAAGGGCTGATTGGTGCTGATGCGCCTGCGCCATAATAACGAGACGATGCACCTGGATGAGACATCAGAGTGATGCTCCTGACGGATGATGTGCCTGGCAAAGGGCGCATGGCAGTTGCAGTGCCTGGCTATAGCTTTAGGATCTTTCTTTTTGTAGAAGTTCTCCTTTGTGAAGCCTTTCTTTAGACATGTAATAGACTTTGAAATGAAATGAAAGCCTTATTTTCATTGTCTTTAAACTTGTACTTTTCTTTGCTGTGCCAAGTATCTGCTTGAGCTTCCTAGCGCATTTGAGTTGGTCGCATGGTTGGGTTGAGCGCATAGAAATTCTGGCTTACAGATGTGCCTGAAATTCCATGCTTCTATAGTTGTTTGCAAGAAATGGTTTCTCTTTCGGTTTGTGTTATTCATCCTTCCAATCTATCTCTGTGCAACTCCATCATTCAATGTTATCTACTCCCAGTTCATGGGAGCTCTATTAAATGGCAAAGGAGTGAATTGTGGGCTCACTTTCTTCAGCTCAGACAACAAATACCAGGTCCTTGGATTTGTAGTGGTGACTTTAACTCAGTCACTTGCTCCGTAGAATGTCAAGGTGGTCGTCCATCTGACATAACGGATATACAAGATTTTAACAACTTTCTCTTGGCTGCTGATATGTCAAATCTTCCGTACACTGGTAACAGATTCACATGGTGCAATAATCGCAAGGGCTGTGCCAGACAATGTTCCCAGTTAGACAGGATATGTGTCGATCCTCTCTTCCTTGCTTCACTGCCCAACTCTGTCACAGAACATCTAAGTACTACAGAATCGGATCATACTCCTATTCTTCTCTCTGCTAATGTGGGTGATTCTCTGCCAGTAAAATATTTCCATTTCTTAAATCTCTGGGTTGCTCATCCATCTTTTATTCCACTTGTTGAGGCCAAGTGGAGTTCTGTTTCTCACATAAACACTATCATTCAGCTTGCTGCTAGGCTTAAACATATCAGAGGCATGTTATCTAAATGGAGTCGTGATACTTTTGGAGACATTTTTGAACCAGTTAAACATGCGGAGTGCCAGGCTCAACAAACAGAAATTACTTATCATAACGATAACAATGCTGATAATTTGATCCTTCTTAATGAGAAAAGAGCTCTTCTCAAACAATGCATCATGCAAGAGGATGCATACTGGCAACAAAAAGCGAGATTGAAATAGGATTTAGAGGGTGATAAAAACTCAAAAAAAATTCACTCATGTGTTAACTCCAAACACAAAAGTATGCGGATTCACCAAATTAAATCTCAGGGAACTGCCATTACAGACGTTCATGGCATTCGTAATAAAGGTCTTCGGTTTTATCAAGACCTATTTTCGAAGACCCCAGAAAGTGAAGACAACGACTTTCTCAATGTCATCCCCTCAATCATTAATAATGAAGACAATGCTCAGCTTATTGCTCCCCCATCAATTGAAGAACTCTCCACAGTTATCAAATCCATAGATGCCAATAGTGCTGCTGGCGCTGATGGGATCACTGGATTATTCTCCTCCAGCTGTTGGCCTATCATTCAACATGACATACATCAAGCAGTATTATTATTCTTTGATGGCTTATGTTTACTTGTCTATCACTCACACGCTTTTAGCTCTCTTGCCGGAAAAAGAAAATCCTACAACTTTTTCTGATTTTTGGCCTATTAGCCTCTGTAACTGTATTAATAATATTTTTCCCAAGTTAATAGCCTTGAGACTTTCGGTGTTCATGCCTAAGCTCATCTCCGAAGGGCAAAGTGCTTATGTTTGTAGCAGGGAAATCACTGACAATACTTTATTGGCTCAGGAACTACTCTGGGACATGGCTGAATGAAATAGAGGATGCAACACAGCCATCAAACTAGACATGGCTAAAGCATGTGATCGGGTTGATTGGCAACATCTTATTAAGACTATGAAAAGATTTGGTTTTGACATCAAATTCATTGACTTGGTTTGGAGATTGGTATCTAATGTTTGGTTTTCTCTTATTATCAATGGTGAAAGAATCGGCTTCTTCCAATTATCTCGAGGAATCAGGCAAGGTGATTCTCTTTCACCCCTTCTGTTTGTCCTTGCTGCCGAATCTCTCACAAGTAATCTTCAATAATTGACTCTTAACGGGGCTTTCTCTCCTTATACTTTTCCTCGACGAGGTCCGGCAATTACCCATCTATCTTATGCAGATGATATAGTTATTTTTTACTTCGGCTTCTGTTGGATCTTTGCGTTCAATTTTGAAAGTTCTTCAATCATATCAAGCAGTATCGGTCCAACTCATAAGTGTGACCAAAAGTATATCTATCGTTCATCCTTCCTTATCAAGGCGTCATTGCAACATTATCACCAATATTACTGAATTCAGGTTACTCATTCTGCTATTACATATCTTGGTTGTCCCATAGCTCCCACGAGGTGTTCCTCCTAAAACTTTGAGCCATTACTACAAAAAGTTTGCGACATACTTGGATGTTGGCACAATTGATTGTCATCGCCAGGCGGTAAGCTTATTCTTTTGAAGCATGTCCTCGCATCTATGACTATGTATTCCTTAGCTGCCTCTAATCCGCCAAAAAAGGTGATTAAGCTTTTGGACTTTACGCTCGCTTCGTTCTTCTGGGCACGTCGATGGCACTCCTAAATGACAATGGGCCTCTTGGTCTTCGATTGCTCGTCCAATGACTGAAGGTGGTCTAGGCATTAGAAGCTCCACTGACATTGTTTCATCCTTCTCTGTTAAGCAATGGTGGAGATTTTGCACTCAATCTGGCCTTTGGAATCATCTTCTTCAAGCTAAATATTGCAGAAGGCTTCACCCAGCTGTAGTATCAATTCAGCCTCGCGCTTCTCCTATATGGCGGAGGTTACTGCAAGGAAGAGAGTTGGGTGAGTCACATATTCAAGTCCTTATTGGTGATGAAAATGTTCATATCTTTTATGACAAATGGCTTCATATAGGTTGTCTTCATAAGACCATCTTGAACTGTCAGATCTCATTTGTGTGTGATCTATATAACGAGAGTAGTACGGATGGAATCAAGAACTAGTCACAAATTCATTTACCCCTTATGAAGCTATAGTCATTCTTTCCTCCACCATTCGATTGGGATTCGATCATTGGGTTTGGTCACGAACTGCTACTGGTAAGTTCTCCGTAGCATATGCTTACCAGATTGTCGTGAACCGAATACGATCTTTCCTTATGCTCAATTTATTTGGTGCAACGGATTCCCTCACAAATGGTCTATTCTTATATGGAAAATTTGGCATAAAAAACTTTCGGTTGATTTCACAGTCCGACGCCTGGGTTTTCATTTGGCTTCAAAGTGTCATTGTTGTTTGCGGCCTTCTATAGAAACTCTATCACATATATACGTTTCTGGTGAGCTAGCCAATGCAGTTTGGGACTACTTTGCACATGCAATGGATAAAAGAAGGTTACTTATAAAGGCACTTCATTTTTTGATCAGGGCTAGTTCGGATTGGGGATAGCCCAGATTTTTTTGGATTTTATTCATGACATCTCATTTTTTTGATTTAGGGCTATCCCAAAGTGAAATTCCCCCAAACCCAAATTTTTCTTCTCATTTGCAAAAAAAATTCTCTCTTCCTAAACCCTAACTCCTCTCTTCTTCTTCTTCCTCTTCTCCTCCACCATTTCTCCATCCCCAAGCAAGAAGTTAATTTAAAAATTCTTAGAAATTTCTTCCCCGAGAAATTTTCTCTTCTTCCTCTTCTCTTCCAAATTTCCTTCTCAAGAAGATCGATGGTACCCAAATTCTTTCTCTATTTGTTTCCAAAATCATAAAAATTAAATTGAAAAATTCAAGCATCCATTACATTGTTTATTTCAATTGTCTGTAGCCCATTTGAATTAAACTACATTCGGAGTGAAAAATTACCCATTTAAATTAAACACAAGTATGCACGAACGAGAAAATTCTGCGTCGACAAGGAATGCCCAATTTTCTGATAGTGGTACAAACCGAATGGACTGCCAGAAAACTCGACAGTCCTATGTCACAGCATGTGAAACAAAGGACTGTCCATTTTTCTGACAGTCCTTACAGTATTCAGGACTGCCAGAAAATTGGACAGTCCTACATACAGTAAGGACTGTCAGAAAAATGGACAGTCCTTTGTTTCACATGCTGTGACTTAGGACTGTCCAGTTTTCTGGCAGTCCATTCGGTTTGTAGGACTGCCAGAAAATTGGGCAGTACTTGAGGAAGAGGAAGAGGGAAGAAATAGAAAAAAGTAACTTTTATACCAAAGAGTGGGATAGTCCTGATCAATTTTTTCAATAACAAACTTGTAAATAATAGAAAATTTAAAATGGACTAGCCCTGATCAAAAGTGAAGTGCCTTTATAATAACCCTAAAAGAATACATAGTCACCACTCGATCCAATTTCGTCTGCAAATTTGGTGGTCTCACTCGCCATCTACCGCTTACTCCTTTATTGCGGCAGTAATCCTTTGGACGTTATGGAAAAACCACAACAAAGATCGCTACGAGGGGCAAGGTTTTTCCTCTTCTACAATTATTGATGAAATCAAACGATTGATTGCCAAATACTCCTCTTGTCAATTCCCTTACTCTACAAATGTAGCCGCTCAACCCAGCCTTCCAAAGTGTGTACATCTTGCAAAATTGTCCTAGCTTCTTTAAGGATTTCTTAAAATCAACTGTAGTGTGAGTGATGCTGCACAAGCTTTGTTCTTTGAAGGAGGGATCATATTTCGCAACTCTGACGGTTGTTTTATTACGACGCTTTCGACCTCCCTTGGCAATATCACTAAATATGAAGTAATCTGCTTATCTGTTATTATAAGTTTGGAGGAAGCTATTTCAAGTTGCCTGTTGCCTGTTGCCTATTGTTATTGAACTAGACTTACATTTTCTTGTCCTCATTCTCAATGGCAATTGGCAAGAAAGCTCCTCATTGGCAGATTTTGCCTTTGCTAGAGAAGATCTCCTGACTTCGCTCCTCTATCAGCTCTTCTTTCACTTGGTGTCCGTACCATTGCAACAAGGTCGCATCTGAACTTGTAGTCGTTGGATCCAAATCTACTTGCAAGATGCGGTATTCAACTGTAAACGGTCTTCCACCTAGGGCTCAAGGGGTATTACTGCTTGATGTCAACGCCACCCCTTATCTCATTTTTCCTTATATTTTCGAAGAGCTCTTGTAGTGACTTTCTTAGCATGAAATAAAGGTCCTCGTGATTGTTAAAAAAAAAACAAAACAAAACAAAATTTTATATATATATATATATATATATATATATATATATATATAGTAGGACCGTTGAGTACCTCTACAAGGGGGTGAATAGAGTGTGTGTGTGTGCAGTGAAAATAATTACCACTTTAAAAATTTAAGAGATTATAAACTATAGTAGATATAAGAGACAATAAATTAGATGCAATAATCAAGAGATAGAAGATCAAACTCAGGGAACAATAGAATATATACTGGTTTTCCTCTGAGAGGACAAATCCAGTCGCGAGTACTCTTGCCAGCTGTTAATCCACAAGTGACAAACTAAATGAGAGCTTTCCACCTCTTTACAAGACCGTGCCTTGGTGACGAGCGCACGACCGACTCCAACAAACTTGAACACAAAAACTGGAACATTTTTAAAATTTCACCTCTTTACAACTCTTTGAACCAAAGACTCTAAATCGAACAGAATGTTACTGGCTTTGGCTAAGAGTGGTATATGCGAGATTTGAAAGCTTTAGAGTGATGAAAAATACTTTGGAAGAGATAGAGAAAAGGGTGAATGTGTGATTAGAAATATGAAAATCCTTCTCTATTTATAATGTTTTCCTGACCGAACTCGGACAGAATTCGGGCTGAGTTCGGATGCTAGAATATCGCATTCGAACGTTGCATGCAAATTTGGAGGGAACAAAATTTCAAAAATTCATGGGCCGAACTCGGCCCGAACTCGGTCAGAGTTCTGACCGAATTCTGTTGAGTCAGAATGGAATTTTGCATTGGCCAAATTTTACAGGTTTAAGTTCTTTTGGATATGTGGGGTTCTTTTGGGATAGATAGGTAGATAGGTAGGCATTTTAGTTTTCTGGACTGAGAAAGACCTAAGACAGTAATATCTCGAACGATCTCACATTATATATTTTCTAGACTCAATAAAAGTTTAAAATACAGAAGAAAATATAAAGTGATTTGATCTGGATTTCGATACAATCTAGTCTGGATGACAATGCAATGTTCCATGTAGATATAGGGTATAGACGTAGTACGTTCTTTGGTATTGATTTCAGTGACCTGTAACACCTGTAGCAGTTCGTATATTTTGTTTATCGACTTAAGTTATCGTTGATTATCAAAATCATGTGTAACCATTTTAGCCAATGGGCCAACAATCTTCCTTATTTTGATAATTGACAAACTTGAGCCTATACCAAAATGTAACTAATATGTAACTTTGAAATGATATACCTGACTTGTCGTAGAAAATGTATCGCGGAATAAGTTTTGGTATTGCTCTTCTCCTCATTTGTCATGTACGCAAAATGGTAGCTCCCCCGTAATATGTGAAGCCAACAATTTTAACACAAACAAAGAAACAGAAAGAGTAATAACCATACTAAATAAGTCATGGCTCAGTAGAACTAGTAGCAGTGTAAATGAACTAAGACTAAAGTAGCATGAACTAGAATATAACTGAAAGGAAATACAACTAAAATTCAAATGCATAAACCCATAACTGAAAGAGTTTATGACTGCTACATAAGACCAACTAAGGAAAAAAAACTACTACAAAGTGCATGACTACATAGATCACCATCAACAAACTAGAATCACAAAATTCTAAACCAAAAGCCCAAATCACATCTGAGCATCATCATCGACTGGAGGAGTAGGCGGCTGAGGATCGAAGTAAGCAGTAGTCGGATCAAAGTATCCAAAATTGGTCGGATCATCAAACCTCGGTCCGTCGAAGCCAGGATGACGGATAATCGGAACAAGAGCTGAAGGATGACACGCCAAATCCAGTACAGATTAGCAATACCATTCCTTAAGATCTGAGCCTGAGAGGTATGGCGGAACTCAGCATCGACATATCTATGATGATGTTGTCCTGATAGAGTGACAAAGTCATCGAAGCACTGATAGAACTGAGGATCAAATCCTGGAACAAGAGTAGCAGGGACAGGAGTAGGAGCATCTGGATCAGCATGAGTATCAACAGGAGCAGCATCGGTGGAGGTGGAGGTAGAGGAAATCTCCTAAACCTAGTTCGCTCAGAAGATGACCCGGAGATAGGACAGGAATCAAGGTTTATTTTAAATCTCCTAAAAATGACTGCTATATGCATGGGGTACAGGAGGTTGTGCCCCACTCTCCTACAACTAATCATCCAAGCCATAAATGTCTTGGGGTTAGAGAAAGAAATATCGAAGTGAATATGGTACATGTAAAATATCTCGAAGGAAAGTACATCGAAGCCCATACGCTAAGGAATTGTCCTCCCCGCCCAATGCCTACTGTGTTGTATCCACAACACAAACCACTATAACCGCTAAGTCAAACTAAGCATGCAACATCTATTAGCGGTTATTCCTATCGTACGGCTTGTACGTACTGGTGGCCAGCCAATCACGTACTTTCGAGTCCTACATGCGACACACAACTTCGTGTTTAAAACGTGTCAAGGCCAATGAATGCAACACACAAGGTGGTCCCTTAAATCTAGGTTTAATGTGAGAAAAATAATACATAGCAGAAAATATAAATGAACAGTAAGTTCTAACAGGTTATGCCATGTATCACAGTTTATTTTGCATAAAGAAAATAAATAATGCATAAAATATGAGCTAAAATAAATAAACAACAAATGGCAAGGTGTCTTGCCTGGTAGGACGCCTGGTATACTACGATGATCAAGGTGGCACGAACTGCGACTTCGGTACAATAACTATGCAAGGTGACCTCTAATGGTGGCACGGACAGTTCCATTGGGTCCAGAAGTGTCAATTTAGTTAGGGTTGGTAGGAGGAGTTACAGAATTGACGAGTGAATAGGAATAATGGGATTGGTATGGTCAAGAATCGGTAGTCGAAGGGTTGTGAAAGTAATATATATACTATTTTAGAAAAATAGTTATGATGCTTGAAGCTATATTTTATAATGAGAAATAATTTTAGATAAATGCATACTTGAGAAGAAAAGAATTAGAAATCGTTTTTAGGCTAAACCCTAAATTTGTCAAAAATGAATTTATAAGTAGAAAAATATATTATCATTAGTTAAAAATAATTATTGATAATATTTGCAAATCTAGAAAACCATTTTTAAGACAAAAGCCAAATTTTGTTAAAGTAACACGTAGGTAAATAGGTCTATTAAAATATATAACTAATAAGATAATTTCCAAAATAATCTTTAGTAATCGCAATACAAAATTAATGATAATATGCCCAAAATAATATTAATAAATACATACAAATATTTATACACGCAAATCTATACTTAGAGCCTATATAATATAAAATTAATATTGGTCAACTTATGGTCTATAAATGAGTAGATGTAATTATATATTTTATTCACCATATATTTTTGGGACTACTTATATAAGTATATGAAAAATATATATAACGATTTAGTAAACCTTTGTTAATAATCATAACAACAATAATAATCTTTAAGATTTAATAATCACAACTCATCCGTTTACTAATCATAAACTGATTATACTAATAACCAAAAATTATAAAATAAACTCTTAACAAATAATAATAATAATAATAATAATAATATTAATAATAATACTAATAATAATAATAATAATAATAATAATAATTTTACTGTTAAAAGCAGTGAAACACAGCTGTTAAAACAGAAATAAAAATCTCAGTTTTTAAAAGAAAAAAAAACAATAAGGAAGAGAGAGGGTTGAGAGGAGACGAGCGAGAGGGAGGGGAGAGGAGCTGAGGGAGGATCGGGTCCGGCGGCGTGGGTAGGCGAGTCGGCGGGTGGAGGAAAAGGGACGGCCGGCGGAGAGGCGATTTGGCACGGAAGAAGGCGGCCACGCGCGCGGAGCTCTCGGCGTTTGGGGGTTTGGCGGCGCTGAGCTCGACGCGCGAAGTTTGGGCGGCGCCGGAGTTTGGTCGCGGGCGGAGGAGAGTGAGCGGCGAAGAACGGGGTTACTCGGAGCGGAGAGGGCGGCGGGGCGGCTCGCTCGCCGGTCGGAGGGTTTGGCTACTGGCGGCGAGCGGCCGGGCGGCGAGCGGGGAGCGGCGCAAGGATGCGATGGTCGGCCGGTCTATGGCGGCTGTGGATCTGGAGGGTTTCAGTCGGGCGGTTCACCGAAGGACGCTCGGTAGTCCGGGGGTCGGGATTCACCAGAGCGCGGCGGTGGCGCTCTGCGCGGATCACCGGTCGGAGACGGCGGCCACAGGAGGTCAGGTGAGTATTTTGTTTTATTTTTGGGAAATTTTGGTGGCGGTGCGACGGGTGGTGTCGGGAGTAGTATGGCGGGGTGGTTTGTGGCGGAGGTCGTCTGGTCGTGGTGTTGCTGGTTAGCCGAAATTTCTAGTCGGAAAGAGGAGTTGGGTACGGTGGTGATGATGTTACTGATGGTGGTGGCGGGGCTGCCGCGACAGTGGCCGCGATGGTCGTGTGTGATGATTGTTTGGGTTTAGTCGGTGGATGGCCGGGGATGGCGAGGTCGAACGGTAGGTGGTGTCGGGTTCTGGCATGGGTGAAGGCTGTGGTGGAGAAGACGGGGTCGGGTCATGGCTACGGTGTCATTGGTAGGGATAGGTTTAGGATTTAGGGCTAGGGTTTGAATGAGTCGTGTCGGGTGTGTCCGACACGACGGGAACGGATGTTCGGATCTGTCGGACCCGGGATGGAGTAATGTATTTGTACAATGAAACACATAGTGGATGGGACACGGACACGGTCATGGACACGATGCACTCACTTCTGTGGTAGAAAAATTTGTGGAAGAATAGAAATTCATGGAGGAGTACCTGCCTATTTATAGAATGTGGAAATTTCCAATTGGATAGGATTATGATTTATTTTAAAACCCAAAGTAGATAATTAAATAGATATAAAGCCAATCAAATCAAATCCAAATACAATTACAATCCTATTTAAATTATATTCCTTTAGTTTAAAATCAATCAAATAAGTCAAATTTCAATTATAGATATTAGTTTACTTATTTAAATGTATCCATGGAATCAAATCAAAATTTAAATTGTCACAAATATTTCGAAAATATGTTTTCCAAAAATACTATAATAATTAATTTCAAAAATATATTATAATATAGACTTAATAAATCTTTATAAAATATATATGTATACGGGAATAATATTATTTATTATTGTTTGCCATGAAATATAAAAAAATAGAACAATTATCGGAGGACCGAACTTTTACTTCACGTTACAAACTCGCTTGTACAAAGAAAGCCTAGGGACGAAAACCTAGGTACAGCAGTCTAAGTATAATTGTTTATTTTAGATTCTGGGGGGTGATGATAGAGGCTCGGGAAGGCGACGGCAGCCCTGCCTTACTCCTTGGACGATCGGTATGCAGCCTTGGCTCCTGTGAAGAGATGGTTGGCGTTGACGAAGAAATGCTCTTCTTGCTCTCCCTCTATTACTCTTCTGGCTTCTCTCTCTCTCTCTCTGTGTATTTTCTCTCTGATTATTGGGGGGGTCTCTCTGTATGAGCGTATCTCTCTCTGACCGTATATCTTTTACAAGGGAATGGCACCTTGCTATTTATAATAGTGGGATCTCCTCATTAGGGTTGCCAATGATTGCCTTTTGGAGATGGCGGCGGCCCGTAGATTGGTCAATCTAGGCCGTTCGCTTTTGATTGCGACGAATCCGAGCCGTTGAGTATAGATTACACCAAATCCCATCAGCAATTAATGCTGATTGGAATAAATCTTCCTCATAAGGGTCTTCCGATGTCTGCGAATAAATTAGATTTATTCTCCTGCCACGTGTCCCAGATTTTTAGGATTTGACCCAATCTTTGATTGCAATAAATCTGAGGAATTGATTGACTTAGGACACGTGTCCTAGGAGCCACTGACGAGTGAGCCGCATATGAGTTTGGGCCGCATATGGTTAGGGCCACGTGTCAGGACTGCCTGGGCAGTAGCCCTCTCATAGAGGTGATCATTGCGAGCCGCATAGGGATACATCCGCCTAAGCCGCATGGAAATGGTCCTCTTGAACCGCATGAGAATCTTTACTCGAGCCGTATGAGGCTGTCTCGGCCTGAGCCGCATAGGACGGCTCCATTCTGAACCGCATGAGAAGTCTTTGCTTGAGCCGCATACGAACACCCACGTGGCAAAGCCACGTGGCAAAGCCACGTGGCATTTTTATGGCTCTCGGGGAATTTGTGTCAGAGATCTCTTTTCTCTTCCCTAGAAGTCTGTCATTATGACAGAGTCATAATTACTTCTTTTTGTGTCAGGGCTGTCACTTTTTCAGAGTTGTCAGCCGTCAAACAATTAATGCGAGAGGGCAGAGGAGAGGGTTGTCCCGCCACGTGTCTTCTGAGCCGCATAGGATGTCTTGGGCCGCATAGTACCTTATGCCACATGACTTTCTAAGCCGCAGGGGCTTTCTGAGCCGCATGGGGTTCTTTGGCCGCATGGGTTATTTTTTTTAATATTTTCCATGCTTCTACAAGACCCCCTTCAAAGTTTTCAATTTGTAAAATTGAAATACTTTGAATAAGAAGCATGGCTGTGTTCTTCTAGCCGCATATGAAACCCTGACCGCATAGAGATCTTGGCCGCATAGATTGTTCAGCCGCGTTGGTGGTTCAGCCGCAGGGGACTGTTCAGCCGCATAGCTTTTTGCCACGTCATTATTGCCACGTATGGCAATCTTTTGCATTTAAACGTTGTTGATTTGCTGTCAGCTTTAAAGTCCACTTTTTGGTACGGGATCCGAGGGGCGTGGCCTCCATTTTAGGTGGCTCATTTTGATAACCGAAGAGTCGGTCTGCGTGTACGTACGTGGATCGAAACACTTCATTCTAGTTTATAAATATGGATGACTTTGGCTGGAGGGACTTCTTTACCTTCTCCTTCGTTCACTCTTCTTGCTGTCTCCTCTTTCTGATCTTCTTTGTCCGCCCGTCGAAGCAAATGGCTCCTAAGTCTTCCAAAGTCATCTCTGCTGCCGCGAAGGGCAAGAGGGTGACGTCTTCGTCGGCCGTCGAGCCCGAAGCGCCCGAAGTGCCCTCTGATGTTCGTCCTGCTTTCAATGGTAAGGGTTGCATTTGAATCTTGAGAAGCCATGGATCTGTTGCATATTTATGCACAAGCATTCACCCAAGTTGATGGCAGAGCCGCATATGCTGTATGGGTCGCATGACCTTCTCATACCCGCGCCGCATAGAAACTATCCTACGTTTGAATCGTATGAGAAGGATTTAAGTCTCTAGATAAAAATCGTATAAAGTCTCCTCTGAACGGAGCCGCATATATTTCTAGCAGGCTGAACCGCATGGCATTTTGCGCCGCATGAGCTCTTCTGTTAGAACTGCGTATATTCATCTGATCCGCAAAAGCTATCGAGCTAGAGTCATACGGAACTCCCGTCTGATTTGGGCCGCATGAGACTATGTTGACTCGAACCGCATAGGCTTCCTCGAAACCGCATCTATTGAGACCCAATTGGAATGGAGCCGCATAAGGCTTTGTTGACCCGAACCGCATAGGCTTGTGGGAGCTTCTTTGTTCAGTGATTTTTTGCTTTAACCATCTTTTAATCCTGTTTCTCTTTGTCCTTTTTTCAGTGAACCTCCCAACCAACCCAGCAGTAGAGCTTCTTGTGGGTTCAGCTCAGTTCGCCGTGGGCGTGCGGCTTGATGACTTAATTCGTCGTATAGTGGATCAGCTTCCCACTAATGAACCTAGGGAGAGGGTGGCTGCCATTAATAACCAACCTTTCCACTTTCTTTGTTCAATGATGAATTCGGAGAAGCTGGATGGAGAATATCTGAAACCGGCTTTTCTCTTTGGGGACGCCTTTTCCATAAAGAACTTCTGATTGCTGGATGTTTCAGAGCACTGGGATTTTTCTGTAGACGGAGTAGAGATTCATATCCCCGAGATGGAGCAGCATTATCCTCTCTCATGGTTTTACATGGTACCGTTGGGCAGGACCATGGTGGGTTCCCTGACTCCTACCCAACAGGAAATGTTTGTGAGCAACATCCACTACAACAGGCGTACGGGTTTAGTATGTGCGGGCAAGGAATCAGTGAGTCGGACTGTGATGGGGCTGCTCCCTGGCACTTTTGTAAACACAATTGGCCCTAATTTTACCTTCACTCTAGCTGAATACTTTTCTGAATCAGCTCGCTCGCAAGGGGTCTTATCCCGTAGGCATGTTATTGCTGCTGAACTGGATCAACCCCATTCCCACATGGACTAATCTTACCTCATGGATCTTGAGAAAATATAGGGAATACCTTCGAAAAATTGACCTCTACTACGCCGTCAGGGGCACCTGCTATGGGTTGCCTATTAACAAGCCTTTGTTTATGGCTCTTTTGGAGCTGTATAATCGGCGCACAGGGACTTTCTTTACCCCCGGAAGAGAGCTGGGGCTTGCTCTCCATGAGATGCACACTGTTTCTAGATTACCGTGGGGAGGTGATGGCTGCCCGGGAATCGCTCAAGCCGACTACATTGAAGGACCGCCGAGATTTGACCCGGTTGCACGATCAGTGGAGCCGTCGGGCTGACGATTGTGCGGCTCGGGAAGCGGCTGCCTCTCGCGGGGTGACCGACACTCGGGAACAATTCCTCGAACTCCAGAGAAAGTTGGTCTTCTTGGAGTCCGAGCTGGAGGCTACTTGTACTGAAAAAGGAATTGCCATCCAGGAAGCTGACAAGCTTAGCAGGGCCTCCGCCAATCTAGAACTTGCCCTAAAGAAGAAAGAGACTAACTGGCAGGCCTATATGTGTCTGAATGATGCGGAGCAACTATCCCAAGAGGCCGAGCGCCGAGCTAAACAGAGGCTTGAGCGAGGGACTATCGTGGTGAGAGATCGGCTCATGGAATTGTGCAATGCCGAACTGTAGTTGGCCTTTTTCTTCTTATTTTGTTTCTGTTTTCTTTCTTTCTGAAGGGGACGTGATCCCGAAATATGTAATACTTTTTTCTTCCTTCAAAATAAAGAGTACTTTCAATTCTACCCTTCATTTGTATTGCTTGCTGCGCCTGTGATATTGTGGTGATGTTCTCCCCCGTATAGGAGATACATTTGTGGACCTGTTACGTATGGCATACCTTGGTTTTAGGTACAGATAACAAGCTTTGGTCAGGATACCTGAAGCGGCCATGGCAAAGTGGTCATGGGTGCTCTTGGTATTGGGAAAAGGAATGTCGTAGAGCAGCTGGGCTCCTGGGGCATGATGAGATGGTGGGTTTGTGCTAAAAAACTTAGCTGAGGATATTTGTGGGCCTATTATCCTTGGCGTACCCTGGTTTAAGATACGGATAATAGGATGAAGGGGAACCGACATACTTGCTCAGAGGTAATGAAGACATGGCAAGCAGGAAAGTTTTTTAGACGAAGAGTTTTCCTACTCAGAGGTAATGAGTACATGGCAGGAGTGAACTTGATGGAGGGTATTGGTGGTCAACAGAGGACATTTGTGGTCAACAGAGGACGTTTGTGGTGAACAGAGGACATTTGTTGTCAACAGAGGATATTTGTGGTCAACAGAGGACATTTGTGGACCTATTATCCTTGTCGTACTCCGGTTGTGGGTACAGATAATAGGTTGAAAGGGAACCGACATACTTGCTCAGAGGTAATGGAGACATGGCAAGCATGAAGGTTTCTTCGACGGAGCCTTTCCACTCAGAGGTAATAAGGACATGGTAGGAGTGGGCTCAATGAAGAGGGGGTACATAGAACGACCCAGATGTAGGAGAACGTAGAAGTTCTATGCGAGGGGACGGTTTGTTTTTGGTGGAAGTGAAAACGACTCAGAGGTAATGAGGACATGGCCGTTTCGGAAATTTATGGATCGATTACCCTTTTTGTGCACTGGGAGTGCGGGTAGTGGATCACGAGGGAGGATCTCTTCCAGGAAGAAAGTTCAGAGGTATAATCATATGTGACTTACTATCTGAAAGAGTGACCGGAATGTGAGTTCAGAGGCACCAGCGGGTACATAACTCGGTAATTTAGAATATTGAGAAAGTGTGAGTTCAGCGGCACCAGCGGGTACATGATTCGATAATCTGAAGGGAATATGGAGGTGAGTTCAGCGGCACCAGCCGGTACATGACTCGATAATCTGAAATATTGTAGATATGAGTTCAACGGTACCAGCAGGTACATGACTCGATGATCTGGAGAGAATGTCGTTTAGA
Organism: Iris pallida; assembly: GCA_029216955.1. Classification (NCBI taxonomy): domain Eukaryota; kingdom Viridiplantae; phylum Streptophyta; class Magnoliopsida; order Asparagales; family Iridaceae; genus Iris; species Iris pallida. The sequence continues at coordinate 735,854 of JANAVB010023999.1, read as the reverse complement.
CATAATATTTCTTCAGGAACTTGCCGTTGACGGACAACATGAGCAAGTCTCCGTTTTGTTTTGCGAGGCGGTAAGCACCGTTGGAGAATACTGTCTCAATGATAAATGGGCCATCCCACTTTGGCTGGAATTTGCCGGCGGTCTTGTGAGTCATGACCATCGGCCTCCGGACTGCCAGAACGAGATCGCCCACCTGGAATGTTCTGATTTTGACCTTCTTGTTGAAGGCTCCGGAGATGCGTGCTTGGTATAGCTCAATTCGTTGCTGAGCCAAGAGGCACTTTTTATCTAGTGCCTCCAATTCCTGTAGCCGGCGATGGTGGTTTTCGTCCGTCATCAATTGATGTGTGAGGGCGACGCGTAGTGAGGGGATCTGAGTCTCCAATGGGAGGACTGCTTCACTCCCGTACACCAGGGAGAATGGTATATTCCCGGTGGCTGTTCGAACTATGGTGCGATAAGCCCATAAGCATTCACCGAGCTTCTCGTTCCAGTCGCGTTTGTTGGAGGAGACAAACTTCTTGAGGAGTTTGATGATTGTTTTGTTGAATGCCTCTGCCAACCCGTTCCCTGCCGGGTTGTACGGTGTCGAAGCGATATTCTGAATACGGTGCTTATCGCAAAACCGATAGAATGCGTGGCTTGCAAACTGTGGACCATTATCATGGATGATCCTTCGGGGCAGTCCAAAGCGGTAGATGACGTGATGCTTAAGGAAGCTGATCACGTTTGAAGTCTTAACTTCTGCGAGTGGGACAGCTTCCGCCCATTTGGAGAAGTAATCAGTGATCGCAAGTATGAAGCGATATCCTCGGAAGGAAGGTGGGGTGATTGGACCAATGATATCCATTCCCCATGCTTCGAATGGCCAGGACGCCACTGTCGGATGTAGAAACTTGGATGGTTGGTGAATGAAGTTCGCGTGGACTTGGCAGGCTTTGTATTTTCTAGCATAATCTATCGCATCTACCACCATCGTGGGCCAATAGTAGCCCATTCGTCGAGGGCGGTCTTACAATTTAGGACCGGACTGGTGGGCCCCGCAGATGCCATCATGAGCTTCTCGTACGGCTTCTTTGGCTTTTGCGTTTGACAGACACCGAAGCAGTAATCCATCGTAGGAGCGGCGATACAACATTCTCGTCTCTGTATCGTAGAAGAATCTGAGAGAACGCCGTCTGATGGAAGTGGCTTTCTTTGGGTTCTCGGGCAGGATGTCGTAGACGATAAAGTCGATGAATGGTTGTCTCCAATCTGGGGCATCATCGATCGTCTGGGCAGAATAACTCGCCATGAATTGCACATTGTTCTTGGGACAGACCAGTTCATGGCCTATCACATCCACTGATTGGCGATCATAGTTCGGAATTGCTAGGGAAGCGGCAAGACCAGCTAAGGCATCAGCTTCGATATTTCGGAGTCTGGGGACATGTTCGAGAAGAACCCCTCGAACGGCGAGATGATGTCAATCGCTATTTGGTGATAAGGGATCATGTCTTCGTGGCGGACCTCATATGAGCCCCGTATCTGATTGACGATTAGTTGGGAATCGCCGTATGCTTCAAGGTATTCTACCCCCAGCTCTCTTGCGAGTTGGAGCCCAATGACCAGAGCGTTGTACTCGGCCACATTGTTAGAGCAGGGCTCTGTGAGGGAATAAGCACGGTTAATCACCAATCCGGAAGGGGAGATCAGCACACCCCGACTCCGACGACTATATTGCCTTTAGGTCCGATCCTCGAAGCACCGTCGAAGAACATTCGCCATATAGCCTCGTGAGAGGTTGCATGCGAGTCGGCGACCTCATCTGGGATCTCTTCATATATTCTGGAGGACTCCGAGCCTGGGTGGGCTGCTAAGAAGTCTGCCAGGGCTTGACCTTTGACTGTCTTTTGTGGGACGAAGATCATATAATAAGGGGATAGCAGTATTGTCCATGTAGCGAGGCGAGAGCTGAGTGCCCCTGGTTTAGTCATGAGGACCCTGAGAGGGTTGACTCGTGAGATCACATGTATCGTTTGTCCGATGACATAGTGTCGCATTTTCTGAATGGCGAACACCAGGGCGAGGCATTCCTTCTCCACAGCGGTGTATCGGTGCTCTGGCCCAATCATCATTCGGCTGAGGTAATATATGGCTTGCTCATGGCCTGCGTCATTGTTTTGTGCCAGCAGAGCCCCGAGGGAGTGTTCCATTGCTCCTACATAGAGCAGGAATGGTTTACCAGGAACCGGGGCCACTAAGACTGGAGGATTTGACAAATATTTTTTGATACTGTCGAAAGCACGCTGACATTCCTCGTCCCATACGAATGAGACTCCTTTCTTCATGAGGTGCATGAACGGTCGACATCGTCCGGAGAGGTTAGAAATGAATCTCCTGATGTAAGCTAGCCTCCCTTGGAGGCCTCTGAGTTCGAGGAGATTTCTCGGGAGACCCATCTCCATAATTGCCTTTGTCTTCTCAGGGTCTACATGGATACCTCGTGCCGTGATGATGAAGCCTAAGAACTTCCCGCTGGATACACCCAGAAAGGACTTCGTAGGGTTCATTTTCAAATTGTGCGCTCGCATTAGGTCGAATACCATCCTTAGATCCTGCAGATGGTCTCCCTTGCAGCGACTCTTAACGGCTATATCGTCAACATAGCACTCCACTGTCTTGCGTAAGTGGTCTCTGAAGATGATGCTCATGGCTCTTTGATATGTGGCGCCAGCATTCTTTAAATCGAAAGGCATGACTGTGTAGCAGTACGTGCCAATTGGTGTTCGGAATGATGTATGCTTTTCGTCATCAGGAGACATTTTGATTTGGTTGTACCCCAGAAGCCATCCATGAATGACATACGTTCGAAGCTGCAGGTATTGTCGATCATGATGTCTGTGATAGGAAGGGGGAATTCATCTTTGGGGCACGCCTCGTTCAGATTGCGGAAGTCGATGCAGATTCAAATCTTTCCATTCTTCTTGAGGATGGGTACTATATTGGCGACCCAATCGGGATGTTGTTCCTCACGAATGAAACCGCTGGCTATCAGTTTGTTGACTTCGGCTTCGATCGCATCCATGATGCCCGGGCGAAAGCGTCACTATTGTTGTTTGACTGGCTTCGCATCCGGCCGAATGTTGAGTTTGTGAAGAGCAATGTCGAGATTTAACCCTGGCATGTCTTCATAGCTCCAGGCGAACACATCAATGTATTCTCTGACAAGTTCTAGCAGCGACTCCTGCTCTTCGTCTGCTAGGCTTTTACTGACGAAGATCGGTTTTGGAGAAGATTCGCTGCCGAGATCCACTTGTATGACCTCATCTTCAGTAGGAGGTTCTCTTTGTTCGAACCACTTTTTCCATTGTGCATCCAATTGCTGGGCCCACGGCTCTAGCTCGAGGATCTCGGGAATGTCTTCGTCTTCCTCGTAAGTATCGACGAATGCCATGTTGACTGACAAGACTTGTCTGAACACGTCTCCGATGCTGGTATCCGAGTCAGAAGTTGGTAACCCGGTTGAATGTGACTGCCAGTCGCATTCTTTATCTGAACTCTCAGGGGTTGTGGTAGGCGTTACATACCCTAACCCGCATCGAGTTTTGTTATAGTAGTCCAGTGGTTTGCCCGTCGGGACTGGCGGCTTCAAAGGTAATCGTCGCCCAGTGCCGTAGTTCAAACCTGGCGTTGTCTCCAGATCATACCCCTGTTTCTGCATGAGATATTTGGATTGGAGGCTATAAAGATACAGAGGCAGTCTTCCGGCATCTGACCTGAGGTCGGCTTCCTCTATAGTGAAGGGATGCGGGTTGTTCATCCGGCCGAAGATGATCGGATGATCCCCTCCCTCGATTATTCGGTAAGTGTCTTCTACTGGAGTAAGCTGGATCGCGGTGTACACATTTGTCACTTGTGTGTGTAGGTGAGTGCCTATACCGTGTTCCATAGCATACATTATACATAGCTTATTGAGCTCGGTGTAGTTCAAAGATATCCCTTTATTGATGAAGTAAGGTATCTTTTCTAGGGGGATTACATCATCAGCGGAGGGAACATCAGTGTGGGCAACCACATACTTGGCTAACTCTGGTTCCTCTTCGGCTACCCCCTGTGTGAATGAAGACTGAAAGGACGTCCTGGAAAGCTTGATTGTCAGTGGTTCAGTTGATGGAGTAGAGCGTGGAGTTGTTGGCAGACTAGCGACCCCCAGTTTGGCACTTGATGTGGAGCGAGGAGTAGCCGGTTCGCTAGAAGTGTCAGACCTTGCATCGGGGTGACGATCCTTCTTGGGAAGGCGTATCGTCAGTGGCCTATCGGAGGGATTGAGCTTCTCCGTTTGGGGTTGACCGACTCTCGGCAGTTTGATTGTCAGTGGCCCCGTCGTGGGTCTCGACACTTGGCCGGACCTTGGCAGCCGGATTATCATCTGCTCTTCCTACGCCGAGAGGCTGATCGTATCCTTCCGCAGAGTGGCAGTAAGGGGTACGGACCTTCCCGGTTTGCGAGCTTGGAGGTGGATCGTCAGAGGCTCTTCTGATCCTGTGGCCGTCTCGGTACTAGCTTGTTCATTTCCTTCATCAAGGTGCCTCTTCGACTTTTCGTATAGGCAGGAGTCCGAGTAGTAAGATTCGACCCCTTTGAAGGGATCGATGTTATCAAATTCCGTCTTCACGAAGCCGTGTTTGTCGACATATTTGAAGCACTGGTGTAGCGTGGAAGGCACGATCATATAATCGTGTATCCATGGGCGCCCCAAGAGGATGTTGTAAGAAGTGTCTGCATCTATGACGTAGCAGGTGACTTCGGATTGGAGGTCGCCAATCTGATACTTCAGACGAATCTTCCCAATAGGGTAGCTCCTGCCCGAATTGAAACCGCTGATGGCGGTGCTTGTAGGCGTCAGGCGATGCATTGGGATGCGGCGATGATGTAGCAGACCCTTCGGGATGATGCTTATGGAAGAGCCAGGATCTATGTGCATCCGATCCACCTTCACGTTGCCGATGTATCCCGTATAGTATAGCGGGCGATCGTGTAGGTTGGTTTTGATGAGCATGTCCTGCGGAGTGAAGACGATATTGGGCATTGCTCCCGTGCAGGCACTGTCTTGGAGATCCACGGGTGAGTCCTCCCCGATGAGGTTGGATTGAGCCAGATAGACATCGGCATTTTGGAGTGCTTCACTTAATGCAATACGAACGTCCTTGGAGAGCCTTAGGAGTTCGTACGGTGACAACTTGGCCGGTGTGTTAGCCAATTGTGCTAAGTGTAGAAGCATGGAATTTCACAACCAGAAAGCCCATGCGCCAGACACTACATGCGCCAGAACTCAGATGAAGAACTTCACAGCAAAGTCAATAATTATAGACATTTGAAGAAGGACTTTTTATTTATATATAAAAGTCTATTACATGTCTAGAAAAGGTTGTACAAAGGAGAATTCCTACAAAGGAAAGAGCCTAAAGTCTACAGCCAGCGGCCATCATGCGCCTTCAGATAAGCGCAAAGGCCACCATGCGTCTCCAGATAGGCGCAGCATCACTATGCGCCACCAGTGAGACGCAGCAGATATCATGCGCCTCCATCCAGGCGCATCCCATCATCTCTTCAGCACCTCAGTTATGTGCATCCCTTCAGCCAAATTCTTCCAGCCAGGCTCACCTGGCCGAGCAGAGCCCAGTTATGTGCCGCTCTTCCAACCAGGCTCGCCCGATAAATGCTTCGACACAAAGCATTTAACCCTCTGGCTGGAACCAAGGAAGAGAAGAGCACCGCAAATGCTGTGGCCAGGGGAGGCTTCGAAAGAGCCTCCAAAGCCGAAGGAAGACCGTGATCGAAACTATGGCTAAAGGAGCAGCTTTCGACACGATCAAAGTGGGGAAACCCCACTTTGCAGGAAGAGAGAGCCTTGCACCGCCATTCCGATATACGGCTCTTCCGGAATAACGGAGACGAGGCTCGAGCATCCTTATCTTCGGATGCAACAGGCACCTTCCGTCTGCCTCAGAAGCCCTCGACTCCGTCTTTTGGATGTAACAGTCACCTTCAAGTGCATCGAAGACAACACAGCGTCTCATCTTCACCCTCGGGAGCACTTCATCAGCAGAATGCACCCGTATGTTCAAATTCATATTGGAAGTACGTGAGGAAATGAGAAGCAAATCTTCTCTCCATGCCACTATTTATAGGCCGGGCAGATCAAACCCACGCGCCAAGTGGATGGCCCTCCGAATTCCGTGCAATGAATTTACATTAAATGGATGAACCGGACGCCTCGAATTCAGCCAAACGGCTACTTATAGCACTCGAAGAGCGAGACAGCCGCATCATTAAAAGACATGTCCGATGCGCCAGCCAGACAGCGCATCACACGGACTCGCCCTTCGGCGTCAGGCGCATCATACAGACGCGCCCTACAGTACTCGGCGCATTATAGAGGATGCGCCCCCCCACACATCTCCATACCGAGTGGAACGCCAACCGACGTGCCCACTCAGCTGTCCATCGAACGTCACCAACATTAAATGCTGAACTGACAGAGTTGGCAGTACGCCTTCCAAAGTCTGAACAGTTGACAGCTTTTTTAGAGAACGAAGCATCGGCAACGTCAGCATCATCATGACTCCGACGGCTACTGCCACGTGGCCATCCGCATGCGCCTCTACGGCCATACGTCCAAACCCGCATGCGCCTCTACGGCCATGCGTCCAAACCCGCATGCGCCTCTACGGCCATGCGTCCAAATCAGCATGTGCCTCAAAAGCCATGCGCCTCAGACTGCTCTCTGATCCCGAAAGACAGAAGAAAAGTCGCCTGCATGCGCCTCAAAAGCCATGCGCCCCAAATGGTTTGTAACTCCTAAAGGTTATGAGCCGCAGCCTCCTCCTACGCCCAATCCAAGGCACAGCCCACCAGATCACTCCTCTCCACCAAATCCGAGATCTTCGAACCATGAGTCGACGACACGTGTCTTTTGACTCAACTCGTCCAAGATTTCAGCAACGGAAAGATTTTCTTCCTGCTACGTGCCGGCTCACCACAGCAGCATGAAGAGTTCTCCCCCTCGATCAGGGCGCAGCATCCATGCGCCTCCATCAGCAACCTCCACGTGGCGTTCCCACACCGGCGCATCCTACATGCGCGCATGAGCAGCCAGCCTGCAAAACTATAAATAGAAGGGTCATCTCCTTCACACACACACACAGAGACTCAGAACATAAGACTCACAAAGAATCCACAACAGAGAATCACCAGAGAGGCAGTTCTAGACACTCAACGTCTTACTCCTCTCAGCAAGCTCCAGCACCCAGAGCAATCAACACCTTCAGAGAACCGATAACCGCCGTCAGCCGGTCAACGGAGTCAACGCATTACCACTCGCTCCATTGGCACTAAGGACCCAGCTTAAACAAAAGTGTACTCCTAGGACTACATCTAAGTCCTATATTGTATCACTGTTCTGTTTGTATTAAGATTTCAATCAAAACAATTTTAATGGCAAACAAGCTGGCGACTCTGCTGGGGACCTCTTTCTCCTCTACCGAGAAAGTCGTGTCACAGGTCGACGACGTGAAGGTGGGCTCCTCCCACAAGACGCTGGTAGTGCGCCTCAATCAACAGGCGTACGAGGAGTTTATTTCTGAAGGAAGTGCGAGTCCTTCGAAGCGGCTGTCGAAGCCGAAGAGGACCCGCGCAGTCTGGGTGCGCAAAGTCGACGCCTCGGGCACCACCGTTGAAGGGGATGCGCCCATCCAGCCTTCCCATCCTGCTGACATCCTTAGCAGTCAAGGTGCGCCCGCTGATGCAGCGCATCTCTCGGGGAAGCGTGCGGCTGACCACGTTCCCCAGCCATCTTCCTCTCAGGCGAGGAAGATACGTCGACGGAGCAGGGGCGCAGTCAATGCCCCGCGCATTACTTCTGATGCGCCACAACGAGCCTCTGTCTTCGACAGACTCACTCGCTGTAATGGCGAGGAGAATTTGGATGCTGAGTACTATGCGCCCCAGCGGGCTGGTACGAAGAAATCCAAGGCGGCACGGGCCACGCGCCACAAATGTGCTATGCCAGCAGCCGGCCAGAGACACGCGCTTACAATCACGCGCGCTGCCGATGGCAAGCTGTACAAGGTTGACTCAAGTGCTCCCGTACTGACAACGAGTCGACCTTCAAAGTCCTCATCTCACTTGGGCGCATTCACTGCGTGCACAACCAAGCCGAGAGAGGCAAACTCAGTGGTCTTGAACTCCCGCGCCTCCTCTGGTTGTGCGTTTGAGGTCCGTTCAAGTTACTTCAAATGCTGTGGTTCCCCCACTACTGATCGTGATGCCTGCTTGGTATTAGATCAGGGGGCGCAGCACTCACCCGACCACCCGGCGCTTGGCCCTGCCATACGCCTGAGGGGGGTGTGAGGGTAGCACTCTCCCCCAACGACTTGTGCAATGTGATCACTCACAAGCGCCGGTCAGAAGAGTTGACCAACAAGCACGATGCGCCTCTCACGGGGCACACTTGTGCAGTGGTCACCATCAACTGCTGTTGCAAGACGGCAGTACCGCCAAAGCAGTCGGTCTTCCAACGGCTACAATCATCGACACCCCTCCGACATCGCCTTGGGACAAAGGTGTCAGCAGAAGAGGAACTAAAGATTGCGTCATGCAACGTGATCTCCAATTCCTCATCTGTCCGGAAGACGACTGCCAATTCCTCGTCTTCATCTAAAAGCCAGTCGAGGAAAACCAAGGCAGCTGTCACGACCTCTGGAGTGTTCGAAGGCACTCGGTCGAGGAAGAAGTCCTTGGAGGAAGCTGGGGGTAGCCAGACCCTTGTTGAGCCTCCTTCCGAAGACGAAGATGTCCAAAGCACAGCTGCGGCGGATCTTCATCAAAGCGAAGATGGCCTCCCTGAAGCCCCTCAAAATGACGATGTCCTCCAAGACACCGCCGGGGGTAGTGCTGAAAATGAAGAGGCCCTTCAAGACAGAGCTGAGGGCAGTCAGGCCCTTGCAGATGCGCCTGTCGAAGACGAACTCCAGAATGTGGCTGGGGGTGGCCAAACACCAGGAGAAGTAACTCCCCCACATGAGAGTGAGGCTGAGAGCGAAGCCTCAACTAATCCATCCACTTCCGGCCGTGTCATGACAGTATACATGACCGGGGGTGATCTTGAGGCTGATGCGCCGCCACAGGACATTGTCCAGCACATAGACTCGTTAGAGGGAGGACTCAAAACCCTCTCTGCCTCAATGCAAGCACTGACTCAAGCAGTGTTTGAGATGCGGTCGGCCTTGATCAGGACACCTTCAAATGGTCCCGACCCAGGAGCTAATGGAGAGTCGAGTGTGCCCCTCCAGCGGACACCCTCAGACACAGAAGCACCCCGGACATCGGAGCCCTCAAACGCTCCACTCCTGGTGGTATCTCCTTCCCCGGCTCCTAGCTCCACGGAGGACGTGGTCGAAATGATCAAAGATCTGTGGGAGCGCTTCGAGTCCAAGAACAGGCAGGAGGAACGCCAGAAGATGGGCATTCCCCAGCCTTATCCCCTTGAGTGGAACAAGGTGGTTTATCCCCCAAAGTATAAACCACAGACACTCACGCCGTATGACGGGAAGGACTCCCCACGATGGTACTTGACGTACTTCCAGTCGCAGACAGGGCATCTTCCGAAGGAGGACGCGCTCCTCACCAGCATCTTTGTTGGGGCCCTGAAAGGGGTGGCGTATGACTGGTACTGCAGCCTCCACGATAATTCCATATCGTCCTTCGACGACCTGACACGCCTCTTCCTCGACCGCTTCTACGACGGTGGGAAGGACATGACGATGGCGTCTCTCATTGAGATATGCCAGAAGGACAAGAAAACGGTTCGGGCATTCATCGAACGCTTCCGTCAGGCCTGCTTCAGGTTACCTCCAGGCATGCCAGAACATGCGCTTCTCTCCGCTTGCAGTATGAACATGCTGCCTGCAGTAAAGCTCTGGCTTAACTCTACTCCCCCTCCCGATTGGAGCTTCCTAATCATTGAAGCTGAAGCTGCAGAGAAGAAGGCGGCCAATGCACGTCTTTTGGGTGTTAGCTTCCCCGCCTTTGACGATAAGGGGAAAAAGTCCGCAACCAACAATTCCGGACGAGAAACAAAGGAGAAACAGGCATTGACAGTTAATGCCTCGAAGGGCGCATCTGCGCCTACTCAAAAGCCTCCATTGGCACCGAGACCCAAGGAGGTTTATTCATTCAATGATGACGACACCCTGCAACTCTTTGAGATACTGAAGCAGGGTGACAAGATCAAGCTTCCGGACCCGAAGCGGCCCGATGAAGTCGGGAAGGTGGACAACCCAAGGTACTGTCACTACCATCGGTTTGTCGGACACCCGACTAAGGACTGCTACGTCCTCAAAAATTATATCCAGCGCATGATCAATGCGGATGTAATTTCCGTCGATTACGAAGAGAAGACGGTGTCAGCTAATGTGGTGTCACTTCAGTTCGGCACCTTGCCGCCGACTACCACACAAGATGGCGTCGTCCCCATCCCTAAGGCGACAATGGAGGTGGTGAATTTGCCACCCACCCGTGACAATGTGAGTGGACTTGTCCCACTCACCACATCTCGAGGAGAGGTCCTCTGGGTTCACCCCGACCTCGTCTCCGAGGTAACTCAACCGGAGGTATGCCCTACCTCCAAAGCAAAAGGCAGGAAGATCAAGTCTTGCCGCACGGTCTCTTCTTCAGCGGAAGAGGCGCTTCCTGTGCAGACGCGTGCATAACAGAACTCCCAGCCCGGTGAAGCTGCCGCCGAAGTGGTGCCTCCTGGCACCATCCCTGAGGAGGGTCCATCCAAGCCCTCAGCAGCCAATAAACAAAAGCAAGTGGAGGCCCGTTTCGACAGACCTCTGCGGAAAGAAAATGCTTCGGGGCTAGCCAAACCCCACAATTTTGACATCCTGGCACAACTGGCCAGTACTCCTGCACGCTTGTCTCTGTTCGAGCTCCTGCGTCTCTCCAAGGACTCCCGAGAAGCTCTTTGCGAAGCTCTGAAGGATGCCGAATCCTTTCTCAGTCAGGTCAAGCAGCCTGAAGACCTCCCAACTACTTGTGCACACTGTCATTGTGCGGATGAAGTTATCCCAAACATAACCTTCACCCAACAAGACATGCTGCTCAAGCATCACCGATATAACCGACCGTTGTATTACACAGGATACATCGGTTCGGTAAAGGTGAGCAGGATTCAGATCGATCCGGGGTCTTCCCTAAGCATCATTCCAAAGGCGCTGCTATCAAAGTTGGGGATCCCAATGTACCGGCTAGCGCCCTCCAATACGACCATCAGCGGCTTCAACGCCAGCAAGAGCGAGCCACTGGGCAAGATCCGGCTGAAGTGTCACATCGGCAGCCTCAAAACTGAGGTGACTTGTTATGTGGTGGATGCCGAGGTCAACTATAACATCTTACTCGGACGACCATGGTTACATGAGTACATGGTGGTGCCCTCCACGCTCCACCAATGCATGAAATATGTATCCACCAACGGTGTCATCCGGACGGAGTTTGCGGATATCGATTCCTTCAAAGGGATTGAGGCCTACTTCACCGATTCCGACTTGTACAAGCCACTTGACGAGGAGGAAGCCAACGACGCCGATGATGAAGCAGAGGCGGCAACAGAGCCGGACTTGGAACCCGAAGCGACTCCTGACGCCCCCTTGAAAATCCGTCTGAAAGGGAGACCACCCCAGAAGGCGCCTCCAATGAGCATCAAGCTATCAGGAAAAGCGCCAGCTCGCGAAGCCCCCCTGAAGATACGCCTCAAGGGGAAGCCACCACAAGCAGCGGCTCCCCTAGTGGTAAAATTACAAGGGAAGGCGCCACTCATCGAAGGCGCAACCGAGGCACCCCTCAAGGTGCGTCTTAAAGGCAAGCCGCCGCAGTCATCCAAGATGCCGGAGAGGGCTCACATAACCCTCTCAGACCCCAAAGTCGGAGCGGTGGAGGACTCTCCTGATCCGGCCCCAGTGCTTACAGATGAGGAGCTTGGCGAATATATCTCTGCCGATGTAGACGCACCCTCCTTCGACAATGTAATCCCACGGGATAAAATCTCGTACTTTATCAATAATAGAGTGTCTTTCAATTATTCTTGTCTTCCACACTGGAATGCCATGTATACGTTAGACAACGCTCTACGGTCGTTGCAAACACAAGTAACGACCGTCTACCATAATCAAATAGTTCCGTCTCAAGGAGTCTTCATAGTCCCTCCACGAAGCCGAGACGAAGGCACCATCATCTCAGGCAAAATCGAGCGTCGTCGGAACCTCCCGTCGATCGAGCCCGAACCTGATACCGGCAGAGTACAAGTCTATCGATACACGGATGCGGCTAAGCACATCATCCAAAAGATGGGCTACGACCTGAAAAGCAACAAAGGCCTAAACTACGGCAAGGGTCGGCATCTCCCTGTCCGGCTTTCGATGCCCAATGGAAAGCCACAGGATTACTATAATCGGACTCGACGGGGGTTAGGCTATGTCACGCCGCCATCAACTCCGGAGAGTTCAGACGCAGAAGACATAGAACATTCCCACTCATCAGAAGCATCGACGTGGGATTCCGATACCAGTATCAGATCAGTCTTCAGGAAAGTACTGTCAGCTAACATGACATCGGCGCAACCTCAGAAAGATGAAGGCGAAGGCCAACCGCCGGAACCCTTCGAAGAGGAACCCTGGGCTCAACGCCTAGGAGAACAATGGCAGTCTCATTTTGAGTTACGAGAACCTCCCACCGAAGACGAAGTCGAGCAAATCGACCTCGGGGATGGGTCTTCTTCTAAACCCATCTTTATCAGCAAAAGCTTGGAAGGAGAAGACCGAGAATCTTTAGTCCAACTCGCTAAGGAGTATATCGACGTCTTCGCCTGGAGCTACGAAGACATGCCGGGTCTCGATCCACAGATCGTGATGCATAGGTTGAACATCTTACCAGATGCCAAACCTATCAAACAACAACAGCGACGCTTCCGCCCGGACATCATGAACGCCATCGATCAGGAGGTGGACAAACTCTTGACCAGTGGCTTCATCCGTGAGGAACAACACCCGGACTGGGTAGCCAACGTCGTCCCTGTCACCAAGAAGAACGGGAAGATACGAGTCTATATCGACTTCAGGGATCTCAACTCTGCTTGCCCGAAGGATGAATTCCCGCTCCCAATCACCGATGTAATGATCGACAACACATGTGGCTTTGAACGCATGTCCTTCATGGACGGGTATTCAGGCTACAATCAAATCAAGATGTTCCCCGATGACGCAAAACACACGTCATTCAGGACTCCAAAAGGTGTTTTCTGCTACACCGTAATGCCCTTCGGCTTGAAGAACGCCGGTGCAACGTATCAGCGAGCTATGAGCACCATCTTCCGTCAACATCTTCGCAAGACAGTTGAGTGCTATGTTGACGACATCGCAGTCAAGAGCCGCCTCAAAAGAGATCACCTACAGGACCTAAAGACGGTCTTCGATCTCATGCGGGCACATCAACTCAAAATGAACCCCGCTAAATCCTTCCTGGGGGTTTCTAGCGACAAATTCTTGGGCTTTGTCATCACGGCAAAAGGCATTCATGTCGATCCCGAGAAGACTAAAGCCATCCTTAACATGGACCCTCCGAAGAACCTTCGAGAACTTCGGGGCTTACAGGGATGTTTGGCATACATCCGGAGGTTCATAGCAAACCTCTCCGGTAAATGTCAACCCTTTACTCAGCTCATGAAGAAGGGAGTCTCTTATGTCTGGTCAGAGGAGTGCCAAAAGGCTTTCGACGACATCAAGGCTTACTTACCAAGCCCGCCAGTCCTAGTGGCACCTGTCGCCGGCAAACCATTCCTCCTCTACGTCCGTGCCATGGATCATTCCCTCGGCGCTTTGCTGGCTCAAAACAGCGATGCAGGCTACGAGCAAGCAATCTACTACCTCAGTCGAACACTCATCGGGGCCGAACACCGGTACAACCCCGTTGAAAAGGAGTGCTTGGCTTTGGTGTTTGCCATTCAGAAGACTCGTCATTACGTCTCGGGCCAGACAATTCACGTCATCTCCCGAGTCAATCCGCTCAGAGTTCTCATGACAAAACCAGGGTCATTAAACTCCCGGCTGGCTACATGGGCGATCCTACTAACACCATACAACATGGTGTTTGTCCCGCAGAAGGCAGTCAAGGGTCAGGCTCTGGCTGACTTCTTAGCTGCACACCCCATCCCAGAATCTTCAAAACTCTATGAAGACATCCCGGATGAAGTTCAAGAATCAAACGTCACTGAAGGAAGCCCCGTTTGGCGGATGTTCTTCGATGGTGCTTCAAGAACGGGCCCCAATGGCCAAATCATCGCAGGAGTGGGGGTAGTCTTAGTCTCCCCCGATCAGCTGGTCATCCAGCGCGCATACTCCCTTTCGAAGCCGTGCTCCAACAATGTTGCTGAGTACAATACACTCGTCATGGGACTCCAGCTAGCACAACAGCTGGGGGTGGATCATCTGGAAGCCTACGGCGACTCGAAACTCGTCGTAAACCAGGTTCGGGGGCAATACGAGGTTCGCCATGAAGATTTGATCCCTTACCATGAAGTTGCATTGAACATCATTTCAACCTTCACTGGGTTCTTCATCGAACATGTACCCCGCCTACAAAACTTGGAGGCTGACGCTCTAGCTGGCCTCGCAGCCTCATTGGCCGCGCCCCTTGGGACTCAACACTATGTCACGGTAACTGGCCGAGACTTGATTTGTCCCAAAAACAACCTATGTTTGCAAATGGCTCACGCCATGCCGACAAACACTGGGGTTAATGTCCGAGATTGGAGGTTCCCGTTCATCGACTTCGCTGTCTACGGAATCCTTCCAGAGGACCCGAAGGAAGCCGTCTCAGTCAGGAGACGCTCTCTTCGATTCTACTACGATACAGCCACTAAAACGCTGTACCGACGCTCCTTCGACGGGCTTCTCCTTCGATACCTGTCTAACGAAGAAGCGGCCGAAGCTCTTCGAGAAGCTCATGACGGAACTTGCGGAGCTCACCAACCAGGGCCTAAGTTGCAAGATCGACTGCGACGTATGGGCTACTACTGGCCAACCATGGTTGCCGACGCAGTGGAATATGCTAAGAAGTGCCATGCATGCCAACTTCATGCAGACTTCATACATACACCATCTGAACCTCTACATCCTACAGTCGCCTCCTGGCCATTCGAAGCCTGGGGCATGGACATTATAGGGCCAATCACCCCTCCTTCATCGAGAGGACACCGCTTCATCCTGGCCATCACCGATTACTTCTCCAAATGGGCGGAAGCAGTCCCACTAACAGAAGTAAAAAGCTCCAGGGTGGTCAGCTTTATCAAACACCATGTCATTTACCGTTTTGGGGTACCCCGGCGAATCATCCATGACAATGGTCCTCAGTTTATCAGCCACATTTTCAGCAGGTTCTGTGACAAGGATCGCATTCAAAATGTGGCCTCAACCGCCTACAATCCGGCAGCAAACGGATTGGCCGAGGCATTCAACAAAACTATCGTCAGGCTACTCAAAAAAGTCGTGTCATCCAACAAACGCGACTGGGACGAAAAGCTTGGCGAATGCCTTTGGGCCTACCGCACAACGGTACGGGCCCCAACAGGCAACACTCCATTCTCCCTGGTCTACGGGAGCGAAGCAGTACTGCCTCTCGAGATACAGATACCTTCGCTCCGCGTGGCCATCACAAATGATCTCACAGAAGAAGACAATCAACGTCGTCGTCTGCGGGAATTGGAGGCACTTGACGAAAAGCGTCTCCTAGCTCAACAACGCATCGAACTTTACCAAGCCCATATATCACAGGCTTTCAACAAGAAGGTCAAGCAAAGAACTTTCCAAGTTGGCGACCTGGTTTTAGCAGTCAGAAGGCCAATGGTGTTAACTCACAAGACACCAGGGAAGTTCGAGCCCAAATGGGAAGGACCCTTCATCATCGAGACGGTATACTCAAACGGTGCTTACCGGCTCGCCAAACCCAATGGGGACTTGTTCATGATGCCCATCAACGGCAAGTTCCTAAAGAAGTACTACTCTTGACATCCTCCAAGACATGTATTTCCCCAAATAACCTCTTTTCACAAAATCAATCGCTTCCAGAACCCAGCTGTTCCGTGGCATCCTTCCGTAGAAAGATAACCACATCCACATTACCTCTGAGTTGTCTCTCTACATCCTACAAAGTGGAACCTTACACTTCGTGAGCTTAAGCTATCCTTCATGTTTACCATGTCCACAATACCTCTGAGTAAACATCCCGTACAAACAACTCCTACGTTGTCGTACATTGATCGCAGAACTTCCACGTCCACATTACCTCTGAGTTGTTCAGCGTATCCCACAGGATCATTCCTACCACGTCCATAAACACCTCTGAGTAGGAAGATTCTATCATTTGAACCTAATGATTGCCATGTCCACATTACCTCTGAGCAAACATGTTGGTTCCTTTATACTTATTATCTGTACCTAAAAACCAAGGTGCGCAAAAGATAATAGGTCCACATAAATCATCAAGTTCATGAAATTAAAAATGAACACATCAAAGAGATAGTGTATTTCTTTATTTTTAAAAAGGGAGTACAGAAATACGCTATTTCTCCAGCAAGAGTTGCAAAAACACATAAAAAAGAAGAGAAGCTACAATCTCCGATCCTCTCCAGGATGGGATGAGAGTTCTCTGACTCGACGTCTCAGGTCGGCAGTGCGAGTTTCCACAGTCGTCTGGACTCGCAGCTCGGCTTCTTGACGCATTAACCCGACAGCCTCAGCAGAAGTTTTACTCTCATACTTCTCATCAAGCTGTCGTCGCTGTTGAGCCAAAGCAAGGGTCCGCTGAGTAAGAGTCGTTTCCTCCCGTTTGAATGCCACGTGTTCAGCCAGGACGCGCTCAGCCTCTAGTTGAAGTTGGGCCCGCTGGTCTTCAAGACGGCGCATCTGAGCATCAACTTCTGCGATGTTAGCATCCACCGCAGCTCGCTTCTCCGTCGTCTTCTTCATAGATTGAGACAGCTGCTCCGCCGCAGCCTCAGTCCCAGCCACTTCACGCTCCCAACTGCTCACCTCGGCTCGATGGGAAGCCTCGATCTCAGCCATCGACTTTCCTATCTCTGCATCTACCAAGACCGAGAGGTCATTTCGTTGGATGCGCTGCAGTTCCGCGAGCTGCTCGTCCAGCTCCATCACCGAAACCTCCAGAATTTCGGCCATATGGTCATGGCCCTGGTGAATACGGATCAGCTCGATACAAGGCATTGCCAAAGCTTTTGCCACCGCAAAGCTCCCCTTGGCATCTACCACTGCAGATACACCTTTCTCCAGCATTTTGTACACTCCCTCGACGAGGAATTTCACATACCCGTCGGCTTCCGCCAGCACCTGTGGCGTCATAGCAGGAGTTGAGGGAGCTACTACAGTTTGCGGACCGGAGGAAGATCCGCCGACCTCGATCTGAGAGGTTTGAATCTCGGCAGCAATAGGCTCTTCATCAACCGGGCCCAGACTGCTGGCCCGAGGAGTCAAAGGAACAGAAGGAGCAGGCATATGCGTCGTGATAGTACCCCAAGTGGAAGGAGCAACAGAGGGTTCCATACCCTTACCCTTCTCAAGCCCAAAGAAATCACCAACGTCAACGGCCACCTCTTCTACCCCCGACATTCTATCAGCATCAGCCACCTCCCCCGGCAAAACGGGGAGGTCAATATTTATCTCTTGGCCAGCCCCAGGAGACAAAACCGGCAGAAGAGTCTCATTCTTCTCAAGTCCCTCTACAGGAACAGAATCTGTCGCTACCGCCTGATCGGTAGCCATCTCTATGTCCATGGTTGAAGCCAAGGAAGGATTCGGCAATGATTCAGCCGACCTCCCTTCATCATGACCAGGAGGGGAATCAACCCTCTCCTCTATCCCCACTGCTTCTGCTGCCCCCGCAACAGACTCTTGCAGCTCCGGAGTGGTGTCATCGAAAGATGATGAACTCCATTCCTCTTCATCACCAGGAAGCTGCGCACTTGCTAAACCATGTGAAGCCTCCACTGTGGCCTTTGCCACCTCGGAAGCTGCTGCACCCTCAGATTCCCTCCTGACCGGAACCTCCACAGTATCCTCCGGATCTTCCTCCATGAGAGACATCATTGTCGGCGGGATACGCACTCCAGACGAGCTCACCATCTCTTCTCGCTTACTCCCACCCGACTTTGGGGTACGAGGTTTTCTTTTTAGCGGCTCCTACAAAAGAAGATGAGGCCTCGTAAGTGGCGGAACCAAAATCAGATTTAGTAGGATAACCTTACCTCTTCGGACGCCGAATCCGATGACACCGTCGGTAACGGTGCCTTCTTCTGCTTCTTCGATACAAAAGATTCAGCTCCTGTATCTGCACATCGTTTCGATCGATCGACAGAGGGTTCTGCTTGTGATGCGGAGGGGGCACTCCGTTGACTCACCCCTGACGGACGATTCGGTCGGGCCTTCACTGGCGTATCCCCAGTCGCTGCTAACTGGGTGCCGGCGATAAGGCTGGTCTCCCTGTCATATCCGGAGGACGGGGCAGCCATAACACAGTAAAATTTGGCGGCCGAGTAAAGAATGGGCGGCCGCGGATCGAGGACGGGCAACGTAAAACGAGCTCCGGTACATCCGGCATTATAGTAATGCCAAGCTCGTGCACCATCCAACAAACTTCCAACATACCCTAGGGTATTACTGGGGTTATCCAATATCATCTTAGCATAACCAAATTGCCGCGCAAAGCGGCTCGGCAAGTATGGTTCCAGGTAGCACTGATTCCTGTTCCCGTACACCAGATGGGACGGCCGGATACTTTGCAACCAGCGGAATCCCCATTGAGGCAGAGAGGTGGTACCTTCGTCCAGGTCCCTTAAATCCTCGTTGGCCTCAAAACCCAAATAGATGGGACCAACTTTGGTGATCTCCCAACCCTGAAGACGGGATAAAACCTTTCTACAAACCGGGACACCAGTATGCGACCAGCTCCTCCGATGGAAACGACGAAGGAATGCATCTCCAGCCCTATAATCTCCTTCCGAGCCTGGGCTCATCACACTGGGATGATGCAAAATCGGCCACCCCATCAAATAGTGAAACGGCAGTTCGGCACGCGGGAAGTTATTATTTCGGCCTCTGTCATGAATCACATTTCCAGCAAACTCTCTCAAACCTCGCTGCAGGTTACATACCATTGCGGGGAGAAGAGCCAAACGCCGACCGAAAACCAGCTTCACGGCTGGCAGGATTAAGTTTCGGGTTACCCTCTCTACGGCACCGGATCCGCCCGCAAATACGCAATCCCGGAGCCATATCATCAGGTAGGATGCCAACACCGCCTTAGGTGACATCCGATAAGCAAGATGCCAGAAGCAGCTGTAGGAGCGTGCATCTGACTGCTGGTCCTCACTTCCTCGAGGATTTTTCTCCCCTAACCTGCTCATTTCGGACAACACTTCGCTACGAGAGAGCGCCGGTGGAGTGGAAAATTGTGAGGGATCCTCCTTGTCTTGTCTAAAGACATGATCTCTCCAAGCGGTCACATGAGGCTGCGTCCCGTTCCTATCCCGTCTCTGCATATAGTAATGATGACTCGCCACTTCCTTGAAGACGGCCGTCATCTCCTCAGCCCTGTCCCCCAGGACTTGAAATTCTTCATTGGTTGGAAAGTACTCTTCATAGGGTTCCGACCCCCAAGGGAGTTTTGACACCTCGTACATCTCATGAAGTACGAACCCTAATTCCCCCACCGGGGTAAAGAAGGTCCCGGTATGGATATCAAACATCTCCAGGAGTGCGAGGAACATGTGCCTATTAAGGTCAACACCTGCCTGGGTAGCACGGATCGCGGCGGTCAACCCGATCTCTCGGAGCTCAGTCTGAAACCGCGACAAGATCCAGAGCGTCAGTTTATCCCATTTGGAGACGTAATGGCACCAACCCTCCACCCGAAACTCTCCTGTCGGGTAGAAACGTTCCATCAAAAACATACGATGTGTAAAAGTCGAAGCACTATAAGCAAACATATCAATGGGTACATCACTGAAGAGGCTCCCAGGACGTAAAGTCCGCCAAGTGTAAGAAGACCCAGACCGTACAACGGTCAAAGCATCCCTTTGGTCGGAAGTAGAATCAATTTGGATGACACCAGTCATCGCTTCCCCCTGAGAAGGGGTAAGCTCCCAAGACATTCTCCTCTGGGAAACGAGGCGACAGAAGGACGTCAAAGGCCACTGACGTTCAAGTTGCTTAACAGTCATATGCACTCCATTCGCAGTAAAGAACCAGTCCTCCTTGACCTTCAGTACTGACGAGTCAGTAGAAGTGAGACGGTCTCCAAACAGGAACTCAGGCTTCAGGAAGGTCACTTTATCAGATGTGGAGGGTTTAATGACTCCACGCTCCATCATCCGTTTGAGGAACCAATACGGCTGTTCACGGATTAGGGTCATTCTCTCAGGAGGCTGATCCAGCATAAGAACATCTTGAGCAGGGTTCATCACCTCCTCGTTATGCTCTACTCCCATTTGGTTGAAGGCAGCCTCCGAGAAAACTTCACTCAAAAGTGGGATTGCTATCGACACTAGTAAAAGATCAGAAAAAAATCAGAAGAGAACACACAATGTGTCTAAAGGAGAAAACTGCGGCGCATCATCAGGGTTTGAACCCATGCGCGTCAGTAGTATAGCTTCGGCGCATCTTTAGGGTTTTGAACCCATGCGCGTCAGCGGAATAGCCTCGGCGCATCTTCAGGGTTTTGAACCCATGCGCGTCAGCGGAATAGCCTCGGCGCATCCAAGGTTTAAACCCATGCGCATTGGCGGACAAAGACCGCGGCACATCATTAAAGACTCAAGGCCTATGTGCGTTGGCGGGACAATGAGACTTACCAACCACCTCCGGCCGAACTTCGACAGGCCGACGGGGAACGACCGCCGCCGCAACATCCGCGGACTCTTTCGCTTTCTCCTTCCCCGTGCCGGCAGCGCCGCGAGGAGTCTTGGGAGCCATTCTCTCGAAGAAGGAGAAGTTAGGGTTTTGAAGAAGAAACTCTAAAGAAGCAGAGGCACAGAGAAGAAGAACTCTTTCTCTCTCCGACTCTTACCTATTTATAGGGCATGGTCGCACGCGTGAACAGATGACGTGTGATCTCAGCCGTCGCCTCGGGTTCTGTGCAAGGATAGCAGCAAATAAAACCAAAAGATCATTATTAATCTTTTCGGTTACCGAGACACCATCATCATTAACTGAGAAGAGCATGCGCCCGAACAGGCATGCGCCCAGAAATCATGCGCCCTGACCTCCATGCTTCTTATTCAAAGTATTCCAAAACTTACTCAAAAGTTTTGAAAACTTTGAAGGGGGTCTTGTAGAAGCATGGAATTTCACAACCAGAAAGCCCATGCGCCAGACACTACATGCGCCAGAACTCAGATGAAGAACTTCACAGCAAAGTCAATAATTATAGACATTTGAAGAAGGACTTTTTATTTATATATAAAAGTCTATTACATGTCTAGAAAAGGTTGTACAAAGGAGAATTCCTACAAAGGAAAGAGCCTAAAGTCTACAGCCAGCGGCCATCATGCGCCTTCAGATAAGCGCAAAGGCCACCATGCGTCTCCAGATAGGCGCAGCATCACTATGCGCCACCAGTGAGACGCAGCAGATATCATGCGCCTCCATCCAGACGCATCCCATCATCTCTTCAGCACCTCAGTTATGTGCATCCCTTCAGCCAAATTCTTTCAGCCAGGCTCACCTGGCCGAACAGAGCCCAGTTATGTGCCGCTCTTCCAACCAGGCTCGCCCGATAAATGCTTCGACACAAAGCATTTAACCCTCTGGCTGGAACCAAGGAAGAGAAGAGCACCGCAAATGCTGTGGCCAGGGGAGGCTTCGAAAGAGCCTCCAAAGCCGAAGGAAGACCGTGATCGAAACCATGGCTAAAGGAGCAGCTTTCGACACGATCAAAGTGGAGAAACCCCACTTTGCAGGAAGAGAGAGCCTTGCACCGCCATTCCGATATACGGCTCTTCCGGAATAACGGAGACGAGGCTCGAGCATCCTTATCTTCGGATGCAACAGGCACCTTCCGCCTGTCTCAGAAGCCCTCGACTCCGTCTTTTGGATGTAACAGTCACCTTCAAGTGCATCGAAGACAACACTGCGTCTCATCTTCACCCTCGGGAGCACTTCGTCAGCAGAATGCACCCGTATGTTCAAATTCATATTGGAAGTACGTGAGGGAATGAGAAGCAAATCTTCTCTCCATGCCACTATTTATAGGCCGGGCAGATCAAACCCACGCGCCAAGTGGATGGCCCTCCGAATTCCGTGCAATGAATTTACATTAAATAGATGAACCGGACGCCTCGAATTCAGCCAAACGGCTACTTATAGCACTCGAAGAGCGAGACAGCCGCATCATTAAAAGACATGTCCGATGCGCCAGCCAGACAGCGCATCACACGGACGCGCCCTTCGGCGTCAGGCACATCATACAGACGCGCCCTACAGTACTCGGTGCATTATAGAGGATGCGCCCCCCCACACATCTCCATACCGAGTGGAACGCCAACCGACGTGCCCACTCAGCTGTCCATCGAACGTCACCAACATTAAATGCTGAACTGACAGAGTTGGCAGCACGCCTCCCAAAGTCTGAACAGTTGACAGCTTTTTCAGAGAACGAAGCATCGGCAACGTCAGCATCATCATGACTCCGACGGCTACTGCCACGTGGCCATCCGCATGCGCCTCTACGGCCATGCGTCCAAACCCGCATGCACCTCTACGGCCATGCGTCCAAACCCGCATGCGCCTCTACGGCCATGCGTCCAAATCAGCATGCGCCTCAAAAGCCATGCGCCTCAGACTGCTCTCTGATCCCGAAGGACAGAAGGAAAGTCGCCTGCATGCGCCTCAAAAGCCATGCACCCCAAATGGTTTGTAACTCCTAAAGGTTATGAGCCGCAGCCTCCTCCTACGCCCAATCCAAGGCACAGCCCACCAGATCACTCCTCTCCACCAAATCCGAGATCTTCGAACCATGAGTCGACGACACGTGTCTTTTGACTCAACTCGTCCAAGATTTCAGCAACGGAAAGATTTTCTTCCTGCTACGTGCCGGCTCACCACAGCAGCATGAAGAGTTCTCCCCCTCGATCAGGGCGCAGCATCCATGCGCCTCCATCAGCAACCTCCACGTGGCGTTCCCACACCGGTGCATCCTACATGCGCGCATGAGCAGCCAGCCTGCAAAACTATAAATAGAAGGGTCATCTCTTTCACACACACACACAGAGACTCAGAACATAAGACTCACAAAGAATCCACAACAGAGAATCACCAGAGAGGCAGTTCTAGACACTCAACGTCTTACTCCTCTCAGCAAGCTCCAGCACCCAGAGCAATCAACACCTTCAGAGAACCGATAACCGCCGTCAGCCGGTCAACGGAGTCAACGCATTACCACTCGCTCCATTGGTACTAAGGACCCAGCTTAAACAAAAGTGTACTCCTAGGACTACATCTAAGTCCTATATTGTATCACTGTTCTGTTTGTATTAAGATTTCAATCAAAACAATTTTAATGGCAAACACTAAGATGTCAAAGTTGTAGGGCCTCTCTAGCCCTTGGGCTGCCTCTTTTCGGAGGGATTTGTCGAAACGAGTCTCCCTCGGCCTAGGCTTGTCAGTCGTCGAAGGCTGAGCCGTTCCCGGAGCATCAGTTGTAGTGGGTTGATGATTTTCAGCTGGATTGTCAACCACAGGTTGGGATTAGGCTTCGGACCGCGTGACGACGGCTGTAGCTTCTTCGTTGTCTGCCGAGATTGTGTGGCAGGTCCTGACTTTTCCACTTTTCTTCTTGTCGGTGGAAGATGGTGTGGGCCGAGTCACTTCTGACACCAAGTCTGGATGGATCCACATGACCTCCCCTCGCGATGTGGTGAGGGGTACTAGACCGGCAGCCTGATCTCGAGGAGGTGGAAGATTGGTAATCTCCATTATCGCTAGAGGGACGGGGACCACCCCGTCTTGAGTCTCCATCGGAAGGAAGCTGCCGAATTGTACGGATACCATATTGGCCGCCACGGTTACCTTTTCGAAATCGATGGCCAAAGCGTTCGAATCGATGAGGTTTTGTATGTATCATTTCAGCTGGTAGCAATCGTGTGTAGCATGATGGACATAGCGATGATAATGGCAGTACTTTGGATTCTCCATCTCTGCCGGCCTTGGTTCCCGTCTTGGTGGAGGAAGCTGAATCCTGTCCCCTTGTATGTGCATGTCCAAGATGGGCTTGACATGACCGTTTTCGAAGGAGTAAGTGATTTACGGCCATTGTTTGTCTGCTGGCTTCGGCTCAGGTTTTTGTGCTGTATCGGCCACCATAGCCTGCTTTCCCTTGCTGTCCCGATTGTTGGAGGGGCTACCCCCATTATCGTTGTTGGGACGCTTGCCCTTGTTTTTTCCTTTCGAGATGTGCAATCCCAGTTGGCGAGCCTTCTTCAGTCGTTCTTCGGCGCTTGTGGCACTGATGATGAATGTCTTCCAATCTTTGAATTGACTTTCGCCCATCCAGAGACTGATCGTTGGAAGCAGTCTTTTCTGGCAATTTTCAATTAAAGAGGAATCTGGATTTCCGGAGGGCAGCTTCATGGTGGTTTGGCGGAACCGCTCAATGTAGTTCCTTGTCAGCTCCTTCTCCCCTTGGACGACGTCCATGAGGGTGGACATAGTGACATCCTGCCCTACTTCGTAGAATCTCTCCAAGAATATGCGCTTGAAGCCGACGAAGGAGTGGATGTAGTTGTCCGGCAGATTGCGATACCAGTCGAATGCGACTCCTTCCAATGCCCCAATGAATAATCGCGTGAGGATAGCATCATCATGGGGCAGATGGTCGGTGGTGACCTCGAAGTAAGTGATGTACTGACTTGCTGAGGTCTTGCCATCATACGGGTTGATATTGAACGGCTTATATCTTGGTGGGAATGGAACATCCCTCCATTCAGCAGGGTATGGTTGCCGAATTCTGAGGTCTTGAGCATTTTCTCGGGCATGGAACATGGCTCGGAGCTCCTGAACCTCTCTTCTTACTTCTCGGGCCTCATCTGTCGCGGTAGGAGCTGTTACTTCGGGAGGATTGTTGCCCGGGTTCGGGGCCGCCGAATTCGAGTCCGCATTGACCACGGGACCCGCGCTTGTTTGGCCAGGCATCCCTCCTTGCAGAGTTGGAAGTGCTGCTTTAATCTCGTCTACAGACTTGACCAAAGCAAGTAATATGGCTTCGAGATTGTTGATGCGCTGGCGATCACTGGAACCACTTTGATTGTTGTCTGTCATGAACACCGTCCTTATATGATGAGAAACAGAAGGGACGGTGGAGGATGTATCCTCCGAGTCATACCCATGTACCGAGAAGTCATCGGGATATGTGGGAATAGTCTCTTCTGGTTCGGACTCGGAGGGAACAGTACCCCCAGCCTCAGAGCTTGCTTCGTCTTGAGAGTCATGGATGTCCTCGGGGACATCGGCGTCTGTTGTACCTGATGGGAGAGTTGTTTCCCCGGGCTCGTCTCCTTGAAACATCGGATTATTGTGGATGTTCGGAGGAGTGCTACCCCCAGTTCCTACGACCCCCAGCGATATGGATGATGAATTTCCCATTGCAGCAGATTTTATTTTTGAACGGGTGTGTTGGAATATTCCGGTGGAGGACAACCGTTTAGACGATAATTTCTTAGCTGTAGTGGTTGATATCTTGGGGCTGGAGATGCTTGTCTTCTTCCCTCTCCCCTCGGCGGGGACTTTCTGAGTGGAATTACAGGAGACAACAGGAGGTGCCTCGTCCTCTGAGCTCAGATGCTGTAGTCTTTGGAAGACTGATGGCCGGTCTTCCGTCGCTGCCGCATTGTTGCAACAGCAGTTGACGATGATTTGGGTGCAGTGACGTCCAAGCGAGGACTCTTTGCACACCGAAGCCCCTTCTCTTTTTTTACGCTTGTGGAGGATCGCCTCACGTAGGTCAGAGGAACCACTTTGTCCTTTTGCCGCCGGGGGCTGGACTCGAGCGGTTCTATACAACTTCCCATCAGAGGCCCGCGTGATAGTCAACGGGATGCCCCGACAGTCAGAGGTTGGGGCAGCTGACTGGGCTTGATGAGCCCGCGCTGTCCTAGACTTCTTCTTTTTAGCACTTGCGGGTGCGTAATAGGAAGAGTCTAAGTTGAATACCACAGAGTCTGGCTTATCATCAAGAGAACCATCAGGGTCAGGACCGTATGAGCGACGGTCGAAGACTGATCGAGAAGAGCGTGGAATGGACGCTATGCGGCTAGGATTGGAAATCGTGCAGGCTGTCTGCATGCGGTTATCTTCTGCTGCCGGAGGAGTTGTTTTTGTGCGACTGGGAGTCACGACCGTACAGGCTGGCCGCATGCGGTTGGCAACTGTGGCCGCATGGATTTTCTGCAAGCGATTGACTTCAGTGACCGCATGAGTCTCATCCATGCGGTTGGCAACTGTAGCCGCATAAACTATGCGGCTGACAGATGTGGCCGCATGAGTTTTCTTTATACGGCTGGCGGATGCAGCCGCATGAGCTTTCTTCCTGCGGCTAATACCTTTATGCGGCTCGAATCGCATAGAGTTTCTCTCTGCCCCTGCAAGTCCAGCATCATAGTGTTTTCTTCTGTCGGACTTGGGGATAGCAGAGTTGTCTACGGTCTGAAGTGGGGCTGCAGAAGAGTCCTTCTCGCCGTCTTGAGCAACAGAGGGTATCCCGTCGAGGGCTTGGGGAGGAGCAAATGATTTTAGTCTCCACTCTTTGCGAGCCTTCGTCGTGCGGGTGCACTTCTGGACCGGGCCAGCGCTTCCTTCGGAGAGCATCTCTTCAAACGCCTGTTGGTCGAAGCGGACAACCATCTTTTGTTTCGTGGAGCCAAGCTTGTCGGCATCCGATTGCGTCACCAACTCCTCAGCCGTAAAGAAGTTTGTCCCCAGCAGAGTCGCCATCGTATTTGCCATGAAATATAAAAGAACAAAACAATTATCGGAGGACCGGACTTTTACTTCACGTTACAAACTCGCTTGTACAAAGAAAGCCTAGGGATGAAAACCTAGGTACAGCAGTCTAAGTACAATTGTTTATTTTAGATTCTGGGGGTGACGATAGAGGCTCGGGAAGGCTACGACAGCCCTGCCTTACTCCTTGGACGATCGGTATGCAGCCTTGGCTCCTGTGAAGAGATGGTTGGCGTTGATGAAGAAATGCACTTCTTGCTCTCCCTCTATTACTCTTCTGGCTTCTCTCTCTCTCTGTGTATTTTCTCTCTGTTATTGGGGGGGTCTCTCTGTATGAGCGTATCTCTCCCTGAGCGTATATCTTTTACAAGGGAATGGCACCTTGCTATTTATAATAGTGGGATCTCCTCATTAGGGTTGCCAATGATTGCCTCTTGGAGATGGTGGCGGCCCGTGGATTGGTCAATCTAGGCCGTTCGCTTTTGATTGCGACGAATCCGAGCTATTGAGTGTAGATTACACCAAATCCCATCAGCAATTAATGCTGATTGGAATAAATCTTCCTCATAAGGGTCTTCCGATGTCTGCGAATAAATTAGATTTATTCTCCTGCCATGTGTCCCAGATTTTTGGGATTTGACCCAATCTTTGATTACAATAAATCTGAGGAATTGATCGGCTTAGGACACGTGTCCTAGGAGCCACTGACGAGTGAGCCGCATATGAGTTTGGGCCGCATATGGTTAGGGCCACGTGTCCGGACTGCCTGGGCAGTGGCCCTCTCATGGAGGTGATGATTGCGAGCCGCATAGGGATACATCCGCCTGAGCCGCATGGAAATGGTCCTCTTGTCACGCCCCAGAACCAGAATACTAGAGAGCGGGGGCAGACATAGCCAGCTACGTATATGAAATGGAATCCATCTCACTATACGGTCACGGCTGTCTAGATACATGAGGGTTTAACTACAAGCCAGCAGTCTCCTAAGGTCATGAACAAGCCTATTGTCTCAATCACAAGCAAGCAATAGTAATTACAAGATGTCAGAGCACCAAATATATAATAGCAAGGCGTCCCATACATTACATATTGGATGATCATGAAGCTAGTCGTACAAAATGTCAGGACTAGCAAGAGTTCAGTCATACATGATCAACCCTAGGATCTGTCAATCATGTTACAGCCCGTAGGCAGACAGTAAATAAAGATGCAATCGAGCTAACACGTGCTCGCCGGCTAAACGCCTCAAAAGAATAATTTTTACAATTAAGTGGGAGGACAAAAAGAAACCCACTCGTTGCCAGGGTTCCGTCTAGTGGTCACCATCTGGCTGGAAGATCGGTGGATCCTCTGGAGCTGCTCCGATATCTGGCCACACAAAACCAGCTGGGTCAGACCCCAGTAAGAGCAAGTGCCACAAAGGAGGCTTCACTTAGAAACTAAAACCAGCATATAGTAAGGAACATTAAAGTTAAATTATCAGAAATAATAACAATAATTGAGTACGAGGAAACCATTCAAGTAGCCAGACTACAACCCTTAAACCAAACAAGGACCGGGGTTGCAATCCTTCACCTGAATGGAAATCCGTCTCAAATACTATGGATAAAGTAATAAGACAATAAACGAAAAGAAGACACAGAACTGCTCCGGGAGCCAGGTTACAACCCTTAAACAAAACAAGGACCGGGGTTGTAACCCTTCGCCTGAACAGAACTAGACTCCTGATCCTTATTGTTGAGGCCATTATAGATAATCATGTTGCTGAAGTAAGATAGAACATGACAAGCATGGCACGGGGTACAAATAAGACAATAATCGAAGGGAAGACACAGAACTGCTCCGGGAGCCAGGTTACAACCCTTAAACCAAACAAGGACCGGGGTTGTAACCCTTCGCCTGAACAGAACTGGTCCCCCGATAGTTATTGTTAAGGCAAGCATCAATAATCGTATCTTGTCACGATCTTGCATAGGATCAGGATAAGACCAAGCTGGAATAACTTCATCCAATCAATCACGGCCAATCAAAAGTACGGCTTAATACTTTAACTAGCTAGGGTTATCACAGGCCTAGTTACTAGCAAGATGCAATGAGATTATTTCAACAGCCACAAGCCCTGCAGACCATCCAAGTTATCCAGGTCGAATGTCCATTTATGAAGGATGCACCACATGACTGTGTGCTGGAAGTGTGCCCTACTCGTCGGTAGGCTACAATTCCACTTAATGCGCCCAGATAACGGGATTGCCTGTAGCTGGGAATCTCTTCATGTCTACTGAATTATTCTAGTTTATTACTCTTAGTTAATTACAGTAGGTATTTCTGACCGTGGTACTCAGGAATCCCATCCTAGACATGATGCAAGACAATACTGGTTTATTATGCAAACGCAATCATCTACGGTGTCCAGGTTAGTCATTCTTGTCAGGTCACGTCACGTTAGCCGTCGCAACAGCAATTCGAGATAATCATGTCAGGTATGCTTGTCCTGCCATGCCGTGTTCAATTATTATTAACAAACCTATTAAATAAATTCATGATTATCAAGTTTATGACAAAAGGCGTAAGGATATAAAATGGGTGTAAAATATCTAATAAAATATCAATATACAGGGCTATAGAAGAGCCAAGCTTAAGGAAAATAAAACCAAATTGACATGCTGACATAAGACCAAGTCAGCCAAGGCCATACGCTCAGTGCAAAAGTCATACGCTCAGATCAGGCTATGCTCAAGTCAAGCTACGCTCAGGTAAGCCTACGCTCACAAAGGGCAGCGTATGAGATCCATACGACCCCTTGTCACACAAGTGAGCGTATGCAAGACATACGCTCCAAAAAGGCAGCGTATGAACTTCATACGGCTCCTCGTCACACAAGCGAGCGTATGCGAGTCATACGCCTCCAAAAGGCAGCGTATGGACTCCATACGACTCATGGCTATCCAAGTGAGCATATGCAAGTCATACGCTCCAAAAAGGCAGCGTATGAACTTTATACGACTCCTTGTCACACAAGCGAGCGTATGCGAGTCATACGCCTCCAAAAGGCAGCGTATGGGGTCTACTGCGCTGCCCTAAAGAGCGCGCACAGCTCAGTGATGCAAGCTAAAAAGCTCGCGCACTGCTCACTGTCTTCTCCAAACAGCAGGAACTCCATGGTTGAACCCTGAGCTTCCAAAGTCCATAACTTGGTCAAAACAAGTCCAAATCCAACTTTCCTAAGGTCAAAATTGGGTAGAAGGAAATTCTCTACCACCTGGAACCATCAAAACTTGAAAACAAGGGAATTTAATAGATCAAAACCATGAAAATCCGAAAATGACTAAATTCTAGATCTACAAAAATCCAAGATTCAAAATAGAAAATGACAAGTTCTAATGTGGATTAGAAAGTTGCAAAGAAGAGGTTAGAACAATAAAAATCGTAGGTTTCTTCATGAAGCAAGATTGCACTTGCCTAGGCTAGGGTTTTCTTGGTTGGTGGTGGAGAGTAATGAAGAAGAAAGGAAATAATAAGGAGAGAGAATGGGAAGAGGTTAATAAATGGGGTTGGTTGTGGTAGGTAGGGGGTTCACCCTTGGTTCATGATGAACCAAGGCTAATCAAGCCTAGCCGAACCAACCCAAGCCAACCCAAACCAAGATGAACCATGGCCAATACGAGATAAAATACGTACACGTATTCTTAAATACGTAATACGAACAACAGACATTACACCTCTTGAACTGCATGAGAATCTTTGCTCGAGCCGCATGAGACTGTCTCGGCCTGAGCCGCATAGGACGGCTCCATTCTGAACCACATGAGAAGTCTTTACTCGAGCCGCATACGAACACCCACGTGGCAAAGCCACGTGGCATTTTTATAGCTTTCAGGGGATTTGTATCAGAGATCTTTTTTCTCTTCCCTAGAAGTCTGTCATTATGACAGAGTCATAATTACTTCTTTTTGTGTCAGGGCTGTCACTTTTTCAGAGTTGTCAGCCGTCAAACAATTAATACGAGCGGGCAGAGGAGAGGGTTGTCCCGCCACGTGTCTTCTGAGCCGTATGGGATGTCTTGGGCCACATAGTACCTTATGCCGCATGACTCTCTGAGCCGCAGGGGCTTTCTGAGCCGCATGGGGTTCTTTGGCCGCATGGATTATTTTCTTTAATATTTTTCATGCTTCTACAATTATTAATAACTGTTTTCACGAAGATTTTTTATAAATAATAAATAAATTAATAATTTAGAAACTTGGGTACGATAACAAAATAATTATTATGTATATTATTTTGAAACTATAAAAAGATAGAAAATATTTTTCGAAAATACGTACGCTCACACATATTCGTACTCGTCGAGCAAATTCGAAAAACGAACTTTCGCGTACGAAGTACAATACGACTATGTGACGTACAATACAAAAATTAAACCAGTACCAATTTTAATAAATTAAAAATAGTAGAAATTTAGGGGTTTTACATCCTACCCAACTTAAAAGAATTTCGTCCTCAAAATTAAAAATTAGTAGGGGGTGAGAGGACACAAGGGGATATCAATGGGGAACAACCAATAAGGGTCAACAAAATCATGTCGTAAGAAGTTGCGATCTAGATCATTGAATGAGGGTCATAGTAGGGTCGAGAAGAAGGACGAGGAGTTTAGGATGAAGTTATAGCAACATCGAGTGAGGATGTTCATAGTCGATAGGAAGGCTAGAGGAAGTTCTAATATGACGCTTTTGTCCTCCTAAAATAGGTGAGGGCGAAGCAATATAGAGTTCGAAGGAGGCGTTATCGAATTCGAATACGTGATTCAAAGACGATCGAATAATTTCAAAAGAATTGTCAAGGCAGTCGTGGATGAGATTGTAAGGGCCAAGTTTAATTACGTCCCCATCCACGTAGAGTAATAGACAAAAGCGAACCAAAGTGCACTTGGTTGATCAGACCATTATGCACCGGTTCTGATTTAGACAATAGGCTAGTGAGTGGCTACTCTATAGCATATGTCTTAATCAAGCTCGATAAGGATTAGCTTGCAAATACTAGGCTATATTAGCATCGTTAGTTAGATAGTAAAAATATAGGCACGATGGTAGATGAAACAAATCTGAATAGTCTAAGAGTCATAAGGATCTAAGTCTTGTTTATTCCTATACCATCATTCTACGGTTTTATTGACCAAGGCTTGGTTGACCAAATGGGTTAACTTCCTCTAGTCTCTATGGTATAGCTAATACCATTTGTATTCCCTTAATGGTCAAGGGTGTGTGGGGTATTCTACCCAACTTAAAGAATTAAGCTAAGGGTGTTTGGGACTTCTAACTAGTAGGGTTAATCTCTAGCAAACACGAAGGGAAGATAAGGATAGGGATGGAAGAATTCAAGCAAGATGCAATTGATGAGTCAAACGGTAGATAAAATCTAGGAAAGTATGTGGATGAGATCCTAGACTTCTAATCCTATTTGCAGGCTTGGTTGGTACGATAAAGTAACCAAACAATTTATCTTGACCTGCATGGGCCACCACAAAAATATGTAACGCCCCAGTCCCAAAATACGTAGGACTAGAAACGTAGACATGCCAGCTGTATTCATACGAAGTATACTCCAATATATGGAATCCTCGTATGAATACATAAGCTGTAAAATGCAGTAGAACCATAACTAATCTCATCCACACAAAATTTAAGAATAAAAGATATCATATAATGATAATGAATTGTCTTGATACAATATGTTGGGCGGAGACAAATCAACTACCAACAAGTAAAGGAAAAATACATGATAGAATAAATAATTTTGGCGAGCGAAGCGAAGACGACCCAAGTACAATCATCCTCGAGAAATAGCAACGAACACGGCTAGAGCTAAAGCACCTGCGAAAGACAATAGCACGCACCTGGGAAGATAACCAGGTCCTCAGAGGGACGTAACAAGACACATAATAGCATGCCATATAAACTGAATAAATATTGCTCAAATAAATAAGTCAATTAAATTTATAATATGGTCCAATACATACCTACTGAACGAGCGTACCATCCCCCCAACCAAACAAGGACAAGAGATGGTAAACTAATTCACAGTGACGTATCTTTCCATGCCATGAATCCAATATGGTATCCGGACCCCAACAAGGTTCAATACCTTCTCATCGAAGTAGTAAGTCACACCTACAACCAAACAAGGACAAGATGTGACGAACTAATCCGCGACAAATTATTATTTCAAGCCACGGTCAGATACAAGTACCCAAACCAAAAGTACTCGTACCTAACGGATGAAGGTAGCCTACCGTTCTAAGTGATATGTAGTTAAGAACAATCCTTCCTACGCATGGGCCCTGGCTAAATAGGATCGGCATAGTCCCCCCTTGGGCACCAGAGGCCCCATCAGTAAGAGCATGACATTCCACAGAATCGTCAGTGGCCGTCAGTAATCATGGGTCATCAACCCCGTATCTCCAACGGAGAGTCCGGGTCACAAAGAAAAGTGCATCGAAGCCCATACGCTAAGGAATTGTCCTCCCCGCCCAATGCCTACTGTGTTGTATCCATAACAAAAACCACTATAACCGCTAAGTCAAACTAAGCATGCAACATCTATTAGCGGTTATTCCAATCGTACGGCTTGTACGTACTGGTGTCCAGCCAATTACGTACTTCCGAGTCCTACATGCGACACACAACTTCGTGTTTACAATGTGTCAAGGCCAATGAATGCAACACACAAGGTGGTCCCTTAAATCTAGGTTTAATGTGAGAAAAATAATACATAGCAGGAAATATAAATGAACAGTAAGTTCTAACAGGTTATGTCATGTATCACAGTTTATTTTGCATAAAGAAAATAAATAATGCATGAAATATGAGCTAAAATAAATAAACAGCAAATGGCAAGGTGTCTTGCCTGGTAGGACGACGGGTATGCTGCGATGATCAAGGTGGTACGAACTGTGACTTCGCTGTAATAACTATGCAAGGTGACCTCTGATGGTGGCACGGACAGTTGTATTGGGTCCAGAAGGGTCAATTTAGTTAGGGTTGGTAGGAGGAGTTACAGAATTGACGAGTGAATAGGAATAATGGGATTGGTATGGTCAAGAATCGGTAATCGAAGGGTTGTGAAAGTAATATATATACTATTTTAGAAAAATAGTTATGATGCTTGAAGCTATATTTTATAATGAGAAATAAGTTTAGATAAATGCATACTTGAGAAGAAAAGAATTAGAAATCGTTTTTAGGCTAAACCCTAAATTTGTCAAAAATGAAGTTATAAGTAGAAAACTATATTATCATTAGTTAAAAATAATTATTGATAATATTTGCAAATCTAGAAAACCAGTTTTAAGACAAAAGCCAAATTTTGTTAAAGTAACACGTAGGTAAATATGTCTATTAAAATACATAACTAATAAGATAATTTCCAAAATAATCTTTAGTAATCGCAATACAAAATTAATGATAATATGCCCAAAATAATATTAATAAATACATACTAATATTTATACACACAAATCTATACTTAGAGCCTATATAATATAAAATTAATATTGGTCAACTTATGGCCTATAAATGAGTAGATGTAATTATATATTTTATTCACCATCTATTTTTGGGACTACTTATATGAGTATATGAAAAATATATATAACGATTTAGCAAACCTTTGTTAATAATCATAACAACAATAATAATCTTTAAGATTTAATAATCACAACTCATCCGTTTACTAATCATAAACTGATTATACTAATAACCAAAAATTATAAAATAAACTCTTAACAAATAATAATAATAATAATAATAATAATAATAATAATAATAATAATAATAATAATAATAATTTTACTGTTAAAAGCAGTGAAACACAACTGTTAAAACATAAATAAAAATCTCAGTTTTTAAAAGAAAAAAACAATAAGGAAGAGAGAGGGTTGAGAGGAGACGAGCGAGAGGGAGGGGAGAGGAGCTGAGGAAGGATCGGGTCCGGCGGCGTGGGTAGGCGAGTCGGCGGGTGGAGGAGAAGGGACTGCCGGCGGAGAGGCGATTTGGCACGGAAGAAGGCGGCCACGCGCGTGGAGCTCTCGGCGTTTGGGGTTTCGGCGGCGATGAACTCGGCGCGCGGAGTTTGGGTGGCACCGGAGTTTGGTCGCGGGCGGAGGAGAATGAGTGGCGGAGAACGGGGTTACTCGGAGCGGAGAGGGCGGCGGGGCGGCTCGCTCGCCGGTCGGAGGGTTTGGCTACTGGCGGCGAGCGGCCGGGCGGCGAGCGGGGAGCGGCACAAGGAGGCGGTGGTCGGCCGCTCTATGGCGGCTGCGGATCTGGAGGGTTTCAATCGGGCGGTTCACCGGAGGACGCTCGGTAGTCCGGCGGTCGGGATTCACCAGAGCGCCGCGGTGGCGCTCGGCGCGGATCACCGTTCGGAGACGGCGGCCACAGGAGGTCGGGTGAGTGTTTTCTTTTATTTTTGGGAAATTTTGTTGGCGGTGCGACGGGTGGTGTCGGGAGTAGTATGGCGGGGTGGTTTGTGGTGGAGGTCGTCTGGTCGTGGTGTTGCTGGTTGGCCGAAATTTCTAGTCGAAAAGAGAAGTTGGGTACGGTGGTGATGATGTTACTGATGGTGGTGGCGGGGCTGCCGCGGCAGTGGCCGCGGTGGTCGTATGGTGATGATGGTTTGGGTTTAGTCGGTGGATGGCCGGGGATGGCGAGGTCGAACGGTGGGTGGTGTCGGGTTCTGGCATGGGTGAAGGCTGCGGTGGAGAAGACGGGGTCGGGTCATGGCTACGGTGTCATTGGTAGGGATAGGTTTAGGATTTAGGGCTAAGGTTTGGATGAGTCGTGTCGGGTGTGTCCGACACGACGGGGATGGAGGTTCGGATCTGTCGGACCCAGGGTGGAGTAATATATTTGTACAATGAAACACATAGTGGATGGGACACGGACACGGTCATGGACACGATGCACTCACTTCTGTGGTAGAAAAATTTGTGGAAGAATAGAAATTTATGGAGGAGTACCTGCCTGTTTATAGGATGTGGGAATTCCCGATTGGATAGGATTAGGATTTATTTTAAAACCCAAAGTAGATAATTAAATAGATATAAAGCCAATCAAATCAAATCCAAATCCAATTACAATCCTATTTAAATTATATTCCTTTAGTTTAAAATCAATCAAATAAGTCAAATTTCAATTATAGATATTAGTTTACTTATTTAAATGTATCCATGAAATCAAATCAAAATTTAAATTGTCACAAATATTTCGAAAATATGTTTTCCAAAAATACTATAATAATTAATTTCGAAAATACATTATAATATAGACTTAATAAATCTTTACGAAATATATATGTATACGGGAATAATATTATTTATTATTAATAACTGTTTTCACGAAGACTTTTTATAAATAATAAATAAATTAATAATTTGGAAACTTGGGTACGATAACAAAATAATTATTATGTATATTATTTTGAAACTATAAAAAGATAGAAAATATTTTTCTAAAATATGTACGCTCACACATATTCGCACTCGTCGAGCAAATTCGAAAAACGAACTTTCGCTACGAAGTACAATACGACTATGTGACGTTCAATACAAAAATTAAACCAGTACCAATTTTAATAAATTAAAAATAGTAGAAATTTAGGGGTTTTACACTCTGAGAAGATAGTAAAGTTGACGGATCGCCCGAGCAAATTTTTCGATAGAAAAAAGCGTCAAACCATGAGTCCGCTATTTTCGAAGATGGAAATAAGGTCGTGTCATATTCCTCTTCGCCGGTAGGGCGAGCAGGACTAAACACATCTATGAGTTCGTATTTAGAGGTAGAACACGAAGTCGCGGACTCACCTTTTCTTTTCATAAAAAATTTAGGAGCCATTGAATTGAAAAGGAGTAGGGATGAAATATACCTCAAAGGAATAACAAAAAAATGAATGGAGATTTCCTTCTTGAGCTTTTTAGACCTAAGGAGATAGTAGTTTGGAGATTGAAAGAGGTAGAAGAGGAAGGTAGGGTTTGAGTTTTCATTCTCGGATGGAGAAGGAAGTTGAAGAAGATGGGTTTAAAAAAGAATTAGGGCCGGCTGTCCTGTTATGGAAACTTGAACTTACGCCAACCGACCTTGGCCCGAACTCGGTCCGAACTCGGTCCAAACTCGGTCCAAGTTCTGTCTGAGTTCGACCACTTGTTTTTTCTATTTTATTTTATGCATAATGAATAATAAATAGACTTAATAACTTTTAATGTTTCAATTTAGTAATAACCATTACTTTGGGTTAGCTGCAGGGGCCGGATCCCAGCTAGCGGTAGTCCGAATACACTTGGCACCGTATCACTTAGAATTTTATATCTTTTTAACAGAAGGGCCCTTTCGGCTTGTACCCAAATAACTTCAATTAATAAATCTGATAATCTCAAGTTGTAAGAATTTTTTTATGAATCAAAAAATTCAAGTATGCCTAATTCGCATTGCTAATAATTAAAACGGTCTTCAACCAGCGATTTTGTGAAAATATCTGCTAGATGATGTTCTGTGTCAATGAATTCTAAGCAAATATCTCCGTGTTGTTGGTGATCACATAAAAAGTGATAACATATTTCTATGTGCTTCGTGCATGAGTGACAAACATGGTTCTTAGTCAAATTAATCATGCTAGTGTTATCACAATATATGGAAATCTTTGTGTAGTCCAGATTATAGTCTTCTAGGGTTTGCGTCATCCACAAAATTTGTGCACAACAACGTCTTGCGACGATATACTCAGCCTCAGTCATTGATAGCGCTACAAAATTTTGCTTTTTGCTAAACCAGAAGACTAAAGCTTTTTCTAGGAAATGACACATACATCTAGTACTTTTACGGTCTACTTTGCATCCTACAAAATCCATATCTGAATAACTGATTAAGTCAAAAGATGTGGTTTTGGGATAACACAAGCCGACTGTTGTAATTTCCTCAGAAGATACGCTTAATGGCACATAAGTGTGATTCCTTAAGATTAGCTTGATATCTAGCACAGATGCAAACGCTAAACATGACAACATGTCGACTAGTAGTTAAATATAATAAACTACCAATCATACTTCGATACTTGTACTGGTCGACTGGTTTGCCACTTTTATCAATGTCAAGCCGTGTTGATGTAGCCATTGGAGTACCGATAGGCTTTACATTATCGAAGTCATACTCCTTCAGTAAATCCTTCGTATACTTGGCTTGGTTGATGAATGTTCTCTATGAGTGTTGTTTGATCAGGAGTCCTAGGAAGTAGTTTAGCTCTTCCATCATACTCATTTCGAACTCATTCAATATATACTTAGCAAATTCTTGACATAGTTTTTCATTAGTAGAACCGAATATTATGTCATCTACATAAATTTACACAAGAAGTATACAATCATCTGAGGACTTGATAAATAGAGTATCAACTCTTCATTTTGAAAAACCATTTTCAAGTAGGAAGGCACTTAGACGTTCATACCAAGCACGAGGTGCTTGTTGTCCATAAAGTACTTTCCTAAGTTTGAAAATGTGATCAGATTTTTGAAAATCTTTAAAACTAGGGGGTCGTTTCACAAAAACTTCCTCTTTAAAAAAGCCATTTAAAAATAAACTTTTTACGTCCATTTGAAAAAGTTTGAAATTGCTAAAATATGCAAATGCACAAAACATGCGGATAGCTTCTAGTCTATCAATAAAAGTATATGTCTCGTCATAATCAATACATTCTTCTTGATTATAACCTTACTAGACGTGCTTTGTTGTGTAGAACTTGTCCATCCTCACTAAGTTTATTTTCGAACGGTCATTTGGTACCAATTATTGATTGACCAATAGGTTCAGAAACAAGTTCCCAAACTTGGTTTCTCTCAAATTGATTTAGTTTCTCTTGCATGGCATCAATCCAAAATTTATTATTAAATGCATCTGCTACAGTCTTAGTTTCTACTTGAGATATAAAAGATACATTAGCTGCTACATCAGTGTCATTAGTAGAAGAAGCTGTACTTACACATTTTGATACATCACATATGACGAGTATCTCTGGATGGTTTGGCAAGAATTTCATTTTTATTAGACTTTCCAGATGACTCTCTTTGGTAGCAGTATCTTCAGATGTCTTGGATTTATTCTATGCATCTTAATCATCACTGTCGCTTGATTTGTAACTATTGAGCTAATCAAAGGTAACATTAATAGATTCTTCAATAATCATAGATCTTTTATTGAAAACTTTATATCCCTTACTTTTAGCAGCATATTCGCGAAATATTCCTTCATCTGCTTTAGAGTCGAACTTACCCAAGTTATCCTTGGTGTTCAGGATAAAACAACAACATCCAAAAACTTTTAAATATAAAATATTTGGAATCCTTCCAAACCACAGCTCATATGGTGTTTTCTCGAGATAGGTCGAATCAACACACTATTTAAAATATGACAGGATGTACTAACAGCTTCTGCCCAAAAATATTTAGGAAGATGATGCTGATTCAGCATGACTCTAGCCATCTCGCTTATAGTTTGATTTTTTTGCTCCACAATACCATTTTATTGGGGGGTTCTATGACAGAACAATTCGTGGTAGTATCTACTATCATCACAAAACTTTTTGAAATTAGTATTTACGAATTTGCTACCATAATCACTTCGGATTCGAGTAATCATGAAGCTTTTTTCATTTTTTACCTTTTTAGAAAATATTTAAAATTCAAAAATAGCATCAATTTTATTTGATAAAAAGAAAACCCATGTATAACGAGAGAAATCATCAAAATTAAAAAGAATAGAGTTTACCGCCAAGACTAGCGACTCTACTAGGACCAAATAAATCCATATGAATTAACAACAAGGGTAGAACTACTTACAACATTGATGGATTTAAAACTTGACCTAGTTGATTTATTCTTTTCACAATCAGCGAATACCATATCTCTCTTGAATGTAATTTCTGGGAGTCCTTTTACCAACTTTTGGGTACATAGTCGTGAGATAGTATCCATATTGGCATGTTCTAGCCTCATGTGTCATAGCCAACTTTCATCTTGATTTGCTATCAGGCACTTTTCTGCATTGTTAGTAATCTCTAAAAAAGAAAACATAAATGTTGTCTTCCCTAATCTCTTCATATACGGGATTACCAGATGACAAATCATATATAGAACATTTGTCTTTTATAAAGTTGATGCCATACCCATTATCCACCAAGTGACTTATACTCAGTAGGTTATGTTTCAACTCCGTAACTAGACAAACGTTTTTTATTACTAGGTAGGGAGTTATACCAAAAGTGTCGTTACAAATAATATTACCTCTTAAGTTATTGTCGAAGGAAATATATCATTCTTTCTTCATCGATAGCGTAGCGAACAACGATGCATCACTAGTCATGTGTCGCAAATATCCGCTATCGAGGATCCACTTGCTTCTAGCATGAGAGGGGTGAGGGTCCACCTTATCAATTGCCATAAGACATACATTGGCAGTGCTGCATGGTCTGTCCTCTTTCTCTGACTCACTGGAGTCACTCTCATGCCATATGCTTATATTTACATACTTTCGGTCTATTGTAGCTTTCCTGCTTGATCTTGATCTATCATATGGACTGCTTCTATTTGACAGTGGACAATCCTTCTTGATATGCCCTCACTTCTTGCATCCAAAACATGTGGTTTCTTCTTCATTGCTTTCGTGGACGTCTCTCTTCTTTCAATTTGAGCTCTCAAACTTCAATTTTTTTTGAAGTTCTTTACTAGCAGGGCTTGCTGATCACCACTGGATGATTTTTCATCAGAGTCATTATATGTAAATCTTTTGGCTTGTGCTTTGAAGGCGATAGATTTTTTCTTGGGAGTAGCTTCTTTTAATTCTTGTAGGTCCAACTCACGGGTCATGAGCTTGCCCATAAGTGTCTCCAGAGTCATTGTGGTGAGATCATTTCCTTCAATGATTACAGTAGCCTTTGGGTTCCAATTCTTGGTATAGAAGCATGGAAAATATTACTTTTAGTCCCACATCGGAAAGGAGAAAAAGAAAGGGCTCACTCCATTCTATAAATAGAGCTCCTTGCCTCCTTTGAAAAGGGCATCAACTTCTCTTCCCTTCTTCCAACTTGGACTCTTCCTACTACGCACCTTCGGGTGCTAAGTCGAAGAAGTCTAGGGCAGCGCGGGCTCGTCGAGCTCAGTCAGCTGTCCCAACCTCTGACCATCAGAGCGCCCCACTAACTGTTAAAGCGGGCCTCTGATAGAAAGTTGTAAACATGATACCTATGCACTCGTGTGTTCGGGATACCCGGGCCCACAAAACGAGTACAAAGGTTGACCGAGATGTCCTTGACTTGCGAGATGGGACCCTTCACAAGCGCAAGGAAAGAAGGGGATTCTCTATGCCGCTCGAATTCAACATGGAGCTTCATGCGGCTCAAAATCTAGAAAGCTTCATGCAGCCCAAAAGCAGTAGGGGGGCCTTAGGCGGCCTAAAATCAACATGGAAGACCGTGCGGCTCAGCCAGAAGGAGCCTCATGCGGCTCAGAAACTCATGCGGACCGAAAGCCTTCTGGAGCCTCATACGGCTCGGATAAGCTCTATGCGGTTACGACTCCAATCATGACGACTCTTCATGCGGCTCGAGTATGAAGACTCTCATGCGGCTCGAGTATAGAGACGCTCATGCGGCTCGGTCGTGACGACTCTTCATGCGGCTCCGTCATGACGACGCTCATGCTGCTCGAGTATAAAGACTCTCATGCGGCTCGGTCATGACGACTCTCATGCGGTTCGGGTATGGAGACTCTCATGCAGTTCGGGCACGACGACTTTTATGCGGTTTGAGTGTGATGACTTTCATGTGGCTCATGAGTACAACAGTTGGGACACGTGGCTGGACACGTGTCAAAAGCCGATCATATCTCAATAATTCAGATCTACTACAATCAAAGTAATCTCTATATTGGGTCGAATCCCAATAATCATAACAAACTGTGGGGGCACGTGGCAGAGAATGATTCAGATTTATTCATTCAGATTTATAAACGTCAACAAATCATCTTGATGTAGATTTGTTACAATCAGCAATAATTACTCATTGGATTCGGCACAATCTACATTAATGATCCAGATTCAACACATTCAGGATTAATGGCCCAGATTGATTAATCAAGAGGCCGCCGACTTTTGAGAGGGGGCAATCATTGTAAACCCTAATGATGCCCCCCACTCTTATAAATAGCAAGGTGCCATTCCCTTGCAAAAATGACTCCCGGCCCCAGATCCAGAGAATCAGAAAATGAGAAAAAAAGGAGACGGAGATAGAGAGAGTCAGAGAGAGAATATACAGAGAGAGAAAAGAGAGCATTTCTTCAACGCCAAGCAGATCTTCCCCGGAGCCAAGGCTGCATCCCATCGTCCAAGGAGTAAGGCAGAGCTGCCATCGCTTTCCCGAG
Source organism: Iris pallida (assembly GCA_029216955.1). NCBI lineage: Eukaryota > Viridiplantae > Streptophyta > Magnoliopsida > Asparagales > Iridaceae > Iris > Iris pallida. The sequence continues at coordinate 693,299 of JANAVB010023999.1, read as the reverse complement.
CCTCTATCGTCATCCCCAGAATCTAAAATAAACAATTGTACATAGATTGCTGTACCTAGGTTTTCGTCCCTAGGCTTTCTTTGTACAAGCGAGTTTGTATTATGAAGTAAAAGTCTAGTCCTCCGATAATTGTTCTGTTTTTTTATATTTCATGGAAAACACTTGGTTAGAGCACGTAGCACCTTTCTGATCTTCTCATGGTTGCGGTAATACTTACCAAGATATTGCAAAGAATTAGTAATATCACACCCAGTTTTCTAAATAAGGATAATTTTAAAATTTTAATTATTTATTAATGGTATTTAAATTATATTATGATTTTTTGTGATTTTTAATCATTTTAAAACTATTTAATTCTATGACTTGTGATTTTGTCATTTGCAAGTGAAACCTTGGAACTACTTTTCCTAGAGACTAATCATGACCATAAAGACCTAACTAATGGACTTAGACTAGTTAGTTGGACTTAGTTATGTTAGAATGACTAATAGAGGTTAGTTGTGACTTGAATTAATAAGTCACTTTGGGCTTTCTTCTAAAAAAGCCTTTAAATGACAACTTGATAGACCTTTAGCCTAATGTAACCAACCAAACCCTAGCCCAAGACCATGTGGTCGGCCATAGCAGCCTAGAGCAGCCTCCTTATGCTATTTAAAGCATCATGAGCCCCCTTATTTCTCCTTTCATTTAAACCCTAACCCTAAATTGTGTTCTTCATCAAATTTACCCCTATTCCTCAAATTGACTCCAAATTCACCCAAACCAATTGCAATCGCTTCTTCTTGAAGAGAGGAAGCATCTATTTGCTTGCTAGGAAGGATTTGGAGCAATTTGACCATTGGAGCTTGGTGGAAGATCTATTCTACGGATTTTTATTAGAATTCCAACTGCCAATTGGTAAAAGCCTCTAAACCTATTAAAATTTTGATTTCCTGTTGTAGATGCATCCATTTAGGGTTTCTCTAGCCCTAGGAATGATTTAAGCCCATTTGAGGTACATATCATAGGCGTATCGCTCCGTATCGGATACGTATCTCAAGTGTTCGACGAAATATTCCATAGGAAGTTTTGCTCACCAATTTATATGGATCTGTAGACAATCTATTTAACCCTGCACTCTTCAATTACCTGCACATTTTATTACAAACCTGCACTTCATTTTGCCACTGCCTGTATTGACACATTACCTTGCCTCACTTTACACTGCATCATCTTTCACTTCATAGCATCCACTGTATATCCACCCTTATCACAAGTTGCACTCCACACTTTGCATCCAAACCTTCTTTGCATTCAGTCTACTGCTGTATTTTCTTCTCATTCACCCTACCTACACTACTGACCTGTCCCATTTTATATCCTTGCATGAACCACATTTGCATTTGCTACTGCATATTACCTGAATTGTTACACTCTTTGATATGCCTGTATTGAAACAAGTCCCTTTTGATAATCCACTACATAACCTTTACTGCCACTAGACCAAGTCTTACAATAACCTACTCTGCATGAACCAGTTAATCTAGTGTCTGTAGTTAGATATCTACATTAAGGTTCAGATTCTTTTGGATGTCTTGTATATCATCTGAATTAAACCCTAATCAAACCAATGTTCTGTGCTATCCAACTTCAATTGCTCACTGCATTTGTACAGATCTGTCCTCTGTCTTTTGATGTTTCAGACCCAAATTACATATGTACACAACCCTTTCTTCTGTCCATTGTGATCCAAGTTGCATTATTTTACATATACTGCCACACTCATTTGAGGACCTATCTATGTCTTATGTTTATGTGTTACATATGATGTGTGGTTTTGTTTGAAAACCATGAATACATTATGTAATGGATGTTGAAGGTAAGGTTAGTTGGCTGTATATATATATGATAGCTTCGAATATCTATATATGGTACTTGTGTATGGGTTTTGAGATTCTCATATGGAGATATATATATATATATATATATATATATATATATATATATATATTGATGTTATAGGATATTGGTTGTAGACATTGTGATATCTATATATGTATGTACTAGATATAAGAGGCTATATGGATATATGTGATAGATGTATATTTGTGATAAAGTATATATGTTATCCTAGGATGATTAGCCTATGGTTTAGTTTTAACTAGCCTTAGATAGAATGACCTACATATTGACCAATAGTCTAGAGTTGAATAGAGTTTGACCAAACCCTATATTTGACTTAGTTGACTAAGAGGGTGGACCAGAGTTGACCAAGAGTTGACTTTAGTATAGATGAACTAGAAATCATATAGAATGCATTGTAATCTTCAATATTACCATTATGGAAATATTGTGACCTGTGTTGCTCGGTTTAGGACTCATCTACTCTGTCTGGACATATATATATATATATATTCATCGGATACTCAGTATACCAGACGAGTACATTCTCTGACTGTTTCATACTTGCTAGGATTTATATTTATGCTCTAGATTACTTTACTTGATGATGTCACGTTGTTAACACAAATTGGTACTATATGGATCCCTTCATGAGATGTTATCCCCTTCGGGAGAATCGGGTTACGGTATGTCATGTGCGTTTTACTTTCATCATGTACTCCGGTGCTTTCACCATTCATGTGCACTCTTGTTATTCATGTACTTTCATGTTCACAGAGCCCCCATGTATGCATTCATGTGCACCCATTTATGGGCCTTCATGTGATATCATGTGCAATAACATAACTTATCTGGATCATTGTGTATTGATTAGGGTAAGGGGGAGTATAAATGGTCATGTGAACAATTCCAAAGTAGTGTAATCATGTGCAAACTCTTTAGTATACTCATGTGCAAATTTATGCCGTTCACATGTCTATCTTGTACTCTACATCACTAGCCACTGTTAGTACTTTACTTATTGTAGATATTTCTTTACAGTCATCTCTTTTACTTCATATATATTCTCCAGCGTTTCATGTATCTTATTCTATAGCATATTTACATATCCTATCAAGTTATGAGCAGCCTGAGATGTATTGTGCTCGCTCATGTCCTGACTGGACCTGTTGAGAATACTACATATGACATTGAGGAGTTCTGTCCTACATACTATGGAGCAGCCTTAGATGACACCTGCGACTTGGACCTACAACAGGATCTATTATCAGTATATGCTGATACCCCCAGAGATTAGGCTTTATCTTATTTTCAGTTGTTATCTCATTTGGATACTCATTGTATATATCTAAGATTTTGTGATGATTGGATATTGTGGAGTTGTTATCTTAGACACTTAGTTTCTCTCTTTTATTTTGTATTTTATTGTGGATTCAGATCTTACCTATCTACCTTATCGTACTTTCTACCTTAGCTGTGGTTGAGTTGTACATTTCTATATTGTCCTCCATTCGGAGCGTATACATTGTACAGATACCTTATAATTGTTAGATGTATGTGACCTAGGACAGCGTTCTACCGCCGATACTGCTGAATAGGCTGGACGTACCCACTTATCATACCCGTACACTGGGTGCGAGTCGTGATACATTTTTAGTGGTGGACCATACAGGTCGAGTTTATGTAGTAGTATTCGAACTAGAGTATCACTATAGCCTGCATAGGATTAGGATATATTTTTGAAGGTACTCAATCACACCTAGAAAAAACTCTTAATCTGATTCATGTTACCTAAATTTTGCTTCATTATTATCTTCCCTTGAAAATAAACCGTCCTCCCTTGATGTTATTGCTTCATTCTCAGTGATTGCCCTCTCGTTTGATCTGTCTTCAGGATGGTTATGGAGACCCGACCTCATCGTCTCGAACAGGAAGACACCACTAAGGGGTCTGCCACTTCTCGTCCTGATTTGTAGGACCACGAGACTGCAGCTCCTGTTATGCCAGCTCAGGCTAGGATATCTGCAGCTTTTGGGAGTGCACCTCTTCCTACTCCAAGACTTTCCCCAGTCATTCCGAATATTCTTCAGCAGTAGCCGTCATCAGGATCATAGGACGTGGTACGGTTGTTCTCCTTCTTCCAGCAGATAGCGGAGACTCAACAGCTACAGTTGCTCAAGAGGGAACATGACACTCATAGAGCCATCAGTAGTGGAGGTCAGGCCAAGAGGCCTCACGTACAAATTCAGCATCAGTATTAGCAGAGTCCTGTTCGACAGCACTTTCAGGGCCAGGGACAAACTTTACCAACAGACACCTAGGTAGCACCATATTAGTTGTACCTTCTACAAGAAGCTGGGTCATGGATGGAATGACTACAAAAAAAGACTAGACAGGTGTTTACTTTGTGATTCAGTGGAGCATCAGTGTAGAGAGTGTCCCAAGTTTTTGGGACGAACAACTCAGGGGGTAGGAGCGAGGGCTCCGGTTAGCCAGTAGAAGGGACTACCCTTACAGACACAGCAGCAAAGATTCACACAACATCAGGCTGGAGGAGGCCAGCAGGGGCGAGCTTACGCTATGGCAGCTGAGGGTGCACAAGCAGTAGAAGGGCTTATCGCAGGTCCTGTTCATCTCGATTCTGTTTCCCCTTGCCTTATTATAACTATCTCGAAATTCAGTTCCAACAGATCTTGTTTATCGTTCTTGTTCGTAGATGAATCTGATTCTTGATATTCATTGTTGATTTAATTTTCTGCCAAGATAATTTATATCGGGTAGGTCATCTCAGTTATGGAATCTAGCCTTCTATAGTCATATTAGCCAGCATGTCAAGGACCTATAGTCCGATTTTGGATATATTTCTCGGGTGTGGGAATTTAAGGTTTTCGTAGCCAAGCTAGCGTCAGAGCAAAAACTTTAATACCATTATTCTTGAAGTGTATACATTAGTTGGGACTCTATGGTTATCATAGCCCTGCTTACTAGTATGACGAGGATTTAGAGTACCATGATTTTTGATGGACGCATATGATTATCAGATTTCATCTTAAAAGTTTTTGAACATATTATCTCTATTTTTCGTTTCAGTCTTTCAAAAAATTGTTGTTGTTTGTTTCATTTTGCTTTCTCATCATTTAACTTAGGAGTACGAGTAGAAGTAGCTCTAACCGTTAGTATAATCCTTTGTAGAACTTCCTTGTTATGAATTTCTCTTAATGAATTGGTGATTGTGGTAGACCTTTTGACTTAGAAGTGATAGTGTTGCTCTGACCCTAGAATGGTAACCCTTACAGCCTTGCTTGATTCATTATTTTTCTTATTTTTCCAGCCTGGCACCCATGACCATAGACTGTCCCATTTGCCCTGTCCCTTATACTGTTTTGGCAACACAACTTTCGGTCCAATTTAGGCCATTTGACCATTCTCACTTAAATTATGATTATTTCATACACATTACGTTGACTTTTAATTTAGGAGCATAAGACTAGTTGTTTCCTCAAAACCAGCTTCTCCTGCATGACCTATACATGACCCCCTATACTCATGACCTTCGTGTTCCACTCAGACACACCATCTTGTGCTCCATTTATTTTATACGACTTTTCCGGCACAAGACCCCATCTTGATTCACACCATGGAGTCACTTCTATTTTTGACTCGAATTGGGAGCACCTTTTTGACCCAACCTGCTGACCCAAATTATGGATATGACCTATTTCAAGCCTACTGGCCATATTGGACTTGCTGACCCAGGGTGCTGCTAGGTAGAAGCTTTGACCTTGATTGTTGGGGGTTGACCTACAGGATTATGTCCTTCTTAATTTCGAGGACGAAATTACTCTAAGGAGGGTAGACTTATAACACCCAGTTTTCTAAATGAGGGTAATTTTAAAATTTTATAATTCTAATTATTCATTAATGATATTTAAATCATGTTATGATTTTTGGTGATTTTTAATTATTTAAAAACTATTTAATTCTATGACTTGTAATTTTGTCATTTGCTAGTGAAACCTTAGAACTACTTTTCCTAGAGACTAATCATCACCATAGAGACCTAACTAATGGACATAGACTAGTTAGTTGGACTTATTATGTTAGAATGACTAATAGAGGTTAGTTGTGACTTGAATTAATAAGCCACTTTGGGCCTTCTTCTATGACAACTTGATAGACCTTTAGCCTAATACAACCAACCAAACCCTAGCCCAAGACCATGTGGCCGGCCATAGCAGCCCCTTCATGCAATTTAAAGCATCATGAGCCCCCTTATTTCCCCCTTTTATTTAAACCCTAACCCTAAATTGTATTCTTCCCCAAATTTACCCCAATTCCTCAAATTGGCTCCAAATTCACCCAAACCAATTGCAATCTCTTCCTCATGAAGAGAGGAAGCATCTATTTGCTAGCTAGGAAGGATTTGGAGCAATTTGACCATTAGAGCTTGGTAGAAGATTTATTCTAGGGATTTTTATTGGGATTCCAACTCCCAATTGGTAAGTGCCTCTAAACCTATTAAAATTTTGATTTCTTGTTGTAGATGTATCCATTTAGGGACCCTCTAGCCCTAGGAATGATTTGGGTCTAATTTGAGTCCATTTGAGGTACATATCATGGGCGTATCGCTCCATATCGAATACGTATCGTATGTGTTCGACGAAATACCCCTTAGGAAGTTTTGATTACCAAATTCTGATGTAATTACATTTTTGGGTAGCTAATATATTGTAGATTGCATTTGTGTTTGACTGAATTGATTTTGAGATGATTTTATATGTTTATTTGGACACGGGGGCACACGGCTAGAAATACACTATGTACAGTGGCTTCCCTGCTACTGGGGGCCCTGTCCTCGCTCGACACACTTTGGTTTCATCACCAAAGAACGTGTTTGGTTTGGGCAATGACTGACACACGACCTGGGTCTTCGGGCTTCGAACCATGGCAAGCTCGATCTGTGTTACGACCTACAGATTCTTTTATGAGCAGTCGGGTCTGCTACACATATTCTCTATTTGCATTTTATACTGTATTGCGCTCTTCACTGCAGCACTTGTCCTTGTCACTTACACACTTTGCATAGCTTATTGTATTGCTGTGTGCACTCTTTGACACCCCACACCCACTGACACATGTTTCACTTCATTGCACTCGATACCCCTTGACCACTGCACTCATTTATACCCTTGCATTTATTCGAGCATAGCACCCTCTGATACTTGATGTATCAGATACACACCCTATCATTTACTCATTTACTTCATGCACACTTCATATATGATGTATATTACACTGCTGTGGCACACACATGTCTGCATACATGCTTTAGTTCATATTGCATGTACATCTACTTTGATACACTGCTTTGTTATGTTTGACACTAGATACTATATTGACACATGCACATTGCCACTCATTTATTCACTTATGTTGTGCTGTGACACCTTGCTCATGTCTGAACACCCTTGCTACACTTTACTTGTTCATAACACACATTCACATACACCTGTCTTGACACTTGCACATGCATTCAGTTGTCTATACTCTTTATTGCACATGTACATTGCAATGACACATTTCTTACATGCTGCACACACTTTTTTTGATCTGCACATATCTTGCTGAACACTTGTCTTTGCTACTGCACACAATTGCTTTACTTTGACACTCACTTTACACTCATTCATACACTTGTATATGCATGTACATTCATTTCCTTTGACACATTACACCCAATGTATCCCAGTTTAGCATGGCCTGCATTCATTAATCCTCCACTGGTACATCAAGGTATCAGAACATGTAGCCATCTGCATCACTTTATGCATTCATTGCTCACATATTTGTATGGACCTATAGATACTCTATTTAACCCTGAACTCTTCAATTACCTACATATTTCATTACAAACCTGCACTTCATTTGTCACTGCCTGCATTGACACATTACCTTGCCTCACTTTATACTGCATCATCTTTTACTTCATAACACCTACTGCATATCTACCCTCATCACAAGTTTGCACTCCACACATTGTATCCAAACCTTCATTGCATTCAGTCCACTCCTGTATTTTCTTTTTATTCACCCTGCCTACACTACTGACCTGTCCCATTTCATATCCTTGTATGAAACATATTTGCATTTGCCACTGTATATTACCTGAATTATTACACTCCTTGACAAGCCTGTATTGAAACGTCCCTTTTGATGATCCACTACATAACCTTCACTGCTACTAGACCAAGTCTAGCAATCACCTACTCTGCATGAATCAGTTAATCTAGTGTCTGTAGTTAGATGTCTGCATTAAGGTTCAGATTCTTTTGGATGTCTTGTATATCCTCTGTATTAGACCCTAATCAAACCAGTGTTCTGTGCTATCCAACTTCAATTTCTCACTGCATTTATAAAGATCTGTCCCCTGTCTTTTGATGTTTAGACCCAAATTACATATGTACACTACCCTTTCTTCTGTCCACTGCGATCCAAGTTGCATTGTTTTGCATATACTGCCACACTCATTTGAGGACCTATCTACGTCTTGTGTTTATATTTTTCATATGATGTGTGGTTTTGTTTGAGAGTCATACCAGGTATACATTATGTATTGGATGTTGAAGGTAAGGTTAGTTGGCTGTATATATATGCTAGCTTCGAATATCTATATATGATACTTGTGTGTGGGTTTTGAGATTCCCATATGGAGATACCTATATATATATTGATGTTATAGGATATTGGTTGTAGACATTTTGATATATATATGTATGTACTAGATATGAGAGGCTATATGGATATATGTGATAGACGTATATTTATGATAAAGTATATATGTTATCTATGATAATTAGCCTATGGTTTAGTTTTGACTAGCCTGAGATAGAAAGACCTACATGTTGACCAATAGCCTAGAGTTGAATAGAGTTTGACCAAACCCTATATTTGACTTAGTTGACTAACTAGGTGGACCAGAGTTGACCATGAGTTGACTTTAGTCTAGATGACCTAGAAATCATATAGAATGCATTATAATCTTCAATATTACCATTCTAGACATGTTGTGACCTGTGTTGCTCTGTTTAGGACTCATCTACTCTGTCTGGACATATATATTCATCAGATACTCAGGATACCAGGCGAGTACATTTTCTGACCGTTTCATACTTGATAGGGTTTACATTTATGCTCTAGATTACTTTACTTGATGTTGTCTCGTTGTTAACACGGATTGGTACTATATGGATCCCTTCATGAGATGTTATCCCCATCGGGAGCATCGGGTTACGGTATGTCATGTGCATTTCACTTTCATTATGTACTCCGGTGCTTTCACCATTTATGTGCACTCTTGTGATCCATGTAGTCTCATGTTCACAGAGCCCCATGCATACATTCATGTGCCCCATTTATGGGCCTTCATGTGATATCATGTGCAATAACATAACTTGTCTAGATCCTTATTTTTTGATTGGAGTACGGGGAGTATAAATGGTCATGTGAACAATTCCAAATTAGTGTACTCATGTGCAAACTCTTTATTATACTCATGTGCAAATTCAAACCGTTCATATGTCTATGTTGTACTCTACATCACTAGCCACTGTTAGTTCTTTACTTATATTAGACATTTCTTTACAGTAATCTCTTTTACTTCATATATATTCTCCAACATTTCATGTATCTTACTCTATAGCATATTTATATATCGGTCATATTATGAACTGCGTGAGATGTATTATGCTCGCTCCTGTCCTGACTGGACATGTTGAAAATATTACAGATGACATTGAGGAGTTCTGTCCTACATACTATGGAGCAGTCTTAGACGACACCGGTGACTTGGACCTCCAGTAGGATCCATTAACAGTAGATGCTGATACCCCCAGAGATTAGGCTTTATCATATTTTCAGTTGTTATCTCATTTGGATTCTCATTGTATATATCTAAGATTTTGTGATGATTGGATATTGTGGAGTTGTTATCTTAGACACTTAGTTTCTCTTATTTATTTTGTATTTCATTGTGGATTCAGATCTTATCTATCTACCTTATCGTACTTTCTACCTTAGTTTTGATTGAGTTGTACATTTCTATATTGTCCTCCATTCGGAGCGTATATATTGTATAGGTACCTTATAATTGTTAGATGTATGTGACCTAGGACAGCGTTCTACCGCCGACATTGCAGCGTAGGTTGGACTTACCCACTTCTCGTGCCCCTACAATGGGTGCGGGTCGTGACAAGTAATATCTAAGAAACGAGTAAACATCTGTGTAATTAACTCGTCGGGTTTAATCTTGAATGATTCATATTCCTGTGTTAGTCTGCTGATTTTGGATTCCTTCACTTGGGAAGTACCTTCATAAGTCACCACAAGAAGTTTCCAAATCTCATAAGTCGTAGTACACGTTGAAACACGATTAAACTTTGTTTTGTTAATTGCACAAAATAGTGCATTGATGGCACGTGCGTCCAGATTAGCCTTTGTCTTTTCTTGAACTGTGTATTAGTTGGGTGGCTTGTTTAGAAGTACCCTTCAACCACTATTCCATGTGGTTTCTTATAACCGTCTATCACTATAGACCAAAGATCAAAGTCAAGAGACTTTAGAAAGAAACTCATTCATGTTTTCCAATAAGTGTAGTTCGTTCCCTCAAATAGTGGAGGTCTATTTGTGGATTGCCTTTCATCGTTGGATATTGATTTTACGACTGCCATATATACTCTTTAGAGTGTTATATCAGAATATAACCATCTCTGATACCAATTATAGAACCGTTGAGCTTCTCTAGAGGGGGTGAATAAAGCGTGTGCGTGTGCAGCAAAAATAATCACCACTTTTAAAAACAAATTATAAACTATGGCAGATATAAGAGACAGTAAATTAGATGTAGTAATCAAGAGATAGAAGATCAAAATCAGTGAACACCACGATATATACTGGTTTCCCTCTGAGAGGACTAATCCAGTCGCGAGTACACTTGCCCACTGTTAATCCACTATTCACAAGCTAAATGAAAGCTTGTTGTCTCTTGACAACACCGTGCATTAGTGACAAGCGCACGACCGACTTTAACAAACTTGAACACGAAAATTAGAAGGTTTTCAGAATTGTGACCTCTTTACAACACTTTGAACCAAAGACTCTAAATCGAACAGAATGTTACTGGCTTTGGCTAAGAGTGGTATTGGCAAGATTTAAAAGCTTTAGAGCGATAAAAAAACACTTAGGAAGAGATAGAGGGAAGAGTGAATGAGTGATTATAAATGTGAAAACCCTTTTCTATTTATAGTGTTTTTCCTGACCGAACTCGGGCAAAATTCGGGTTGAGTTCGGATACTAGAATATCGCATTCGAATGCTTCATGCAGATTTGGGGGAATAGAATTTCAAAATCAATGGGTCGAACTCGGTTCGAACTCAGACAGAACTCGGTCAGAGTTCTGACCGAATTCTGTTGAGTCATAATGGGATTTTGCATTGGCCAAATTGCATAGGTTTAAGTTCTTTTGGATATGTGGGGTTCTTTTGGGATAGGTAGGTAGATAGGTTGGCTTTTTAGTTTTGTGGACTGAGAAAGACCTGAGCCAGTAATATCCCGAACGATCTGACATTCTATATTTTATAGACTCAATAAAAGTTTAAAATACAAAAGAAAATATAAAATGATTCGATCTGAATTCTGATATAATCTTGTCTGGATGACGATGCAATGTTTTTGTAGATGTAGGATGTTGACGTAGTACGTTCTTTGGTATTAATTTCAGTAACCTGTTACACCTGTTGAAGTTCATATATTTTGTGTATCGACTTAAGTTATCTTTGATAATCAAAATTAGGTGTGACCATTTTAGCCCATGGGCCAACACTCACACACACACACACACACACACACACACACACACATATATATATATATATATATTTTATATATATATATGTATATATATATATATATATATATATATATATATATATATATATATATATATATATATATATATATATGCCAATGACCCGCTAGTCTAGTGGTAGTGGCGTGGCATGTAGCTAAGTGGTCAGGAGATTGATTCCTGGTGGGAGCGTTCGCCACAATTGCCTTGTTTAATATATATATATATATATATATATATATATATATAATATGTTGCCTGCTTACTTATGCGAATCAAAGATAAACTTGTTTACCACGAACATGTTATTGCTTATAATATGCCATAAAACTGATCCTAAGAAAATGATAGAATGATCACAAATAAAGGTACATGATTCACCAGATTATTTAATGTTGGTTTAGGCGAGTGGGGCTTATTAGTACGCGAGAGAATTAATACTGATGCCCCACTAGATTGCTTGCCGGATATAATGAATAGTTTGCTCGATATGAAACTTCACTTGGATGCATTGAGGCATGGAGTTCCTTAGCGTTTCGAGTCGTACGATTAGTATTGATGCTCGAACTTGCAACATGATGATGCGAATGGGATATATAAGACATGATTGTTAGCCAAATGATTTGTATCATGTTTTGAATATGGAAAATCAATTAAGTTTAACATAATGATGTCACTAATGTTCATGTAATCACTATATTGCTAGAATTTATTCATATTGCTAATTAAACTTAGCATTGTCCTACTGTTCATTAAATATATCATACTACTATGTTTGTATCATACTGCTTTGTTCGTATAATATATTATTTGTAGACAAGCAATATGTATGATAAAACCAGGACATATGCTATAAAGAATTAATAATGGACCAAAGACGACGTTATACAAGAAGATTTCTCAGAACTGCCTAACGACCTATCCAGGGCCTCGTACTCGGCGGTTCTACTGTTAAGGGAAACGGCTTCTTCAAGTCTGCTCAAATATCATAAGAAAGACGTCATCAAAGGGCTATTGGTTTTACATATTTTTTTTATATTTTTATCTTTATTTGATTCTAGAAAAATTGTAAGATTGATCGGATCGGTACTGGCTAAGCTATTTTCAGTCCTCAAAATATAGCCTACCTATCCAGAAATTTCCATCCAAAAGTCCACAATCAAAAATAGCCCAACACCCATCAAAATTGGCCCAAACAGTTCGGTCAAAACTCAGCCCGAGGTCTTCCCGAGTTCGGTCAGGCTAATTTTATTTTGGTTTTGAATTTCCTCCAAATCTGCATCCAATGTTCGAATGCAAGATTTCTGCATTCGAACTCTGCCCAAACTCTTTTCGAATTCGGTCTACAAAAACAATATAAATAGATAAAAACTTTTATATTTTTAAATCACTCATTCATTTAATCTTCTATTCTTTATTCATTCCTAAGTGTTTTCTACGAGCTACACTTTCAAATCAAGCCTATACTAGTCTTATTCAAGCCAGTACAGTTTATATTTAATCTAGAGTTTGGTGTTGAAGAGTTTGTAGAGCCTAAAAATCAAGTTACGTCTATTTGTACTACTCAGCAATCAAGTTGCACCCAAAAAATTAAGTTGCTACTGTTGTGAAGCCCAGAAATCAAGTTGCGATACTGCTCAAGTTGTGCCACATATCAGATTGCGCCTAATCACATTACGCCTAAGCCTACGTGGCGCCTGGCAGTAAATGTCATCATTATCTGACAACACCGACAACTGACAATACGTTGAACAAAGAAATCTCTTCGAATCCCGTGAAGCGTGGCGCTCGAGACGATTTGCTGTCATTGATGACAGCTATTCAGCGCGCTCTGCAAGTTACGCCTAGGCGCAACCTGGTCAAACTCTCCTCACAAACTGACATGTAACCTAAATGATGCCATGTGCCTATGCACTGAGTTGCGCCTAGGCACAATATGATCAAGCGCAGGTTGACTCTTTGACAGATGCTCGCACAACCTGACAAAGTTGAAACAACTAACGTTCTAAAGCAGGTTGATGTTACGCACATGCCACTAATCTCTCAAAATGTGTCTACTACTCTGTACACGACCATGCACATCTCAATCATATGATGCCACGCATCTAAATACAGTTAGTACACGTTTGAGTAATTCAATAGAAGTTGGCGCAACCCGAAGCCGCACAGTTCGACCTCGTGCACATCAGAATAACTGTTAAACAGTTATTTCCAAAACTCTATAAATAGAGTTCCAATCATTATCAGAGGACCAGAGATCAAGAGTTCTTGTAAAAGTGCTGCTGCATTCTCCAAAGGCTTTAGTCTTCATGTTTACATAGTCCAAGAGATAAAGTGATCGTCTTCTGATCGGATTCCTAAAGTTGTACTTTCTCAGAATTCATTGTACCTTGTACGATTCTTTTCAAGTTTGGAATAAACTTTTTATTTTTGCAAACAAAATGGAGACTCTGCTAGGGACGAATTTCTCCTCCGACGAAAAGGTGACAACTCAATGTGATACTGCGTCAATCGACAAGACGCAGAAGACCCTGGCTGTTCAAGTCAATCAGACAGCCTACGAGGATATGATCAACACCAAGAGCACTCAGCGTACTGTGGCTATTGCCAAGAACAGAATGTGCTCTGTGTGGACTCCTAAGCCTTCCACAGTTACTGTTGCTCAGGTGCAACCTAAGCACTCGGTGGCCAAGGCACAATATGCCTCTATGGCCAAGATGCAGTCTACTCCTATTGCCCGCGCTCAACCCATTCACTCTGCTGCCAAGGCACAAACTGCTTCTGTGGCCAACGCACAGTCTGCTTATGTGGCCCAGGCGTAACCTACTCACTTTGCTGTCAAGGCACAACCAGTGGCTCGTTCTGCCGTGGCGCAACCTATGCGTCCTGCTACCCATACACAACATGGACACTTTGTTGCCCTAGCGCAACCCAAGGAAAATAGCCTTTTGGCTATTCCCTCTTCTTCTTCTCCAGTTCTGAACTTGGAGAAATATTGTTCTAGTGCTAGTGCTAGACAGAACAAAGGGAAGGGCCTTTTGGCACTTTCTCAGCTTGCGCAACCTGCGCTTACGGTGGTTCAATAATAAATTAGAAGGAAACGCTTTTTAGCTAACCCTTCACAAAATAAAGGAAAAGACCCTTTGGTCTTTTCTCAATCTTTCCCGGTCTATGACTCAGAGGAAAATATCTCAGACTGTACATTTGCAACAGTCAAAACAAGAATTCCCTTGAACAGAGATTCCTCTATTCTCAACAGAGGTCTTTAAATTTCTGCTAGGGGGAAAATTGCTGATCAAAGAGGCATCATGCCTACCCCTATGACATCTACTCAAGATCTTCCAACCTTGCGTATCTCAAGATCCAAGCAAGGAAAATTGTTGGTATCTCAAACAGATGCACCGGGAGCAGAATTATCTGATTTGTGCGCCAATCTAAATAGGCGCCAATCAATATCAACCTCGATAAATGCAAGCATCCTATGCCAAAAGCCAATTTGTGCTAGAAACACATTTTTGAAGTGAAAGACCCAATCACTTATGCTAATGAGTTAAGTACTTTCTTGTACACTCAAGGAATAGGACGTCTCTGGAACAGAAACCATGTCCCGAATATCATCAAGGACTATGTTCCTGCAACTTTTTCCCGTCCTGTTAGCGACCTTCGTGAACTCTTTATACAGAGGTAGAAGGTTGCAAATCCATCCCGTCCAGCGGTGGTCCAACAACAAGAACATCATTGCGACCACCATCATGAAGTTGTCATCAAATACTGCTGTCAGTCAGCGAAGCGGTCCGTCTTTGACCGTTTGAATTATGTTTAGACTTCCAAACCAATCCTAGTGGATGAAGATGAACTTCTTTATGCTTCTGTCAATATGGCATCTCAAAGCACTGGGGTGGAAAACGTCCAAGACGTAATACGCCCCATAATCCTAATCAACAATACTTAGATCGGACTCGTGAATCCAGTGAAGGAGTCTTTCAACATACCAGATCAAAAAATCAAGATTTGGACCAAGATGTCTTTAATCAGTAAGATCTCCCCATCGCTCATCTGGGAGAGGATTCTTTATCTGACATTGACGCAGATAAAGAAAGCTCTGAACAAACTATCTCGTCAATAGTAGCAAGAGAGGTAACAACATATGCCGTTACAGAAGACCAAGACGCTTCTAGTTCAGCCAGTCAAGAACAACAAATTGCTGTACTGGAAGATAAACTGAAGACAATGGCTGAAATGGTCGCAAGTATGTACACCATAATCGTGGCTCAATATGCAGTACCACCGGTTATAAATCCTGCTACAAATCCTGAGCTCATAGCATCTTCTGTGCCTGTCAATATTGGTTTGGGGGTACCGTCTCCCCACGTTGCCTCCGTACCGATTCAAGTCGCTTCCAGTCAGTTTGGTGCTGAGGGTGGTAATTATCATGCTGTTGCTCCTCCTAACACCTCGAATCAGCCCACCAATTCACAGTCAACAGGGGATGCTAATGAGGCTGTAAAGCTGTTACGCACCCAGTTTGAGGCCTACAAGCAGAAAGATGGTCTACAAAGACTTGAGATAAAACAACCTTATCTTGCGGAATGGAAGGAGGTTCAATTTCTACCTAAATACAATCTTCCTACCATTATGCTGTTTGATGGCAACACTTCTCCAAGTCAGTATATTAATTACTTTAAAGTGATGACTGATCAATTACAGCCAAATGATGCTCTTCTTACCAGGGTGTTCGTCAATTGTTTAGCCGGTACAGCATATGACTGTACCGTAGTTTGCCTGATGGCTGCATAACCTTCTTTGTTGGTTTCAAGCAAATGTTCATGGAACGATTTTATGAATGGGTCAACGGCATGACTATGTCTGCCCTTATTAAAATTAAACAAAGGCACAATAAGACCACTAAAATTTTTATTGAAAGATTCTGCCATGAGGCACTCAAAATTCCCCTAGGAATTCTATCTGCTGTAACAATAGACACTTGTAAGTCAAACTTGTTGCCTATTATTAGCATGTGGACAGGATCAACATAATTCTAAGACTGGCCTTCTTTCATTGTAAATGCCAAAGCTGCGGAGATTAGTACTGAGAAGTTTAAACAGTTAGGAGTTCGAATGGCTAATCCTAACCAAGATGAACATCCTACATTCGGCAACAATAATCGCCAGAACAATCGCAAGGGCAAGGAAGCGTCGGCCATTAATCTCAAGGACAAGGAATCATTGGCTGTCAATGTTGCTCAGCCTACACCTACTCCATCAGCACCACCACAAAAAGCACCTCGTCCAAAAGAAGAGTACTCTTTCGATGAAGATGATATCATGAGCATCTTTGATTGCTTGATCAAAAGAAATAAGCTTCAACTGTCGAAGGCGAAACGGCCAGAGGAAGTTGGTAAGACTGACCACCATAAATTTTATATTTATCACAGGTTTATAGGGCATCCAACTCGAGCATACTACGTGCTCAAGGGAAAAATCCAAGAGATGGTCAACTCTGGTGCAGTTACTCTCCAACAGGATGAGAAAACTATGACGGCCAATGCCATCTCTATGTAATTTGGTGACTTCCTACCGCAACTAGTGTAAGATGGTGTCGTCCCCATTCCAAGGGCTACTCTTGAGATCGTTAATCTTCCACCTCCCCAGAATGAGGGTCTTGTTCAGTTATCCACCGATAAAGGAGAAATCATATAGATTTATCCGGATCTAGGGGCAGACTTTGAAGTGCCTTCTTCTTCAAATCAAAAGAAGCGTTCTAAAACTAAATCGAAGAGCTACAACATGGTATCCTTTGATCCTGTAGCAGAAGAATTTTTTTTAATCGGCATCACATCTGGGAGACCCTACCTCCAAGAGTATCCTGAAACTCAAGAGAATCCTGCTTCATCTCCTTAGGTTATTCCTACATCATCTTCCCCTGTTGAGAATATACCATCTATATCTTCGACAGTAGTGGAACCCCTTTCTTCCAAACCAACATCAGTAGACAAGGGAAAGTAACTAGTCCTCTTTGATAAAGCATTGAAGAAGTCCTTATCTCTCGGACTTTAAAAGCCTTATAATTTTGACATACTGGCTCAATTGGCTAACACTCCAGCGAGATTGTCAATCTTCGAGCTCTTACATCTCTCAAAAGAGACTCGAGAAACGCTGAGTGAGGCCTTGATGCAGGCTGATGCTTGTCTTGCTTTCCTCAAGAAGCCTGAAAAGGAGCCTGTCAGTTGTACACATTGTCTTAGTGTATTTGAATTGATGTCCAACATCACTTTTACACAAGATCGACTTTCATAGTTGTAGAAAGTTTGTGCACCGGGATCTTCAAAGCGTCCAGCAGAGTCTTCAGCATGATGCTATGTACAGACCCTGGGTCAATCAGAATGCGATCGACTTTCATAGGAGTCGTACCATCTCTCCAAAATGTGGTATCACTTGAATCAATACAAGAATCGTTCTTTCTAGTTCCTTCTCGAAAGAAAGGCAAAACTCCTATACTTTTTAGTAAAGGAACAGAACAAAAAATATGCTTGATAGCGATAATAAAAAAGATGATACAGGAAGGCTACAACTACGTTGTTATAGTCCACAATCCAAGGCAATCATGCGTAAAATAGGCTAAGATTTCAAAATAGGCCTTAATAGCGGTAGAGGAAGACGAACTCCTATTCGTTCTCCTGCTACACGAGGAAAAATGATACCATATTGTAGCAAAACAAAACATGGGCTGGGATATACTTCACCAGTTATATCTCCACAAGCCTCTGAATCTGATAAAGATAAACGCTCTAATTCTTCAGATTCCGTTTCATAGGACTTTGACACTAGTATTGGTCATGTCCATCGGGTGACAGTATCTTCTAATATGGTGTCTGCCGAGTTCTCAGAAAATGACAAGGATGATATTGAAGAAGCTCCTAAAGCAGATCCTTAGGCACAAAGGATGGACACTCAGTAGGAACTCTGTTTTGAACAACGAGAATCATCTATCGAAGATCAACTAATCCAGATCAATGTTTGAGAGAAAGGTGTACCACAACCGACCTTCATTAGCAAGAATCTTCCAGAGGATGATAAATAAGAACTGATTCACCTTATTCGTAAATATATCAATGTCTTCGCCTAGAGCTATGAAGATGTGCCGAGTTTAGATCTTCAGGTCGTAACTCACAAACTTAACATTTTGCCTAATGCCAAGCCAGTCAAACAACAGCAACAGCGATTCAATGCTGAGATGATGGATGCGATAGATGATTAAGTCAGAAAGCTTATCGCTTGTGGTTTTATCAGAGAAGAACAACATCCTGACTGGGTAGCCAACGTTGTACCAGTCTTGAAGAAGACCGATAAAGTTTGAGTGTGCATAGACTTTTGAGATCTCAATACGCTTGTCCTAAAGATGAATTCCCTCTCCTAATTACTGATGTCATGATCGACAATACTTGTGGATTCGAACGAATCTCTTTCATGGATGGGTTTTCTGGATACAATTAAATTCGGATGAATCCTGAAGATGAAAAACACACTTCATTCCGTACTCTCCGTGGAATATGCTGCTATATAGTCATGCCTTTCGGTCTTATGAACACAGGTGTAACTTACCAGCGGGCAATGAGTACTATCTTTCGTGATCATTTATAAAAGACCATCGAATGCTATGTTGCCGATATTGCTGTCAAAAGTCATCTAAAGGAAGATCATATCCGAGATTTAAGAACCATCTTCAATCTAATGCGCCAGCATCAACTCAAAATGAACCCCACTAAGTCTTTCTTGGGAGTCACTAGTGGCAAATTTCTTTGATTCATCATTACCTCTAAAGGTATACATGTTGATCCCGAGAAGATCAAAGCCATTCAAGAGATGCATCCTCCACGTAACCTAAAAGAGCTACGAGGATTCCAGGGTTGACTTGCTTACATCAGGAGGTTTATTTCGAATTCATCTGGATGTTGCAGACCATTTACTCAGTTAATAAAGAAAGGTGTATCTTTTATTTGGATAGAAGAATGTCAACGAGCATTTGATGACATAAAACGGTATTTGATGAGTCCACCGGTCCTAATACCACCTATCTCAGGAATACCCTTCTTGATGTATGTCCGAGCGATGGACCATTCACTGAAAGTTTTGCTGGCCCAGAAGAACGAAGAAGGTCATGAACAAGATATCTACTACCTTAGTCGGACGATGATTGGAGCAGAACATCGTTATAGTCCGGTAGAGAAGGAATGCTTAGCCTTAATGTTTGATGTTCAAAAGATAAGTCATTACATCATCGGCCAAACCATTCATGTTATTTCATGAGTCAATCCTCTGCGGGTCTTAATGAAGAAGCCTAGTACACTCAATTCTAGGCTTGCTACATGGGTCATATTATTAGCACAATATGACATGGTGTATATTCCACAAAAGTCTGTAAAAGGTCAAGCACTCGCTGATTTCTTAGCTGCTCATCCTGTCCCTGAGACATCTAAACTCTATGATAAGATTCCAGACAAGACATTGGAATCAAATATGATCTCGGAAGAATTTTTGCGTTTATTCTTCGACGGAGCATCTAGAATTGGACCTGGAAGCGCCCTTGTCGCTGGAGTGGGAATTGTTCTCGTTTCACCAGATGGATTAGCTATCCAGAGAGCTTATTTCTTAGATGAGTCATGCTCCAACAATGCGGCAGAATACAATGCCTTGCTTATTAGACTTTAGTTAGCTAAACAGCTGGATATTGAATATCTCGAAGTATATGGTGATTCTAAGCTGATTGTTAATCAGGATAGAGGTACATACGAAGTTCCAAGTACCGTACCACGAAGCGGCAATCAGAATAGCTTCCTCATTCAAAGGATTCTTCATCGAACATGTACGTCGAGCATATAACACAGAAGCTGATGCCTTAGCTAACCTAGCCGCGATCTTAGCAATTCCGGTCAAACGACAACAAATGGTTGTTATCTCCAATAGAGAACTTTTTTGTATTGAAAACAACCATAACATTGAATTCAGTAATTCAACTTAAGTCAATGTCATTAGCGAAGATTGGATAGCACCTTCATCGACTTTGTAGTACATGATATACTACCTGAAGATCCTAAAGAAGCTACAAGTATTCGCCGGCGATCGCTTCAATTTTATTATAATCATACCACCTAAACTCTCTTTAGACAAACTTTTGATGGATTACTCTTAAGATATCTTGTTGGTGATGAAGTAAAGGAGATATTACACGAAGCTCATGACGGTGTTTGGAGAACACATCAGCCTGGTTCAAAATTATAGGATCGTATCCGATGTATGGGCTACTTCTGGCCCACTTTAGTATCAGATGCCATTGACTATGCAAGGAAATGTCGAGCATGTCAAATTTATGCAAACTTTATTCACCAATCGTCAAAATTTCTTCACCCGACTGCTGCCACATGGCCCTTCGAAGCTTTGGACATGGATGTAATTGGTCCTGTCAATCCTCCTTCGTCTAAAGGACATCCGTTTATCTTGGCTATAACCGATTATTTCTCCAAATGGACTGAAGCCATACCTTTAGCTGAAGTGAAGACTAAAAGTGTTATCAACTTCATCAAACATCATGTAATATACAGATTTGGCGTACCTCATCGGATCATCCATGATAATGGATCACAGTTCGTTAGTCAGAAGTTTAGTAGGTTATATGATGCCAACCGAATCAATAATGTTGCTTCTACGTCCTATAATCCTGCAGCTAATGAGTTAGCTGAAGCATTCAATAAGACTATCATCAAACTCTTCAAAAAGTTTATCTCTACCAACAAACGTAATTGGAGTGAGAAGCTTAGAAAATTTCTATGGGCTTATCGTACTACAGTCCGTAATCCCACAGGTTGTACATCTTTTTCTCTGGTATATGGATGTGATGCTGTCTTACCGCTAGAAATTCAAATTCTATCCTTAAGAATTGCTATTGCTAATGAACTTACCACAGAAAATAATGATCATCTTCGGGTTCAAGAATTGGAGACGCTCGATGAGAAAAGGCTACTAGCTCAACAACATATCGAGTTATATCAGGCCCATATCTCAAAAGCTTTCAATTGGAAAGTCAAAGTGCGAACATTTCAAAAAGTTGAGCTAGTTCTTACGGTCAGACGTCCTATGACTACGACCCACATGACCAAAGGCAAATTCGAGGCAAAATGGGAAGGTCCTTATGTGGGGAACAATGTTATCTCAAGTGGAGCCTACCAATTAACAAAGATGGATGGCAAAATTGCTATGATGCCTATCAATGGTAAATTTCTCAAAAAATATTATGTACAAAAGCAAAATGTTTTTTCAGAGAAATGATGTAAATAATACTCATTTTTATTCTCATTATTTAGAAGCAGAAAAAGGTACATCATATTAAGGGCGGGGACGAGGACCCGACCCTTCTCGGTTAAATACATGATTTGCCAGCAATTCAAACATCTCGTTGTCTGAGAACACCAGTAACTCACAGGCAGATCTCCTCACAGCTTCTTCTTCAGCAGTCTTCCCAGGCTCCACCAACTTGGCAATCAGGTCCTACTCTGGTGCAGGAACAGTCGAGCCTTCCCCCACTTCATTCTGAGGAGGCACCGGAGGCTAAGCAGAAGGCGTTTCAGTCGTATCTTCAATCTTCGGAGTGAGCATATCTTCGGAAGACATTCTGTACATAGAGAAAAGAAATTAACAACATCTACAGAAGTTCTGTTCTATCTATAGACAAAATGACTATATTATTGGCCTTGAGAACCGATACGACTTTTCCTCCTCGAAAGAAGTCCAACTGCTCATTCATTCACTTTTCCTTCCTAAAAGAGTCCGATTGTTTATTCATTCTTCTTCTCGAGAACCGATATGACTGTTCATTCATTCGGTTTTTTCTTCTAAAAAGTTTTACTGTCTATTTATCTATTCATTAGTCTTAGCATTTATTGTCTTTTATTAACTTTTTCGTAAATAAAGCCCTAGATCTATGTCAGCAACTTGTCATGTCCTTATCACCTCTGACAAAGTTGTCTATTAAAATAATAATATTTCCAATATTATATTCTGCCATGTCCATATTACCTCTGAGCAGATGTAATTATAACTCCACTTTCCTTTATTTTTTTAAAGAATTTTATAAGTTTTCAAATAATAGATTTTTGTTCAAATCAGTAAATTGAATAATCATTCTCATTACTAGTGTTAGAGGAAAATTTGAATTATTGGTTTTCCTAGTTTGTTGCAACCAAATAGAGTGGTCTCCATTTTGAACCTCCTAGTAACTTTTATAACTGATTTCTGATCAGTTATGTAAGTAGTAAAAAGGGGAAGGGGTTATTTGCAGTTTTACCATTAAGTGGGGGGGGGGGGTTTATTTGCAAAGGCTTATTGTTTTTTTAACAGCAGAGGGAGAGAGAGTTGTATTTTTTTGCAGATTATTTCTCTCTTTATTTTTTCGTTTGGAGCTCTGTCATTTTTTTACTGATTCAAAATCCCCAAATTCCCCCATCTTCTCCTCATCCAACCTCCCCAAGCCGAACCCTAACCCTAATTCGTGAAGACCGAAGCCATGGCCGGAGCTTCCATCCCGGCGATCGACGACTGAGCTCCGATCACCATTGCGAGTGGCAGATCAGCGATTCACCAGCGGCGCACGGCTGCACAGGTTATTCCCGGCGAGTATCTCTTTCCTCTGTGTCGTTTCCCATAACTTGTCCATCTACTTCTACATCGACAAATTGAGAGATTAATTCTTCCTCGACGATGACGACGACGTGTCGGGCTCCTTCTCGACGATGTAGCGAGCGATGGCGACTGCACTCCTTCTTTCTCCGGTGATCTTCGCAGACAGCACTTCTTCATCCTTCCAATGATCGACGACGACAAATCTTCATCTAAGGCAGCGATGATGAGTGTTCTTCTCTGTCGAACCTTTTCTTTGAATCTTGGCAGACTGTCGATGGATCACTGTCGCATCGGCGAGACGTATGACGGTTCCTGGAGAACTCCCAGTTGATTGGCGATAACATCGATCAGGAGTATCACCATATTTTCTTGTTGATAAACTAGTGGTAAGTTTTGATTTTATTTTTGATGTTCTTTGGGATATATTCATCCGATCCTTGTATTAGCAGAAGCCTTTTTGATTCTTGATCAAATGGCACAGATCGAACAATTTGGTCTAGTTCCTCTCGATCGATCTATTCCTTTTGTACGGAGTAGCGGTTGATCTATTTGAATAGCCGATCATCTACTATGGTGAGTATCGATCTGATATTTTCCTTAGAAATTAGTTGATACAGTCGTTATGTTCTTGATCTGTAGATTTCTTGATAAATGGAACAGAGTACTTTGAATCGGACCGTTGCTTGAAGTTTAAGACGAGCTATTATGGATGAATTCGTGGGATCGTGTCTTCTGGTCACAAAAAATCATGTACAGGTATAGTTCCAAACTCTCAAATGTTGTTACTGCTCCTTACTTGGGATTTTCTCATTTGATTCGATATTTGTATACAATATAGGATAGTCTGTGACTAGTTAGGCGTGTCCAGTAGCTGCCTGACTCATGACTGTCGGGATTATTCATGTCCTGCTAAGCCGTGTCATGCTAAGTAATTGTGCCTCTGTACAGTTGCTGATTGTGACCGAGTCCAAGAAAATTTAGATAATTGATGACAGCATGTCGCATGTGCAGTGTTAAATTTAGTTCCATTTAGGTGGTATGTTGATGATGGAAGCCAACTGAAGAGTACCATTCATGTGAGGACTCGACTAAGCTAGTTTCTTCAAACCTTTCTCTTAGTTATGTATACCAGACTTTTGGGTGGTGTGTATAGTTGTATTGACATGAGTTTCATGAGAATAAGTCACAGTTGACTTGAGTTCTTGTATGCAAGGCTATATGCACTTTTGGGATGAGATGCAGCAATAGACTTTGTTGATAAGCTTATTAAATTTGATTGAGAATTTTTGAAGAAAGATATTTTGTTTTAAGTCACTTCTTCCTAGCTGGGTTTCATGTGTGTTTGATATTACAGTTAAACCTATTCATATTTGCTGGTAACCATGAGCTTAGCTTTGTTTGGACTTAGCTTTGTGTGGACAATGCAGTCTGGAACTGGTAGTTTCAAACCAGATATTTGTAAGGTACTTGACCTAGTGGTGTTTGCCATTGATTGTCGTAGAACAGAACAGTTTTATAGAAGGACTGAACTTTAACTAACAATTATAAACTCGCTTGTACAAAAGAGAGCCTAGGAACAAAACCTAAAAAAAGCAATTTAAGTACAATTGTTTAGTTTTGATTCTGGGGGGTGACGGTAGAGGCTCGAGAAAGTGCTATCAACTATGCCTTACTCCTTGGACGATCGAACGCAACCTCGGCTCCGGAGAAGAAATGCTCTCTCTCTCTCTCTGCCTGAGTGTGTATACCTCTCTGGGTGTCTCTGTGTGTCTCTACAAGGGAATAGCAACTTGCTATTTATAGGAATTTATGAGTAATGGGGGTGTACAGCCACGTGGCTAATTTTGTGCCACATCCTTGTAACTGTGCCTCGAGAAGTGGGCAGGTGGAGATTGGATAAGATTGATCATGATCTGTTTGTTGTACTAAATCCAAACTGTTAAGACTTGGTCAATTTCTGCCACGTGTCTCACATACTACTCTGTGGCGAGCCGCATGAATGATGCATCCTGGCTGAGCCGCATGAACGATTGTCCCGTAGCCGAGCCGCATGAAGAGTGTCTCATGACCGGGCCGCATGAAAGTTGTCTCATGACCGAGCCGCATGAGAGGGGTCTCATGACTGAGCCGTATGAGGGAGGTCTCATGACCGAGCCGCATGAGAGTGGTCTCATGACCGAGCAGCATGAAGAGTGTCTCATGACCAGGCCACATGAAAGTTATCTCATGACCGAGCCGCATGAGAGTGGTCTCATGACTGAGCCGCATGAGGGAGGTCTCATGACCGAGCCGTATGAGAGTGGTCTCATGACTGAGCCGCATGAGAGAGGTCTCATGACTGAGCCGCATGAGAGTGGTCTCATGATTGAGCCGCAAGAGAGTGGTCTCATACCTGAGCCGCATGAAGGTCGCATAGGCGATCCGTATAAAGAGTTGTCTTTGGAATTTGTGAACTGTGCCAAATATTATGATGATTTTCTCGTCTTTTTAGGAGCATGTCATGTCTTGTCTTTATGTCAGAGCCATCATCTCTGTCAGAGCTGTCGTCTTTATCTCAAAGTAATTATGGCCAGCTGTATAGGCAGAATTTGAACCGCATAAGGTCGCATGAAGCTTCCTTAGCCGTATGAAGCTTTCTGAGCCGCATGAAGCTCCCAGGGATTTTGAGCCGCATGAAACTCCCCAGGTTTTGAGCCGCATGAAGTTTCATATTGATTCTGGGCCGCATATAAATTTCTATTCTTTTTTATGCTTCTACAAGCCCCACTTCAAAGTTTTCAATTTGTAAAATTGAAATACTTTGAATATGAAGCATGGGTATGTCCGCATAAGCTCTTAATGCCGTGTAGGCTTCTCTGGCCGCATACTGGTCTCGTGCCACGTAGGCGTCTCATTAATTGTTTTTTGGTTTACTTTGATAATTTAAAACCGTCTTTTGGATAGGATCCCAAGACTCAGCATTAAATTTTTAGATTTACTTTGATGATTCGGAGCAGTCTTTTGCATGAAAGGGGATAGAATCCCAAGAGTCGGCTTTATCTTTTTAGGCAGCACGAAATCCGAAGCGATGTTTATCGGTTCACACGCCTCTGACAACCTATAAGTACGAGCAGTTTTGAAGAGAGGGGTTCTTTACTTACTTCCTTCTTAATCTTTTTATTACCCTAGTCGCCATCTTCTCCTTTCTCGATCATCAATGGCTCACAAGGCTTCCTCCAGTGCTACAGCGAAGGGCAAAGGACTTGCCTCCTCGTCGAACACGGCGAGTTTGATTCACCCTGACGTTCATCCCTATATTGATGGTAAGAGCGTTGGAAAGAGACTGTATGAATTCAAACCCTAACCACAATGGGTATGTCGCATGTTTTATGCACTGGCCTTTCCCTATCATGCTTTGGCATAGTTAATGTGCTTTTCATCTTCATTGGACTGCTCAAGTTCAGTGTGATGAATCCGCATAAGCTGTGCCGTATGGGCCGCGTGAACGTCTCATAACTGAGCCGGATGGGGTATGCTTTATGTCCGAGCCGCATGAAAAATGTCTCATGACTGAGCCGCATGAAAGATGCTTCGTGGTCGAGCTGCATGAGAGTTGCTTCATGACCGAGCTGCATGAGAGTTTCTTTATTACCGAGCCGCATGAGAGTTGTCTCATGTCACGACCCGCACCCACCGTGAGGGTACGAGTACGTAACAGCGCCCAGCCTACGCCGCAGTGTCGGCGGTAGAACGCTGTCCTAGGTCAATCATCTAACAATATATAAGGTACCTGTACAGTATATACACTCCGAATGGAGGTGACATAGTAATACAGTCTCAGTCACATCTAAGGTGGAATACGTTAAAGATAGATAGATATGAACAGAAGGAATCCACAGAGGTACAATCTAGATAAAAACTAAGTGTCTATGATACATCTCCACAAACATCCAAAAGAAACAACTCCCAATATGTACAATAATGTATCAATGAGAAAGACAAGTAAGAGTCTAAGCTATCTATACTAATCAAGGGGGGTATCATCCTCAGCAGCTGCCTGAACCTCCCCAGGGGTCCAGGTCACGAGTGTCACCTTGGCAAGCTTCAATGTAAGGGGTGCATGGTTCCTCATCATCCTCTGTAAAATTTTCAACAGGTCCAGTCAGGACGGGAGCGAGCACAAAACATCTCACGCAGTTCATATCAAGTTAGAAAATATAAAGCATGCAATAGAGTAAGGTACATAAAACGCTGAAAGAAGAATGTATATAAAAAACAATAGAGATTTGATAACAGAAAATATCTATATATGATAAGTAAGAACTGTAAGCCAACTGTGATTTAGAGTATAATATGGTTATGTAAACGGTCTAGGACAATACAATGGTAACTCCATTGTACGTGGGTGTACAATAGACATATACAATAGTTATACAATATTGTACAATAGGATTTGAGTACATAACCAATTCTACTCCCCCTCCCCAATCAATACACAAGGATCCACTCCAGTTACGTTATCTTGCACAATAGTGTACAATGTTATACAATAGATGTACAATATTATACAATAGATGTACAATGTTATACAATAGTTGTACAATGTTATACAATAGTGTACAATGGTCTATCCCTGGAACTCATGTGATAATGAGAGTACAATATGCATAATGAGTATACAAGGATATGGGTATTCAATAAATACAATACGTAAGTGAAACGCACATCACAATATGTATTTAGCGAATACAAGGGGATAACATCTCAAAAGAAGATCCATATAGTACCAATCCGTGATAACAATCGTGTCAGCATCAAGTACAGTAATCTAGAGCAAGAATGTAAATCCAGACAAGTATGAAACGGTCAGAGAATGTACTCGCCTGATCTCCTGAATGTCCGGAAGAAAACTACTGCCTGAGGAGTGATGTCTGCCTCCTATCAGAACAGTACAAGTCACTACATGTCTAAAAATGATAATAAGATGCATTACAATGCATTCTATATGAATCTAGGTCAAACTTGGTCAAACTGAGTCATACTAGGTCATTGGGAGTCAATCCAAGTCAAACTAGGTCAAACGGCGTCAAATGTTGACTTACAGTTGACTTTTGGTCAAAAAGTCAACTCTGGTCAACACTGAGTCAACCCTGGGTCAACCCTAGGTCAAACAAGTCAAATGTTGACTAACAGTTGATTTTCAGTCAACTGGTCAACTCTGGTTTGGTTTTGGTCAATTCTAAGTCAAGTGTTGACTTGAAGTTGACTTTCGTTTAAAAAGTCAACTCTTGGTCAACGGGGGTCAAGACTAGCCTAAACTACCCTCATCTAGTCATTACCTACCAAGACTACCTATTTCTAATCCCATCTTAACAATCAAAACCCTTTCTTAGACTTTATCCCAAAAATCCTACTTTTACCCTCTAAGATACTGATTTGTATCTTAGGATACTCACTCATCTATATCCTAACTTATACCTCTAATATAAGATACTAACCAACTCTAACATATAACTTCTAACCATCTATTCTAACTTATAAACCTAACACAACTAACATCCACTAGCTAATATCTAACCATAACATATATGTATATATATCCGTCTCTAA
Source organism: Iris pallida (assembly GCA_029216955.1). Taxonomy (NCBI): domain Eukaryota; kingdom Viridiplantae; phylum Streptophyta; class Magnoliopsida; order Asparagales; family Iridaceae; genus Iris; species Iris pallida. The sequence continues at coordinate 664,256 of JANAVB010023999.1, read as the reverse complement.
CTCTAACCAACAAATATATGTCATCTCTAACTAACAATAACACAACTAATTATCTAACTTATACAAGATATCACTAACTTCTAAGATATCTCTAACCTCTACATAGATTCTAACATAACCACTAACATACTAACATATCCATACATACAATATTTAAATTTCTCTCCACTCCAATACTAACACACACCAAACACATATACCAAATCCACCACCTTTCTCTTCTAACACACCTACACACATCTATATACAAACACACTACCACTCAACCAAAACACAAATAACTCAACAAACTACACTAGCCTCAAGTCAAATAGGATGGCCTGATCCTTCCAACTCTCTCACCTTCACAACTCACACACACTACACTACCATCTATACAACATCAAACACACACTAGCACATATCCTCTATCAATCACACTTCTCTCTACTAACCACACACATCCTTATCTCATTCAAACACACACACTATACTAACATATATTACATAACAATAATATATATATACATATATGTACTATATCATACATATTCTTGACAATCTATGATACCTACATTCACATGATATCTATACTAGGCTCATAGGTTACACAAAATGCCTACGTCGCATAGTCACTCTTCTACTTAAAACCAATACTGTACCAATTGAGCCTTCACTAAATTTTAGGATTAAATTATGTTGTAGCTCTTCATGTTGGCTTTCCAAAACTTTAAACGGATCACATTTTCGTGTCCAGAAGCTCCCGAAATCGCAAAAACATCGAAACACATTCGTCTTTCGTACAGCTGACACTCAAACAATTCTACAGAAAGTTTTAGAACGAATTTAGCTTACTAAAATATATATTTGGAAAGCTAACTTCGATATGCTTCTTTCTAAACAAACGGGAGGTTATTTGGAATTATGAGCTAAAAGTTATGGCATTTCTAAGTTGCTATAGCTACTAAAAATGTGAATAAAAATTATGACGAATTTGGGTTGTTTGGACAAAAAACACATGTAGGCCAAAATTCTTGGATACCAACATAGCTATCTAAATAAAACTTATTCTAACCATCCTAAATAAGATCAATCCACTCTCTAATCATCTAACCACACACACAAATATATATATATATATATATATATATATATATATATATATATATATATATATATATGCACACAAGTGTCCAAAATAGGGTTTTTTTTTTTCCACTAGGACACAATCACAACACAAAGGACACTCTTATGACCTCCAAGTAGACACGAAATAGACACAAATGGAGATACAACCATGGGGGTCATTCCTATGGGTTCAAAATAGACCTCTATGCATGAAAAAATGAAAAGGAGAAGGGATTTATACCTCCCGGTAGATTGAATCGAAGAAAAGCCTTCCTGGAGCGACACCGACACGTAGAGATTCCAAAAGGACACAAAAGAGCTCCGAATCCTCCCAAACATGGGTAGCTTCCTCCTTGGCTAGAATGGAGAAGGAAAGAAGAAGATTTGGTGGCGAAATAGAAGAATTTAGTGAAGAAATTGCTAGGGATTGCTCTCTAGAAATTTAGGAAAGAACAAGAGAGAGAGTGTGGATGAGAATAATGAAATGAACTTGAGCCTATCCTCTCCCAAAGTGGCTGGCCATATGGGGATATTTGTCCTATTATGGTAAGGTCCAAAATGTCCCCACTAACCTATTCTATTAGTATTAGGAAAGGGCTAATTGGTTGGGGCTAAATTAGTCATTCTAAAGTCTCTAATCACACTAACCTTATCCATAATAATTAGTCTAACCTCTAACTAAAATATTTCTATCATGTGGGCCATGGCTAACTAATGTGTGGGTCCACTAAAGTCAACACTACCCCCGGGTCCCCGTTTCAAGTCGGATTGAGCTGAAATTCGAACCCGACTCAAATAACCCCAAAACAATATCATAAATAATAAAATAAATTTCAAAAATATTTCAAAAATATAAAATAACAAAAATACCCCTGTTCCTGAAAACTGGGGGTGACAAATTCCTCGAAATTAAAACCAAACAATAGTAAAATGTCAAAATCACAAGTCATAATTTTAAATAGTTTAAAAATGATTAAAAATCACCAAAAATCATAATATGAAATAATTATCAATAAATAATAATTATAATTACAAAATTTTAAAATTACCCTCATCTGGAAAACTGGGGGTTACATCTCATGACCGAGCTGCATGAGAGTTGTCTCATGATCGAGCCGCATGAGAGTTGTCTCATGACTGAGCCGCATGAGAGTTGACACATGACCGCATAAGCACCTTATGAACTGGGCTGCATGAAGACCCACCTAACAGAGCCACATAAGCTTAGAAGACATTAAGTGGTTTTTCTTTGGCTATCTTCTGACTTCTTTCTTTTGTCCTTTTTCAGTGAAGTTGCCGGTCAATCCTTCAGGGGAGCTTTTGGTGGGTCAAGCTCATTCTGCTGTAGGTGTGAGGTATGACCATGTGGTCGATTATGTGTCGGCCCAAATCACCAAAGATCAACCTGAGAAGAGGCTGAGGGATATCAGGAACCAATCCTTCTTCTTTCTCTTGGGTATGATGAACTCGAGAAAATTAGGGGGTACACATCTGAAACCCTCATTCCTCTTTGGGAATGTTCTAACTGTAATGAACCCCAACGTTCTAGATATCTCTGAAAGTTAGAATTTTTCTTCCAATGGGATGGCGATCCATATTCCTCAGATGGAACGTCACTTCCCGCTGTCTTGGTTCAATATGCTGCCGATGGGCATAAAAATGGCAGACTCCCTAACTCTGGTCCAGCAGGGGATGTTCGTGGGCGATATTTACTATAATAGAACATCAAGGTCGGTAGTTGCAAGCAAGCTACAGATCAGCCGCTCTGTGATAGGGTTGGCCCCGGGCAGCTTCATAAATGTACAGGGTCCCAACTTTCGGTTCTCCCAAGCTGACACTTTCATGAACCAGCTTGCTTAGAGGGGTCCTATCCCATTGGTCGGTTGGCCTTGCTGAACTGGATGAACCCTCCTTCATGGATCAACTTGACCTCATGGATCTTGCGGACATACAAGGATCTCCTGCTCAAGATTGGCCTGTATCATGCCATTCGGGGCACCTGTTATGATCTGCCCATAAACAAGAAGCTGTTCATGGCTCTTCTTGAGATGTATAACCACCGAACGGGGACCTTCTTTACACCTGGAGGGAAGATAGGGCTCGCTCTCCACGAGATGCGTGAAGTCTCTAAGCTGCCCTGGGGAGATGAAGTATTTGAAACGTATACCCCTATGAACGAAGAATTCGAGGAATTGGAGCAACGGTTCCCGGGCTTTGTGGTTGTTTACCGGGAACTACTATGTCACCATAGTACGTGCCACCAGATATCAAAAAAGAAGAACGATAGCTCAGAAGGGAAACTTCCTTATACCAAGACCAGGCTCAGCTATCTTTTTGAGCTAGGCGCCTCAGGCCGGGTTCCCCTCCGATGTCCTCGAACCCGGGAGGAGGTGCAGATCCAGGTGTCGACTGCCAAGAGGGTCTAAACCATGGGTGACAAATTTGGGAGCCAAACTGACTCCTTTAATTACTTTTATCAGGTAACCCAAAAGATGTCTGATAAGGCTCTCCTGGCAGGATTTCTGATGGTATGGCTGCAGAACTGTGTAGTTTCGAGAGGGGCTGGTGCTATTGAGAGAATCAGCCATAACCCGATCCTCCCTGCGGTAAAGCTAGTCTTTGGGGCCATACTAGCTCCTCTCCCCGCCAAGGTATGCAACGTATATCGTGGCCTTCGTGCCTTCTCATCCATAGTCATCGCTCGCTATACGGCGAAAGACTTTGAACGAATCAAGTTGCCCTACCATTATCTGATGGGGTGGCTGTTGATGCATTACCAGTCTCTGATGAGGCCTGGCCCCGAAGATAATATGACAACTGATGATGCCTTTATCTATCAGTACCGCCGTATGCCCTTGGAATACACCACCATGCCTGCCTGTCAGATGGCGCTGGCACGAGTGGACAGATACTCCTTTTTCGTGTCTGTTCCCCATTTTACCGATGAAGAAGTAAGTACCGTGCATCTTGACGGTATTGTGTCTACCAAATTCTTTTCCGAGAAGATGCTCCTCTGGTTGCAGAACATTCGTCCTGCACATCTGGTGTATCGCAACCATAATTGCGTCTTTTTGGATCCCTACTTATCCAGCCGATTCTTTCGGCAATTTGGGTACAGTCAGATGTTCTTGGACAATCCTAGCTCCTGCCTGGGTTTTGAGGGTAGCGTCCTTGACGGCATCCGGGCTGGACACTACTATAGCACGGTTCACACCCGTGCTACCTTCTTTGTTCCCGATGCTAACGAGTCGGGACATTTTATACATGGCGTCCTTGTACCATGTTATGGTGAATGAGCCCCCAAGAGATTTTGACCCAAGTACCAGCTTCATTGTTGGTACTGCCTTGGAGGAGAAACCAAGGACCAATAAGGGGAGGACAGTTAATGTATCTGACTCGGAGTCAACCAAAGTGGACGAAGAGGATCACCCTGATAACTTGTCTCTTCCTCCTGCGGATGATTTGGTGGCCGGTCAGCCCCCTGTTGCGCCTAGTCCTTCACGAAAATGTAGAAGGCGTGCATCCTCTGTCGGCGGCATGACTTACTCCCGAAAATGGGCTGCGGTCAAGCCTCGCGGGCCGATCATTAGGGAGAGAAGTGAGGACGTCGACGCCATTTCGGAGGTGAATCGAGTTGCGATCCTCTTTTTTGTTCTTTTTTTCTGAAATAATCTGATTATTTTTCTTTTCTTTGTAGGCGTAAGGAGAAGTGAACTCCTCAGAGACGGCTACCGCCTCTGAGGTTGACTCGGCTCTAGCAGCCTTAATTAGTACTATGACTGCCAAGCTTACTTCTACCAGGGTCATCCCGACGACGGCTGAGGTTCCTCCTGCTACTGATATCTCAACTCGGGGCAATATGGGTTCTATAAACCAGTCCCCGAGGTTGCTGAACCTCCGCCGGTTGACGCTGATCCAGTTGTATCCACCTCTGGGGTGGCTGGGGTAGAGGAAGTAGCTGCAATCGGCTCAAGTGTCGCCGTTGAGGAGGATACGGTGGCTGTGATTGAGCCTCAGCTTTAGTAACCCTCCCCTGGTAAGCTAAGTCATGTCTTAACTAGTGAGGAGGTTCATTTGCTCTATCTTCATATCCTTCGGGTTAAGTTGATCGATGGTTGCTCCGGACATACAGGTCCTGCTCCTTCACTGCCGACAGTGGGCATCATTGGGGAAAAAGTCGCCAGAGGGGATCTGGTGAAAGAAAGTATGCCTCCTCCTCCTCTAACTCATACCGAGGGACCTCTTACCGGATCAAGCACAGGAGTAGACGTAGTAGAACTGCCGGAGCAGGAAGAAATGGTCCCTGCACCCTCTTTGGTTCATGTGGCTCCAACACCGGAGGTTGACCTTTCTGCCCTATCGAGTCTCCGGATCCTTCGGTCCGCGGAGGAGGAGATGACTTCTATTCAGGCGTCCTATCGCTCGAAACTTTTTTACCTAGTGATAGGGTATCAAGCTCCGGTGCATCTTCTTTACGACCGTCTTCAACTCTGTCAGCTACTCTTCCTTTGACAGCATCTTCTTTAGAAGTTGTGGATGAATCGTCAAAGGACGTGGTTGATAGTTTTTACCGCTATCTGAAACGAGGGGTCAAGGCTGCCCTGGAGAGGGGAAGATCTTTCACATTGGCTCATCAATGTGCTCATGGTCAGATTGAACTCCTCAGAACACTCCTCGGCGGGACATGGATGGTCGAGCTCCTGGAGCCCAAATAAGTGGAAGCCGATTAGCTGGTGGCTTAGTTTCAAGGGCTACGACAAGTCGATCTGTCTTTAGCAATAGATCAGAAGCGTGCCTTCCTTATAACAGCCATGGAAAAGGTATGGACGGTACAGGATACGTCCAAGCCTGCTCTAGTAAAGGACCTTCGAAATCTATCTCTGAAGTACAATCAACTAAGCCGCAGAGGAGAGGATTGTATCGCTCGGGAAGAGGTCGCCTCTCGTGGGATAGCTGATACAAACGAGAAGATCCTCCAGCTTTAGAAGAAATTAGCTTCTTTAGAATCTGAGCTCCAGGCTTCCCACAAAGATAAGGGGCTAATTCTTCGAGAGACAGACCAGGTCACCTGAACCTCTGATGCCTTGGAGCGTGCACTGAAGAAACTTAAAGACGGTTGGCAGGCACATGCACATCTGGAGGATGCAGAGAGGTTGACTCAGGAGGCTGAGCGCCGGGCCAAGCTGAGGATTGAGCGGTCGACGACCAAGCTGAAGGACCGGCTCAGAGAATTGTGTGTCGTCGAACCATGATCGGCTTTTTCTTTTTTTCATTATTATGTTCCTCCATTTCTTAATAGGGACGTGGTCCCAGAAAATATAGTACTCTTAATTTTAAATGAATGACAATATTTACATCATCCTTTATCTGACAATGTTTACATCATCCTTTATCTGTTGTGCTTGTACCGTATCTTTGGTATTATGGTATTTGCCCCACTAGGGGCTTTCTGTTGACCTATTACCCTTGGTATACCTTAGTTTTAGGTGTGGATAATAAGTTTGATAGAGATACCTAGAATAACTCTGTGGTAAGGCGGACATGGAAGTTCTTGGTATTGGGCGAAAGAATGCCATGGAACAGTTGGGTTCCAGAGGCATGTGATGCTGAGAAAAGAAGCGCATGTACTAGAGGATCTAGTACAACATTTGTGGTCAGCTGTGGACATTTGTGGTCAACTGTGGACATTTGTGGTCAACTGTGGACATTTGTGGGCCTATTATCGTTGGCGTACCCTGGTTTTGGGTACGGATAATAAGTCGAGAGAAAACCAACATACTTACTCAGAGGTAATGAGGATGTGGTAAATATTAGGGTTTTACAACGGAGTCTTCCTACTCAGAGGTAATAAGGACGTGGCAGGAGTGGACTCAACGAAGGGTACATAGAACAACTCAGAGGTAATATGGACATGGAAGTTCTACGTAAGGGGTAATTTGTTTGTGATAGAAGAGAAACAACTCAGAGGTGACATCGACGTGGTTGTTTCGATAATTTTGTGGACCTGTTACCCTTTTTTATGCGCTAAAATCGTGGGTAATAGATTATGAGAAAGATGCTCTTTTAGGAAAGAAGTTCAGAGGTACGATCATACATGACTCACTACCCAGAAGATGCAATATGGATTCATTTGGAATGACCAGAGTGTAAGTTAAGCGGTACTTAAGGGTACATAACTTAACAATTCGGTTAATTCGAAAGGTGTCTTTTAGACATAATATTTCTTCAGGAACTTGCCGTTAATGGGCATCATGAGAAAGTCTCCATTTTGCTTTGCGAGACGGTATGCACCATTAGAGAATACAGCCTCGATGATAAATGGGCCTTCCTAGTTTAGCTGGAACTTGCTGACGGTTTTGTGAGTCATAACCATCGGCCTCCGAACAGCCAAGACGAGATCGCCTACTTGGAATGTTCTCAGCTTGACCTTCTTGTTGAAGGCTCCAGAGATGTGTTCTTGATAAAGCTCAATTCATTATTGAGCTAACAGGCGCTTTTCATCTAAGGCCTCAACTCTTGTAGCCGATGACGGTAATTATCATCTGTCGTCAATCGATAAGTGAGGGCGACATGGAGCGAGGAAATTTGAGTTTCCAAGGGAAGACTCACTTCCATATACCAGAGAGAATGGTGGGTTCCCAGTGGCTGTCCGAAATGTAGTACGGTACACCCATAAGCATTTGCCAAGCTTTTTATTCCAGTCGTATTTGTTTGAGGATACGAACTTCTTAAGCAGCTTGATTATAGTTTTGTTGAATACTTTAGCCAGACCATTAGCCGCCGGGTTGTATGGTGTTGAAGCAACATTCTGAATTTGGTATTTGTCAGAAAATCGATAGAAGGCATGGCTCGTGAACTACGGGCCATTGTCGTGTTCTTTGAGGCAGTCTAAAGTGATAGATGACGTGATGCTTGACGAAGCTGATCACGTTTGATGTCTTCATTCTGTAAGTAGAACAGCTTTCGTCCATTTGGAGAAGTAGTCTATAATTGTGAGTACGAAGCGGTGTCCTGTGGATGAAGGCGGGGTGATTGGACCAATGATATCCATTCCCCAGGCCTCAAATGGCCAGGATGCCACCGTCGGATATAGGAATTCAGATGGTTGATGTATAAAATCTGCGTGCACCTGATAAGCTTTACATTTTCTTGCATAGTCTTTTGCATCTGCTACCATCGTAGGCCAGTAATAGCCCATCCGGCGAAGGCGATCTTGCAATTTCGGACCAGGTTGATGGGCCCCACAAACGCCATCGTGAGCTTCGTGCACGGCTTCTTTGGCTTCCGTATTTGATAAACACCGGAGCAGTAATCCATCTTAGGATCGTTGATATGATATTTTTGTCTCTGTATCATAGAATAATCTGAAAGAACGTCTTATGATAGAAGTAGCTTCTTTCGGATCTGGTAAGATGTCGTAGACTACGAAGTCAATAAACGTAAGTCTCTAGTCCTGTGTTTCGTCGACTGCCAGGGCAGAGTAACTCACAGCAAATTGCACATTGTTCTTAGGACAAACCAATTCATGGCCTATTACGTCCACCAAATGATGAGTATGATTTGGAATCGCCAGAGAAGCGGCGAGTCCTGCTAGGGCATCGGCTTCAATATTCCAGAGTCTTGGAACATATTATATGAAGAACCCTTTCAAGGACGTGATGATGACGATTGCTATCTGATGATAGGGGATCATGTCTTCATGGCGAACTTCATATGAACCCTGGATCTGATTGACGATTAACTCTGAATCGCCATATGCTTCCAAGTACTCTACCCCTGTTTATTTGTATGTCGGAGGCCAATAACCAAGGCATTGTACTTGGCCATGTTGTTTGAACAAGGTTTCATGAGGGAGTATGCCCGATTGATCACCAATCCAGAGGGAGAAATCAGTACCACTCCGACCCCAACGACGATATTGCCCTCGGGCCCGGTTCTTGATGCACCGTCGAAGAACATTCGCCAGACGGTATCATGGGCAGCCATATTTGAATTGGCGACCTCGTCTGGGATCTCTTTATATATTTTGGTTGATTCCGAACCTGGATGGGCCGCTAAAAAGTCTGCCAGAGCATGACCTTTAACAGCCTTCTGAGGGATAAAGATCATGTGGTTGGGGGACAATAATATCGCCCAGGTAGCAAGGCGAGAGCTGAGTGCACCTGGTTTGGTCATGAGGACCCTGAGGGGGTTGACTCATGATATAACATGGATGGTCTGTCCTGTAACATAGTATCGTATTTTCTGAATAGCGAATACCAAAGCGAGACATTCCTTTTCCACAGCGGTGTATCTATGCTCAGGCCCTATCATCATTCGACTGAGATAATAGATAGCTTGTTCATGCCCCACATCATTGTTTTATGCTAGTAGAGCACCGAGGAAATGCTCATCGTAACCGGGGCCACCGGGACTGGAGGATTCGACATATATTCTTTAATGTTGTCAAAGGCACGTTGGCACTCTTCATCCCATACAAAGGAGACGTCTTTCTTCATGAGGTGTATGAATGGTTGGCATCACCTGGAGAGGTTAGAGATAAACCTCCTGATATAAGCTAGCCTCCCTTGAAGGCCTCTGAGTTCTCGGAGATTTCTCGGGGACCCATCTCCATGATTGCCTTCGTCTTCTCAGGGTCTATATGGATTCCCTGGGCGGTAATGATAAAACCCAAGAATTTTCTGCTAGATACGCCTAAGAAGGATTCATCTTCATGTTGTGTGCTCGCATCAGGTCGAATACTATCTTCAGATCGTGCAGATGATCTTCCTTAGAGCGGCTTTTGACGACGATGTCGTCGACATAACATTCCAATGTCTTATGCAGGTGACCTCTGAAGATGACACTCATAGCTCGTTGATATGTGGCACCGGTATTCTTTAAATCGAAGGACATAACTGTGTAGCAGTACACACCAATTAGCATTCAGAATGATGTATGCTTTTCATCGTCAGAAAATATCTTGATTTGGTTGTATCCTGAGAAGCCATCCATGAATGACAAGTGCTCAAAGTCACATGTGTTGTCAATCATTATGTCCGTAATAGGGAGAGAGAACTCATCTTTAGGATATGCTTCTTTCAGATTCCGAAAGCAGATGCAAATTTAGATCTTCCCATTCTTCTTGAGGACCAGTACTATGTTGGCGACCCAGTCGGGATGTTGTTCCTCACGGATGAAGCCACTGGCTATTAGTTTGTTAACCTCAGCTTCGATAGAATTCATGATATCTGGACGAAACCGTCGTTGCTGTTGCTTGACCGACTTTGCTTCCGGATGAATATTGAGCTTATGCAGTACAACCTCGGGGTTTAGCCCTGGCATGTCTTCATAGCTCCAGACAAACACATCAATATACACTCTGACAAGTTGTAATAACGACTCCCGCTCTTCGTCTGTCAGGCTTTTGCTGACGAAGATTGGCTTTGAAAAGGATTCATCGCCGAGGTCAACTTGCATAATCTTATCTTCGATAGGGGGATCTCTTCGTTCGAAATGCTTCTCCCATTGCGCATCTAGCTGTTGGACCCAAGGCTCTAACTCGAAAAGTTTGGATATGTCTTCGTCTTCTTCGTATGCGTCAGCAAATGCCATGTTGATAGACCAAGCTTGCCTAAATACGTCCTCGATGCTGACATCCGAATCGGAAGTGGGTGATCCAGTCGAATGTGAATGCCATTCGCATTGCTCATCCGAGCTCTACGGAGTTGTTGCAGGTGTAACATAGCCTAGACCACGCCTGCTCTTGTTGTAATAATCCCGTGGTTTTCCAGCCGGGACTAGCAATTTCAAGGGTAATCGCCGGCCGGTGCCATAGTTCAAGCCTCGCGTAGTTTCCATATCATACCTCTTTTTTTTGTATGTGGTACTTGGAGCGAAAGCTATATAGATAAAGAGACAGTCTCCCGGTCTCGGGTTCGAGATCGACTTCCTCTGGTCTGAAGGACTGTTGACCATTCTTTCGGCCGATGATGATTGGGTGATCTTCTCCCTCGACTATGAAGCAAGCGCCTTCCACATAAGTAAGTTGGTTCGTGGTATAGACATTCGTTACTTATGTGTGTAAGTTGGTACCAATACCATATTCCATAGCATACATTATACGGAGCTTGTTAAGCTCGAGGTAGTTCAAAGATAGCCCTTTATTGATAAAATAAGGTATCTTTTCTGGTGGGATTACATCATCAGCAGAAGGAACATCAGTGTGTGCAGCCACATACTTGGCTAGCTCTAACTCCTCTTCAGCCCCCCTACATTAATGAAGATTGGGAGGATGACCTGGGCAACTTGATTGTCAGGGGTCCTACTGGTGGTGTTGAACGTGGGGTCGTTGGCGCACTAGCGATCCCTGGCTTAGCGCTTGGTGCTGGATGTGGAGTCGTTGGCTTACTTGCGGTCCCTGGCTTAGCGCTTGGTTGTTGACTTATCATGGGAAGACGAATGATCATCGGCTTAACAGAAGGATTGGTCTCTTCTGATTATTGGTGGCCGACTCTTGGCAGTCTGATTGTCAGTGGCTCCACAGTGGGTCTCGACGCTTGGCCAGACCTTGGCAGTCGGATAACCATCTGCTTCTTTTGTGCAGTGAGCACCTGCAGACTAGTTGCTTCTTTATGCAGAGTGGCTACAAGAGGTTCAATTCTGCCTGGTTTACGGGGCTGGAGATGGATCTTTAGAGGTTCTTCTGATCCCATTATAGCCTTCGTCTGCTCTTGAGCATCCTCTTTGATCAAGTGCCTTTTCAATTTCTCGTACATATATGAATCCGAATAGTAGGATTCAACCCCTTTGAAGGGATCGATGTCGACGAATTTCGTATTTACGAAGCCGTACTTATCGACATATTTGAAGAACTGGTGCAATGTGGAAGGCACGATCATATAATCATGTATCCACGGACGCCCCAGGAGAATATTGTAGGACGTATCTGCGTCTATGACATAGCAAGTCACTTTCGACAGAAGGTCACCGATTTCGCATTTCAGGCAAATCTTCCTAATAGGATAGCTTCTTCCGAAATTGAAACCGCTGATGGCGGTGCTGGTAGGTGTCAACCGGTGCATAGGGATGCCTAGGAGGTGAAGCAAGATCTTTGGAATAATGCTTATTAAAGAACCGGGATGAATGTGCATCCGATCCACCTTGATGTCGTCGACGTATCCAGTATAATACAGAGGGCGATCGTACAGGTTGGTTTTGATGAGCATATCCTATAGAGTGAACACAATGTTGGGCATTGTACATGTACAAGCATTGTCCTAGAGATTCGCTGGCGAGCTCTCCCCTGTAAGCTTGACCTAAGCCAAATATGCATCGGCATCCTGGAGTGCTTCGCTCAGTACGACGCGAAAGTCCTTGGAGAGCCTCAAGAGCTCATATAATGACAATTTGGCTGGTGTGTTGGCCAATTGTACCAGGATGTCAAAATTGTAAGGCCTCTCCAGCTCCTGAGGCGCGTCTTTACGGAGCGGTTTGTCAAAACGGGTCTTCTTCGGCTTAGACTTGTCGACCGGCGGAGGATGAGAGGGTCGTGGGGCATCAGCAGCGACGGCTGACGTTCTTCAGCTGAGTTACCCGGTATGGGTTGAGATTGTGCACCGGACAGGGTAACGACAGCTGTCGCTTCTTCGATATTGGCTGAAATTATGTGGCAGGACTTAGTCTTCCCATCCTTCTTCTTGCTGGTAGGGGATGATACTGACTGAGTTACTTCAGCCACCAAGTCCGGGTGGACCCACATGACCTCGCCTCTTGACGTAGTGAGGGGCACCAGCCCAGTCGTCTGGTCTCGGGGAGGTGGAAGATAAGTAACCTCTATTGTTTCCAGGGGGACGAGTACTATGCCATCTTGAGTCCTCGTTGTAGGAAAGCTGCCGAATTGGACTGACACCATATTGGCAGCCACGGTTACCTCCTCAAAATTAATGGCCAGAGCCTTAGAATCGATGAGGTTCTGGATGTACCGCTTCAATTGGAAGCAGTCTTGAGTAGCGTGGTGGACGTAGCAATAGAAGTGACAGTAGTTTGGGATCTCCATCTCTGTAGGTCGAGGTTCACGTCTCGGTGGAGGGAATTGAATTCTATCTCCTTGCAAGAGCATGTCAATGATGAGCTTGACATGGCTGTTCTCGAAGGAGTAAGTCATTTAAGGCTACTGCTTCTCTGCCTGCTTCGACTTAGGCTTTTGGGTTGTATCGGCCACCATAGTCTATTTTCCTTTGGTGTTTCGGTTGTTAGAGGAATTACCGCCATTGTTGTTGTTGGTATTAGGGCGTTTGCCCTTAACCTCTCCATCCGAGATATGTAGCCCTAGTTGACGAGCCTTCTTCAGCTTTATTTCTGCGCTAGTGGCGCTAATGATGAAGGTCTTCCAGTCTTCAAATTGACTTTTGCCCATCCAGAGGCTGATTATGGGAAGCAGCCTCTTTTGGAAAATCTCAATTAAAGAAGAGTTTGGGTTACCGGAGGGCAATTTCATCGCGGTTTGGCGAAATCGCTCAATGTAATTCCTTGTCAGCTCTTTTTTTTTCCTTGGACAACGTTCATGAGGGTTGACATTGTCACATCTTGTCCCACCTCGTAGAACCTTTCTAAGAACATATGTTTGAAGCCGACGAAGGAATGGATGCAGTTATCGAGCAAGTTGCGGTACCAATCGAATGCGACCCCCTCTAATGCCCCAATGAACAACCTCGTGAGGATGGCATCGTCATGCGACAGATGGTCTGTTGTCACCTCGAAGTAGGTCATATACCGGCTCGTAGAGGGCTTTCCGTCATATGGATTGATGTTGAATGGTTTGTATCATGGAGGGAAGGGGACATCTCTCTATGCAGCGGGATACGGCTGTCGTATCCTGAGGTCTTGAGAGGTTTCTCGGGCGTGAAACATTGCCCGGAGCTCCTGGACTTCTCTTCTCGCCTCCCTAGCCTCTTCTGCAGCAGTGGGAGCCGATACTCCTGGTGGATTGTCGCCCGGGGTTGGTGCGGTCGTGTTTGAGTCCGCATTGGCGGTGGGACCCATGCTTGTTTGACCAGGTGTCCTTGCTTGTAGAGCCGGTAGGGCCGTCTTGATCTCGTCTACTGGCTTAACCAAGGTATGAAGTATGGCCTCGAGAGTGTCGAGTCGCTGCCGATCACTGGGACCGTCTTGATCATTCTCAGTCATGAATACTGTCTTCACGTGAGGAAAAGTGGAAGGCACTGTAGAAGATATGCCCTCCGAATCATACCCTTGCACAGAGAAGTCGTCAGGGTATGTGGGAATGTTCTCCTCTGGTTCGGACTCGGAGGAGGTGCCACCTCCTACATGGGAGGTTGCCTCATCTTGGGATTTATGGACGTCTTCAGGGACGTCAGACTCCGTTGTATCTGCTGGGGAAATTGTTTCTCCGGGTTCATCTTCTTGGAATACCAAATTGTTGTGTATGTTCCGAGGAGTGCCACCCCCAGCTTCAACTACCTCCAGGGATGCAGATGACGAATCTCAAAGTAACGAGGCATTCCTCTTTGAGTGTGTACCTTGATAAACCACCTCTGTGACGTCTGTGGACAACCCCCTAGATGAGAGTTTCTTGGCCGTACTGGTTGAGATCATCGGGTTGGAGGTATTTATTTTCTTCCTTCCTTTGCCGATAGGGACCTTCCGGGCAGAGTTACATGAGGCAAAAGGAAGCGCCTCGTCTCTCGAGCTTTGTTCTAGGAACGGTCCTGGCTGCTGCAGTCGTTGGAAGACGGACTGCAGGTCCTCTTGTACTGCTGTCTTGTTACAGCAGCAGTTGACAATGACTTGAGTACAGTGATGTCCATGAAAGGACTCTTTGCGCACTAAGGTTTCTTCTCTTTTCTTGTGCTTATGAAGAATCACATCTCGCAAGTCAAGTATATCTCGATCAACATTTACACTCGTTTTGTGGGCCCAGGAATCCCGAGCACACGAGT
Organism: Iris pallida; assembly: GCA_029216955.1. Lineage (NCBI taxonomy): Eukaryota > Viridiplantae > Streptophyta > Magnoliopsida > Asparagales > Iridaceae > Iris > Iris pallida. Next base: position 649,209 of record JANAVB010023999.1, on the reverse strand, counting down.
GCGTTGGTATCATGTTTGATCCCTGATGCGGGGCTAGTAAAAACACATGCCCTCGATCATTGTTGGGAGACTCTTGGGAACCACCCTGTCTGTTTGCCGCTGGGGTCTGGACACGGGCGGTTCTGTACAACTTTATATCAGAGGTCCATATAACAGTTAACGGAACTCTCTGATGGTCATAGTTTGGGACAGCTGACTGAGCTCAACGATACCGTGCTGTGCTAGACTTCTTCGCTCTAGCACCCGAAGGTGCATAGTAGAAAGAGTCCAAGCTGTGCCGCATAGAATTTGGCACATTTTTATTGAAGCTTCCGATGTCAGGACCGCATGAGAGGCGGTCGAAGACTGAACCTGAGCCGTATAGGACAGATGACTGGCGACTGGGATTGGATGCCGTATAGGTCATCTCCCTGCGGCTAAGGTTGGTGGCCGCATAGGCATTCTGTATGCGGCTACGATTGGTGACCGCATGAGCCTTCTACATATGGTTGGAATTGGTGGCCGCATGAGCCTTCTGCATACGGCTGGAATTGGTGGCCGCATGAGCCTTCTGTATGCGGCTGGGATTGGTGGCCGCATGAGCCTTTTGCATGTGGCTGGCACCCTTATGCGGCTTTTTCCTGGACCGCATAGAGTTCCCATTTGCTTTCGCAAGTCCAACATCGTAGTATTTTCCTTTGCCGAACTTGGGGACAGCAGGGTCCTCTGCGGCCTGAAGTAGGGCCGCATGTGAGTCTTCTTCGTCGTCTTGGACAGCAGAGAACACTTCTTCCAGAGCATGGAAAGGGCAACGATTTTGGGCCTCCACTCCCTGTGGGCCTTCTTTGGGTCGAATCGCTTCTGGATGGGGCTAGCGCTCCCTTCGAAGAGCATCTCTTCAAACGCTTGCTGGTTGAAGCGAACAACCAGCATCTGTTGCGTGGAGCCGAGTTTGGCTACGTCTGATTATGTTACCAACTTTTCAGCAGTAAAGAAGTTGTCCCCAGCAGAGTCATCATTGTATTTGCCATTGATTGTCGTAGAACAGAACAGTTTTATAGGAGGACTGAACTTTAACTCATAATTACAAACTCGCTTGTACAAAAGAGAGCCTAGGAACAAAACCTAGGAAAAACAATCTAAGTATAATTGTTTAGTCTTAATTCTGGGGGGTGACGGTAGAGGCTCGAGAAAGTGCTATCAACTCTGCCGTACTTTTTGGACGATCGAACGCAACCTCGGCTCCGGTGAAGAAATGCTCTCTCTTTGCCTGGGTGTGTATATCTCTCTGGGTGTCTTTGTGTGTCTCTACAAGGGAATAGCACCTTGCTATTTATAGGAATTTATGAGTAATAGAGGTGTACAGCCACGTGGCTAATTTTGGGCCACATCCTTGTAATTGTGCCTCGAGAAGTGGAAAGTTGGGGATTGGTTAAGATTGATCATGATCTGTTTGTTGTACTAAATCCGAACTGTTAAGACTTGGTCAATTTCTGCCACATGTCTTAACTGCTACTCTATTGCGAGCTGCATTAATGATGCATCCTGACTGAGCCACATGAAGGACTGTCCCATAGCCGAGCCGCATGAAGAGTGTCTCATGATCGGGCCACATGAAAGTTGTCTCATGACCGAGTCGCATGAAAGTGGTCTCATGACTGAGCCGCATGAGGGATGTCCCATGACCGAGCCAAATGAGAGTGGTCTCATGACCGAGATGCATGAAGAGTATCTCATGACCGGGCCGCATAAAAGTTGTCTCATGACCGAGCCGCATGAGAGTGGTCTCATGACCGAGCCGCATGAGGGAGGTCTCATGACCGAGCCGCATGAGAGTGGTCTCATGACAGAGCCACATGAAAGAGGTCTCATGTCTGAGCCGCATGAGAGTGGTCTCATGACTGAGCCGCATGAGAGTGGTCTCATGCCTGAGCCGCATGAAGGTCGCATAGGTGATCCGCATAAAGAGTTGTCTTTGGAATTTGTGAATTGTGCCAGATATCTTGATGATTTTCTCATCTTTTTAGGAGCATGTCATGTCTTGTCTTTATGTCAGAGCCATCATCTCTGTCAGAGCTGTCGTCTTTATGTCGGGGTAATTATGGCCAACTGTATAGGCAGATTTTGAACTACATCAAGCTTCCTGAGCCGCATGAAGCTTTCTGAGCCGCATGAAGCTCTAAGGGATTTTGAGCCGCATGAAACTTCCCAGGTTTTGAGCTGCATGAAGTTTCATGTTGATTCTGAGCTGCATAGAAATTTCTATTCTTTTCCATGCTTCTATAAGTGGCATTACCCATCTCTATGTAGTTTTGGTTAAATTGTAAAGTTTCTGATTGGGTCTGTAATGTACTTCCTATGGGTTTGGGAAAGAGTTATTATTTCATTCGAATGGTATTGAATGAACTCTTGTCATGGTTGTAACTGTGTGTAACTGTAGTAATGGGAGAACATCTTCTGCTATTTTTCTTTTCCAGAACCAAGCATGTTTGCTACATTTTAACTGAGATGGGTTAGGGTATAAGAAACTGCAGCAAGCCTGGGTTGTGTTCCATTGCCATGTTATTCTTTTAATTGTAAGTAAGAGTCCCTGAGTTATTATTTGATCATGAGTGGTGGGTTGTGGAAATTAACTTAGTGAGCTAGGCATCAGAAGGAGGAAAGAGTAGGGTAGTATAGTAGTGTTTGGCATTAGAGTTAAGTTGCCATGCTAGTTGTTAGTTAGCCCTAATATTTCCTTCTAGTAAGAATATGTGATTAAAGAAATAGTAGGCTGCTAGGCCAATAGACCTTAGTATACTTTAGCTAAACCAATAGTAATAAGATTAATGTATCTAGTAACTAATAATTTTACTTAACCAAAACTGTACTATATTCACAGGAGGACATACAAATCTACTTCATTTTCTCGAGCACCCTGAGCAAGGCAAGTATACTCCTCGGACTTGTCTATTTCTTCATGTCTTGTATATTCATTCTTGTATCTTCTGGTTGACACGATATTTTACGAGATTGTCTGGTATCTGGTTTCTTGAGTTTACTTGTGTCTAGGAGGGAAAATACTACAGATGTGTGATCAAACCCGAGTTACTATTCATGTGAATTGCTTAGGCCCCACATTGTGCACACGGGACCGAAGCTGTACCATTTCATGTTTCCTGAATCTACCCAAGCCGATCACACACTCTGGATGTTTTTCGATATATTGCACACTTCAGGTTCATTGTGTATTTTATGTTCAGGACTCATTTCATGTTCCCGGTATTTACTTTTTAGTATTCATGTTCAGGTTTCATGTCATGTTCTCATTTCTCGTACTCTATATTTTCCTGTATTTATTTTCATACCATGATGTTCATGATCATTTCCTTGGATATACTTAGCTCTGCTCCTGACTAGGACATGTTGCAGGTGTGCTTGCAGGATATTGTTCTACCCTATGGGGCCAGAGTCCAGGATATTAGCTGAGCAGGATGGAGCCATGACTTAGCTTGAGGTTTCAGGTTTTGATTATTTTAGTTCTTCCTCTAGATATTGTATGTTGTGAGTTCATAGTGTTTTCTAGTACTTTTGTGATATTATGATTGATGGATTATGGTGATCATTCTGGGATTCGATATTAGATGTTGTGATTTACATTCATTCCTATCTGGATTTATAGTCTTCCCTAGATATTGGTACAACTTACTTCATCGTTTCTAACGATGAAGGCTGGGCGTGTCCGACTCGTGTCCGATTATTCGGGAGCGGGTCGTGACAGTAATAAATATTGTTATTTTCTAATCAAGAAATATATCATGTCCGGCACCTTTGAATATATTTTCTATTCTATTACCTATATCTATAACAAGGTATGCAACAAGTAATTGAACCACAGAAAAATTTCTCATTTCATTTCCTTTTGATTAAAATGTTCAAAAAGATACATCATAAAGAAAAGACAATAATTTTGGTCATTTTATTCTGAAGAGTAAGTGAAGAGATCAATGATCCGCTACTTCAAGGCTTTAGCTCTTTCGGTACAAGAATCCAGCACCCGTTGCTTGGCTTCAACCCTTTCTGACTCTGGGTCAAATGGATGCAGGGCAGCTGTTTGACGGGCTAGTTCTTCGTTTTGTAGCCGGACAAAGTCATACTTTTGACGTTTCAAAACGTCCTCATATACTAACACTTGCCACCTACAACACACCAACTTACCCATAGGCCTATGGTCAGAAGATAACCCAATGGCCAAACCCAAATGGCCATACCCTTTTCTTGATACAAGGCCAGAAATGGAAATGGACTCACTCACTCACTAACTGAATACTACGCTAACATCCCACATATCTCATACATATCACTCATAGCCAAACACTTAAACACACACACATACTTCATATATATGTATCTATATTCATCCCCACATATCTTCTTTGTTTCTTTTGCTACCACTACTCTATTGCTACTGCCTGCTGCTAAAGCTTCTACTGCTACTGCTGCTTGCTAAAACTCCTACTGCTACTGCAATTTCTCAAACACACAACCTCACTCAACATAACTACAAATGAACCCTTAATCCCTCATATTACTGCATATGAACCCCACATATCCCTCAAACACCTATACTCACTAACATCTCTCAGGAAAACCTGAGAATGAAAAACTACACCCATGCTTGCAACCCACTCCCAATCTCAAGAATCCTGAGATCAACTCTCAGACCCTCGACTATCCAACAATGCCATATGGCCAAGCCAATGCCCAAAGCCAACCAAGACTCTGACGTGTAAAGCCAATGCTTGTATCTTTGCCGCTTGCAGATGCAGGTGCAAGCTAGCCCAAGCCAACACTTAAACTCTCTCCTCGAAACTCACACCCACACTACCAATGCAAGGCCAAAATTGTGATTAGGCCAAATGCTAAGCCACTATTGCAGACAACAGTCCCATCCTTCCTAACTCTCCAATACAACACACCCACACTACCTAGCTCTCCCCAATTCTCATATAACATACAACAATATATATTAAGTAACATTACAACTGAAATTCAAACCTAGAACATGAACAATGGAACTAATCACATGAAAACCTAAACAATCATGAATCCAAAATCGAAACAAACTGAACTCAGATGAATCACATAAAAAACTCATTTGGAAACTCTTTTTCGAATTCCTGATTAGTATTAATATTTCAAACTCATTTTCGAAACAACTTATATACCAAGTATTAGAAAAAAATCCATTTTGTAAGCAAAACCCAAACCAGGTTCGAAATTATCATTTAAACTCAATCAACCATGAAAACCACTTGGAAATACAACCTAATCTTAGGTAAAAATATGTGAACCCATTATGAAATTCAAAATCGAATTTTAAACTCTTAAACTCATTTTGAAAACCATCAACAACATGTATCAGTTATCATACCGATAAGAACCCAAAATCCAGTCAAAAACTCATCAACCTATCGTGTTAGGAGGTGGGGGAGTCACGTGTCAACTTGGGGGGTCTGTTAGTGTCCTACTATGTCACAAACAGTGTCTAAAAGTGTCCCAGTGCTGGTCAAACTTGGTGTCAGAGACTGTGTTCAGCACAGTCTCGTGCTGACATGTCGTGTCCACTAGGACACGACATAAGCCACTAGGGGACTCGTGGTCAAGTGTATAGGTAGCCAAGGTCTAGGTGGTCATGTCTAAGACCCTGATATGTGTCCAAGTGTCACCATGTCCTAGATACGAACACGTATCAGAACGTGTCTGTACGCGTGTGTACGTGTGTGTAAATTCTGTGCGAGTAGGATTTCTTCCAATACGTCCAGTGGCAAGGACGCTATTTGGGTTATCGTGGACAGATTGACAAAGTCTGCTCATTTCATTCCGTTTGAGGTTGGGCTGTCGACCGAGAAGCTTGCAGACCTCTACATGCGGCAGATTATACGGATCTACGGTGTGCCGGTGAGCATCATTTCAGACAGAGACACCCGCATCACATCATATTTTTGGAGGAGTCTACAGCTGAGCTTGGGATCACAGTTGAAGTTCAGCACCACATATCATCTACAGACGGACGGACAGTCCGAGAGGACCATTCAGACGCTGGAGGATATGCTGCGGGTTTGCGCACTCGACTTCGGCGGTTCGTGGGAGGATCATTTGCATCTAGTGGAGTTTGCCTATAACAACAGTTATCAGGCTAGCATCGAGATGACCCCGTTCGAGGCACTGTATGGGCGGAGATGTCGTACACCGTTATCTTGGGACGACGTTGGCAAAAAAGCTTTGCTTGGGCCAGAGATGGTGGTAGACTCAGCTGAGAAGATCAGGCTAATCAGAGAGCATCTCAGAGTTGCACAGGATCGACAAAAGCACTGGGCGGACAGCAGCAGGCGGCCATTGGAGTTCGCAGTAGGAGATTGAGTGTTCCTGAAGATCTCGTCGACCAAAGGCGTCATTCGTTTCGACAGAGGGGGAAGCTCAGCCTGAGGTACATCGGGCCATTCGACGTGACGGCACGGATTGGCGAGGTGGCGTGTCGACTAGCGCTTCCAGCTAGCTTGGAGGGAGTACACGACGTCTTCCACGTGTCCCAGCTTCGATGCTACATTCCGGACCCGAGCTATGTAGTGGACTACTCAGAGCCAGAGGTGGGCCAGAGCTTGAACTACGAGGAGCAGCCAGTGGAGATCCTTGATCGGAGGGAGAAGCGCTTGCGGAACCAGACTATTTCTCTTGTCCGGATCATGTGGAGACACCACTCTCCGGAAGAGTCCACATGGGAGCGCGGGGATGAGATGGGAGAGCGCTACCCTAGATTGTTTATTTGATTGTATTTTAGCACTTTGAATTTTCAATAAATAATTCGTAGTGTTTCATAAATCAATTTTGGAGTATTTTTGAATTTCGAGGGCAAAATTTTTTTTTAGGAGGAGAGATTTGTAACTCCACTTCTAAGAGATTTTATTTTATTTTTATTTTAAAAATCCTTAAAACATTTTCTGATTTTTTTTTCAAAACTATTATTTTCAGCCCAATTTTAATTGGGGCTTTCTTTATTTTAAATATGGGCTTATGAATCAACCCCATCTATTTTAATCCAATTACTCTACTGGAACCTTGATTAGGCTCAGCCACTTCTTTATTTTATCTGTAGGCCTTTGAAACCTGTCACGACCCGCACCCACTGTGAGGGTACGAGTACGTAACAGCGCCCAGCCTACGCTGCAGTGTCGGCGGTAGAACGTTGTTCTAAGTCCCTAACTAACCATCCACTCATGCAGTATATAATGTACTTATCATGATCAACTCCGAACGGAGGAAAAGTATAAGATATGGTGTAACTCAATCACAGTCTAAGCACGATAAGATAACACCAAAATATAACTAAGGAACTGAAGACAACAAAAACTACTGAAATAATAACAACATCTCGAACAATCTCAAATACAACTCAAGTCTCAAATCTATACAACAAGTCTAAATAAGAACTAATGTAAGTCTAAAAGTGTATCCGATTACTGCTAAGTGTCGGGACCAAAGGTGGCTAATCCCTCGTCAGGTCCATAATGAGTAGGGCAGGTGTCCTCAGGGCAATCATCTTAAAATTTCAACAGGTCTAGTCAGGATAGGAACGAGTACAACTCATCATGAAGACCCAAGTAAATGACAGAGAACTATAAAGTAGTTGTAGACAGTTTTATTGATGAACATGGTAGTTTATATTCAGGTGATGGTATAGAGAAATAAATAAGACACAAGGAAAGCAAAGTAACTAAAACAAGAGAAGAATCATGGCAATGAAGACTGTAAAATAGAAACTAGCTGAACTAGAGTAGCATGGTAAGTCCAGACAGTAAATGTAAACAAGTATAAATCCTATGTAAATCTAGTACGGGACGAATCTAATACAAGATGAATCCAGTACAAGATGATTCTAGTCAGTGATCAAGAATCCAGGTAAGACCAGCTATATTCTAACAGTGTGTTTTAAAATACTGAGATCGACATGTAAACGGATGTAGGTATAAGGCACATCTCTCACTCATCAGGCGAGAGATGGCTATGCTTCCAGTAGATTCCAGTAGGGAGATTCCAGATTTGGGATATGTCTACATGTCTTACTCAATATTTTCCCGTCCCGCAATACAAGTGAATCCTATAGAAGACACCAAAATCGAGATGAGTCCAGCCAAACATGATGATACTAGCAATGATTCAAGAATGATTCCAGTAATAAAGGCCAGACAATATGGTAAGTGTGTCGCATACATGAATCCAAAAATATCCATACGTGTGGTAACAGAGAATCACATAAAACTAACTAGAACTGAAGTACAATAATTGATAAATAAATGAGAGAACTATCAAAAAATATACTCGCTTGATACTCTGAAAAGAGTAGTGTAATATCAGATGTCTGCACCGGAGTCACAATATCCTAATTAGAGCAATACAGGTTATAATATGTTTAAAATAAGACAAATGAAGTTTATGATACAATCTACATAATTTCTAGGTCAATCTTGGTCAAAGTCAACTCTAAGTAAAACCTGGTCAACGGTCTAGGTCAAATTAGGTCCAAGTAAAACTTGGTCAACTCTAGTCAATAATCTATTCCTTTAGGTCAACACTAAGCCTAACCCGCAAGCACAACTTGGAAGGGGGCTATACTAGGCTAAACTATCCTCATTCTATAAAGCCTATGGTCTACAAACCAAAATCCTAAAGCCAAAATACTACACTAACCCCTATACCAACCTCAAGCTAAAGCCTAAACCACTCTCTATACCGTATAGGCTAACCACACTATTCAAGCTCATCTATAGGGAGCATATTGGTAAATGAACCTTAATATGCAACCAGAACCTAAAACAAGAACCTTTAACTCACTATCTAACTTATTATCTAACCTTAAGCTAATACCATCACTGTCTAAAATAGTCCTACTACAACCAACCACTACAACACACAAAGCCACCAAATCAACCCACAGTCCTAACATATCTAACACAATTAACCAGTCTACTCTAGGCCTATTGTAACATAGTAGTTCATACTATAACCAATCCGACAGTAAGACTAACAGAGAACTGCTACCAACAGTCTACACTACCAACAACATATCCCCAAAGCCTATACAACTAACAGTTAAGCCTGAAGCCAAACAGACTAACCAAACACTGCCTAACTACTCTAACCTGCAGTCTGTACCTCAACTCAAGCCAAGAAAACCTATAGGTAAGCCTATAGGCTAACCAAGCCTACTAAACAGTCTACTAACATCCCATAGCCTATCCCCAACTGTCCTCCCAGAACCCTAACTAATCTAACAGCCACCTAAAGTCTATCTAACACACTGCCATTGTAGAAGCATGGAAAAGAATAAAGAAAGATCCATGCGGCCAGGGAGCCCCATGCGGCTCAGAGAGTTCATGCGGCTCAAGGATCTATGCGGATCAAGCGTCTATACGGCTCAAACAAGTTCTATGCGGCTCAGAGAGGAGCCACGTGGCCTGTCGTTTGTCCTTTGCTGCATTAAATGCTTTGACGGCTGACAGTTCTGACACATGACAGCCCTGACACAAAAAAATACAATTATGACTCCGTCATAATGGCAGACTCCTACGGAAATGAAAGAAATCTCTGACACAATCTTCCGAAATCCATAAACCTTCATAAGGATTTGACACGTGGACAGTTGCATGCGGCTCAAGTATAGACCACCCCATGCGGCTCAAACGGAGGCTGCCCCATGCGGCTCACGAAGACTATCCCCATGCGGCTCACGAAGACTATCCTCATGCGGCTCAGATCATCACCATGCGTTTCAAATGTTCAGGGGGCCACTCTCAAGCATCCTTGACACGTGGCCAGCCTTATGCGGCTCAATGAGGAGCAACCTTCCTGCGGCTCAGATTCCTGCAGTAGCTCGCGGTTAAGACACGTGGCATGATAGCGGGGCACGTGGCATCAAATTGATCGAAATCCCTTAATAAATCCTAATAAATATTGGGATCAAATCAGATCACTTGCAAACAAGCAAATTAATGACACGTGTCGATAAATCCGAGGTTGGCATGACAAATCAGGAGGATTTATGTCAATCATCATTAATTATCCACAAAAGATTTGATGCAATCACATTTATTGCTCAAATCTCGTATATTCAAGATGAATGGCCCAGATCCAGTGATCCTTAGCCACCGACTTTTAAGAATGGGCAATCATTGCAAACCCTAATGATGCCCCCCACTCTTATAAATATCAATGTGCCATTCCCTTACGAGGAGGGAGATATATAGAGAAGAAGGAGATTCTCAGAAAAAAAAGAGAGACATAGAGAGTCAGAGAGCCAGAGAGAGAATATACAGAGCCTGAAAGGATAGCATTTCTTCAGCAACGCCAAGCAGTTCTTCTACAGAGCCAAGACTGCACCCGATCGTCCAAGGAGTAAGGCAGAGCTGCCGTCGCTTTCCCGAGCCTCTACCGCCACCTTCCAGAATCTAAAATAAACAATTGTACTTAGATTGCTGTACCTAGGTTTTCGTCCCTAGGCTTTCTTTGTACAAGCGAGTTTGTATTGTGAAGTAAAAGTCCAGTCCTCCGATAATTGTTCTGCTCTTTTATATTTCATGGCAAATACGATGGCGACTCTGCTGGGGACAAACTTCTCCATGGCTGAGGAGTTGGTGACGCAATCGGATGCAACCAAACTTGGCTCCACGCAACAGAAGGTGGTCGTCCGCTTCGACCAACAGGCGTTTGAAGAAATGCTCCCTGAGGAAAGCACTGGCCCGGTCCAGAAGTAGACCCGCACAAAGAAAGCTCGCAGTGAGTGGAGGCCAAAATCATTTCCTCCTCCCCAAGCTTTGGACGGAGTACTCTCTGGTACCCAAGACGGCGAAGGCGACTCTCGTACGGCTCCACTTCAAGCCATAGAGGACTCTGCTGTCCCCAAGTCCGGCAGAGAAAAGTATTACGATGCTGGACTTGCAGGGACAAAGAGTGGTTCTATGCACCCCAAGAAGAAGCCGAACACTCATGTGGCCAAGTCTGCCAACCGCATGCAGGATGCTCATGCGACTGAATATGCCAGCCGCATGAAGGAGGTCTATGCGGCCAGATCATCCAGCCGTATGAAGAAAACTCATACGGCCGAGACTCCCATCCGCATAAAGAAAGCCTATACGGCTACGCCTGCCAGCCGCATGAAGATTATTGATGTCAGCCACATAACGCCTACTCCACGTAGCTCTGTCTTCGACCGTCTCTCCTATGGTCCTGATCTCTTATGCTCCCAAGAAGATATATCTGACTCTCTCCAGCACCACTTAGACTCTTCCTACTATGTGCCCTCACGCACTATAGTAAAAAAGTCTAAGACAGCACGAGCTTGGCAAGTTCGGTCCGCTGATCCGATCTTTGACCATCTGAGCGTCCTACATACTATTATGTGGGCCTCAGATGGAAAGTTGTACAGAACCACTCGACTCCAGCCCCCGACGGCAAACAGACAGAGAGATTCCCAAAAGTCTCCCAAAATCCAGGGAGCAAACATGGTCGATCCAGACCCATCTGACTTGTGTGAGGCCATCCTCCACAAACGCAAGGAAAGAGAAGGTGCATCGGGGTGCAAAGAGTCCTCCCATGGACGTCACTGCACCTAAGTCATAGTCAACTACTGTTGCAATAACGCGACGGTATGAGAAGACCGGCAGTCCGTCTTCCAAAGACTGCAACAAACATGTTCAAAAGATGAGGCATTTCCCGTCGTCTCCTACAACTTTGCTCAGAAAATCCCCGTCGATGGGAGAGGGAAGAAGACAAATATTCCTAGCCCGAAGATTTCAACCACTATGACTAAGAGACTGTCGTCTAAGCGGGTGCCCACCACCAGAGTTTTCCAAAGTACCCGTTCTAAGACGAAATCTGCTACAGTGGAAGATTCGTCGTCCACACCACTGGGGTTGCTGGGACTGGGGGTAGCACTCCTCCGAACCTCCATGACAATCCGATGTTCCAAGAAGACAAACCGGAGGAAACAACCTCGACGTCCCCGAGGACGTCCACAACTTCGAAGACGAGGCGAACTCGAAAACTGGGGGGTACTGTTCCTTCTGAGTCCGAACCAGAGGAAGACATTCCCACATATCCCGATGACTTCTCACTACAGGGGTATGATTCGGAGGGTGCTTCCTCCACCGTTCTGTCCATCTCTCCTCCTGTAAAGACGGTGTTCATGACGAACAGCAGCCAAGGTAGTTCTAGTGATCGCCAACGCATCGACACACTGTAGGCCATACTGCATGTCTTGGTCAAGTCTGTGGACGAGATCAAAGCGGCCCTTCCAACTCTGTAAGGAGGGACGCCTGGCCAAACAAGCGTCGGTCCCGCGGTCAATGCGGACTCGAATTCAGCGACACCGAATCCGGGCAACAATCCTCCTGAAGTAATGGCCCCCACTACTGTAGATGAGGCCCGAGAAGCGAGAAGAGAGGTCCAGGAGCTCCGAGCCATGTTTTACGCTCGAGAAAACTCTCAAGACCTCAAAATACGACAACCATACCCTGCTGCATGGAGGGATATCCCCTTCCCGCCAAGATATAAGCCGTTCAACATCAACCCTTATAATGGCAAGACCTCCGCAAGTCGGTACATCACTTACTCCGAGGTCACCACCGACCATCTGCCCCATGACGATGCCATCCTCACACGATTATTCATTGGGGCATTGGAAGGAGTCGCCTTCGACTGGTATTGCAACCTGCCAGACAACTGCATCCACTCCTTCGTCGACTTCAAGCGCATGTTCTTGGAGAGATTCTACGAAGTAGGGCAGGACATCACAGTGTCCACCCTCATGGACGTCGTCCAAGAGGAGAAAGAGCTGATAAGGAACTATATCGAGCGGTTTTGCCAAACCGCAATGAAGTTGCCGTCTGGAAATCCAGATTCCTCCTCGATTGAAATTTGCCAAAAGAGATTGCTCCCAACAATCAGTCTCTGGATGGGCAAAAGTCAATTCAAGGACTGAAAGACGTTTATCATCAGTGCCACAAGCGCCGAAGAACGATTGAAGAAGGCTCGCCAACTGGGATTGCACATCTCAGAGGGAGAGGACAAGGGCAGGCGTCCCAACGCCAATACCAACAATAGGGGTAGCTCCACCAACAATCGGGACAACAAGGGCAAGCAGGCTATGGTGGCCGACACAGCCCAGAAACCTGAGTCAAAACCGATAGACAAGCAATGGCCACAAATGACCTACTCCTTAGAAGACGGCCACGTCAAGCCCATCTTATACATGCTCATACAAGGAGACAGAATTTAGCTTCCTCCACCAAGACGGGAACCTCGGCCGGCAGAAATGGAGAACCCAAAGTACTGTCATTACCACCGCTACGTCCACCATGCTACATACGACTGCTACCAACTAAAACGATACATCCAAAATCTCATCGATTCGAACGCTCTAGCCATCGATTTTGAAGAGGTAACTGTGGCAGCCAATATGGTGTCAGTACAATTTGGCAGCTTTCCTCCAACAGAAACTCAAGACGGTGTGGTCCCCATCCCTCTGGCGACAATGGAGATTGCCAATCTTCCACATCCCTGAGATCAGACTGCTAGTCTAGTGCCCCTCACCACATCACGAGGAGAGGTCATGTGGGTCTATCCAGACTTGGTATCTGAAGTGACTCAGCCCACACCATCTTCCATTTGTAAGAAAAAGAGTAGAAAAGTCAGGTCCTGCCGCACAACCTCGGCAAATATCGAAGAAGCTACAGCCGTCGTCACTCGGTCTAGGGCACAATCCCAACCTGTGGCTGATAACTCGGCTGAAGATCATCAGCCCGCTATAATTGATGCTCCGGGACCTTCTCAGCCTCCGACGACCGATAACCCTAGGCCGAAGGAGACTCGCTTTGACAAATCCCTCCAAAAAGAGGCACCGCAGGGGCTGGAGAGGCCCTACAACTTTAACATCTTGGCACAATTGGCCAACACACTGGCCAAATTGTTATTATACGAGCTCCTTAGACTCTCAAAGGATGTTCGCGCGGCTTTGAGCGATGCACTCCAGAATGCCGACGCCTATCTGGCTCAGGTCAACCTCACGGGAGAGGGCCCGCCTGCAGATCTCCAAGACAGCGCTTGCACGGGAGCGATGCCCAATATTGTCTTCATTCCGCAGGATATGCTCATCAAACCAACCTGCACGATCGTTCGTTATATTACACTGGATACATCGGCAATGTAAAGGTGGATCGGATGCACATTGATCCTAGTTCTTCTATAAGCATCATCCTGAAGGGTCTGCTACATCATCTCCGCATTCCTATACACCGCCTGACGCCAACAAGTACCGCCATCAGCGGTTTCAATTCGGGCAGGAGCTACCAGATTGGGAAGATTCGCTTAAAGTGCCAAATTGGCGATCTTCACTCAGAAGTAACCTGTTACGTCATAGACGCGGATACATCCTACAATATCCTCTTGGGGTGCCCTTGGATACAGAATGTCAGCGTGCCTTCGACAGCATCAAAGAGTATTTATTGAACCCTCCAGTCCTGGTGGCCCCGGTTGCTGGAAAACCATTCCTGCTCTATGTACGAGCAATGGAGCATTCCCTTGGCGCTCTGCTGGCATAAAACAACGATTCAGGCCATGAACAAGCTATATATTACCTCAGCCGAATGATAATCGGGCCAGAGCACAGATATACCACTGTAGAGAAAGAATGCCTCGCCCTGGTGTTCGCCATTCAAAAGACGCGGCACTATATCACAGGACAAACCATACATGTGATCTCACGAGTCAATCCTCTCAGGGTCCTCATGACTAAACCAGGGGCACTCGGCTCTCGCCTCGCTACATGGGTAATATTACTGTCCCCCTACCATATGATCTTCGTCCCACAAAAGGCTGTTAAAGGTCAAGCCCTGGCAGACTTTTTGGCAGCCCACCCAGGATCAAAGTCGGCCAGAATATACAAAGATATCCCAGATGAGGTCGTCGACTCACATGCGGCCTCCCATGATGATATATGTCGAATGTTCTTCGACGGTGCTTCGAGAACTGGACCCAAGGGCAACATCGTCGTTGGAGTCGGGGTGGTACTGATTTCTTCTTCCGGACTAGTGATCAGTCGCGCTTACTCCCTCACAGAACCCTGCTCTAACAATATGGTTGAGTACAACGCTTTGGTCATTGGCCTCCAACTTGTAAGAGAGCTAGAGGTAGAATATCTTGAAGCGTACGGCGATTCACAGTTAATCGTCAATCAGATCCGGGGTTCGTACGAAGTCCGCCTTGAAGACATGATCCCCTATCACCAGATAGCGATCAACATCATCTCGTCATTTGAAGGGTTCTTCATCGAACACGTCCCTAGACTCCAAAACATCGTAGCTGATGCCCTAGCAGGCCTTGCAGCTTCCCTAGCAGTGCCAAATCATACTCATCAATCGGTGGATGTGATAGGCCATAAACTGGTCTGTCCTAAGAATAAAGTTCAATTCGTGGCGAGTTATTCCGCTCAGACGATCGACGAAGTCCCAGACTGGAGACAACCATTCATTGACTTCGTAGTTTACGACATCCTGTCCGAGAACCCAAAAGAGGCCACCTCTATCAGAAGGCGTTCTCTCAGATTCTTCTACGATACAGAGACAAAAATGTTGTATCGCCGATCCTACGATAGATTATTGCTTTGATGTCTGTCAAACACAGAAGCCAAAGAAGCCGTACGTGAAGCTCACGATGGTGTCTGCGGAGCCCATCAGCCTGGCCCTAAATTGCAAGACCGTCTTCGCTGAATGGGCTACTACTGGCCCATGATGGTAGCAGATGCGATAGACTATGCAAGAAAGTGCAAAGCCTGCCAAGTCCATGCGGACTTCATCCACCAACCATCCGAGTTTCTACATCCGACAGTGGTATCCTGGCCATTTGAAGCATGGGGGATGGATATCATTGGTCCGATCACTCTATCTTCTTTCCGAGGACATCGCTTTATACTCGCAATCACAGATTACTTTTCCAAATGGCAGAAGCTGTCCCGCTCACAGAAGTAAAAACTTCAAACGTGATCAGCTTCCTCAAGCATCACATCATCTATCACTTTGGACTGCCCCGAAGGATCATCCACGATAATGGTCCGCAGTTTGCAAGCCACGCCTTCTATCGATTCTGCGACAAGCACCGCATCCAGAATATTGTTTCAACGCCATACAATCCAGCAGCGAATGAGTTGGCAGAAGTATTTAACAAAACAATAATCAAACTTCTCAAAAAGTTTGTATCGTCCAATAAATGCGACTGAAACGAGAAGCTTGGTGAATACCTATGGGCGTGAGGCAGTTCTCCCGTTGGAGACCCAAATACCCTCGCTCCATGTCGCGCTCACTTATCAATTAACGACGGATGATAACTACCATCGCCGACTACAAGAGTTAGAGGCCTTAGACGAAAAGCGCCTCCTGGCTCAGCAACGGATCGAGCTATACCAAGTACGCATCTCCGGAGCCTTCAACAAGATGGTTAAAATCAGAACATTCCAAGTGGGCGATCTTGTTCTGGCAGTCCGAAGGCCGATGGTCATGACTCACAAGACCGCCGACCAGTTCCATCCAAAATGGGAAGGTTCATTTATCATCGAGGCTGTATTCTCCAACGGTGCTTACCGCCTTGCAAAATAAAATAGAGACTTGCTCATGTTGCCCGTCAAAGGCAAGTTCCTGAAGAAATATTATGTCTAAATGACACATTCCAGATCGTTGAGTTATGTACCCACTGGTGCCGCTGAACTCTCATCCACAACATTCCAGATCATTGAGTTATGTACCCTCTGGTGCCGCTGAACTCACACCCACAACATTTTCCAGATTATTGAGTCATGTACCTGCTGGTACCGTTGAACACACTCTCACAATATTCCAGATTATCGAGTTATGTACCCGCTGGTACCTCTGAACTTGCACTTTGATCCCAAAATTTCTGGATTGTCGAGTTATGTACACGCTGGTACCCCTGAACTTATATCCCGGTCACTCTTTCGGGGGAATGTTATGTAGTACCATACCTCTAAACTTTCTTTCTGAAGGAGCTCCTTCCTCATGATCCACTACCCGCACTCCCAGTGCACAAAAAGGGTAACAGATCCACAAATTTCTAAAACGACCATGTCGATGTTACCTCTGAGTCGTCTCAATTCCGCCAAAAACAAATCACCCCTTTACATAGAACTTCCATGTCCTCATTACCTCTGAGTCATTCTATGTACCCTCCTTCATTGAGCCTACTCCTGCCATCTCCTCATCACCTCTGCGTGGGAAGGCTCCGTCGAAGAAACCTTTATGGTTGCCATGTCCTCATTACCTCTGAGTAAGTATGATGATTCCCTTTGGACTTATTATCCGTACCCACAACCGGAGTACGCCAAGGATAATAGGTCCACAAATATTCTCCGTTCAGTCCACTCCTGCCATGTCCTCATTACCTCTGAGTAGGAAGACTCCACGGTAAAACCTCCGTACTTACCATGTCCTCATTACCTCTGAGTAAGTATGTTGGTTCTCTCTCGTCTTATTATCCGTACCCTGAACCAGGGTACGCCAAGGGTAGTTGGCCCACAAATATCCTCAGTTGACCCCAAATATCCTCCGTTGAGTCCACTCCTGCCATGTCCTCATTACCTCTTAGTAGGAAGACTCCACGGTAAAACCTTCATACTTGCCATGTCCTCATTACCTCTGAATAAGTATGTTGGTTCCCCTTCATCCTATTGTTTGTATCCTAAATCGGGGTACGCCAAGGATAATAGGCCCACAAATGTCCTTTGCTAAGTCTCTTAGTACAAGCCCACCATTCCTCATCATGCCCCGGGAGCCCAGCTCCTCCATGGCATTCTATCTCCTGATATCCCGAACACCCACGACCACCTTACCGTGGAACTGTTCTAGGTATCCACAATCAAACTTGTTATCCATATCTAAAACCAAGGTATGCCAGGGGTAACAGGTCCATAAACAAGTCCCCCATGTAGGGCACACATCACCACAATACCACAGGCACAACAAGCAATACAAATGAAGGGTAGAATGGAAAGTACTCTTTATTTGAAAGACAAAAAAGTATTACATGTTTTGGGACCACGTCCCTCTCAAAGAGAAAAGAAAAAAAAAACATAAACAAAAGAAGAAAAAGGCCGACTATAGTTCGGCATTACACAACTCCAAGAGGCGGTTTCTCACCAAGGCGGTCCCCGCTCAAGCCGTTGTCTAGCTCTACGCTCGGCTTCCTGGGACAACTGCTCCGCATCATCAAAGTGCATATATGCCCCCAGTCGTCCTCCATCTTCTTTAGGGCGAGTTCCAGATTGGCAGAAGCTCGACTAAGTGTGTCAGCCTCTTGGATAGCAAGCCCCTTCTCAGTACGGGCAGCTTCGAGCTCGGACTCCAGGAAGGCCAGCTTTCTTTAAAGCTCGAGGATCTGCTCCCTGGTGTCAATTACCCTGCGGGAGGCGGCCGTCTCCCGAGCCATGCAATCTTCACTTCTGCGGCTCCATTGATCGTGTAACTGAGACAGATCACGGCGGTCCTTCAGTATAGACGGCTTGATCGACTCACGAGCAAGCCTCACCTTCTCTATCACCGTTACGAAGAAGGCACGCTCTTGATCTATCGCTGCGGACAGATCATCTTGTTGCAATACATAAAACTGGGCCACATGACGATCGTCTCTAAAAGCTTAGGCTCCAGGAGCGCGGCTAACCCCGCCCCACCGGGGAGTGTTCTAAGGATATCGATTTGACCACCGGCGCACCGACGGGCCATAGCAAAGGGAGTTCCCTTCTCCACGGCTGCCTCGACTCCTCTCTTCAAGTGGCGGTGAAAGCTGTCAACCACATCCTGGGACACTTCATCCAAAACTTCTGTAGAGGATGGCGTCAAAGGGAGTGTGGCTGGCAATGTCGAAGGAATAGCATCGGAACTTGCCATCTCTGCCACCAGGAAAACAAATCCTGTGCGAAAAGATGCATGGATAGCGGCTAGCTCCTCTTCCGTCGCCCGAAGAGCTTGGATACTGGGCAAGGCAGAAAGGTCAACCCCCGAAACCATGTTCACGAAGAAGGACACATGAGTCATTGTTCCTTGCCCAGGCTGTGCCACCACTTGAGCCCCCGAACTTGAACCAGCAGGAGGCCCTTCAATGTAGGTGGGAAGAGAAGGAGGCACACGTGCTTCCACTGATCCCCTCCGGTGGGAACCACCCCGACAATGTTCGTCACCGGCCATAAGGGGGCGGGACCTGTACATCCAAAGCAACCATCAATCGACGTAAACCGAAGGATATAATGATAGAGCAGGTAGGCCTCCTTACAAGTTAAGGTCCGACTTATCTAACCAGGGAAGGAGCAGGAAGGCCGAGCTCACTAGCGGTTGACATAGTCTCCCCGCCTGCGACTTCCAAATTGAATTCAATTGGTCTCTCTACCCCAGCCACTCCTAAAAGGGAGCCAGCCAGTTCAGCATCATCTCGTTAAAATTTCGCTGTCTCAGGGACAGGTACAGTAGGACCCCACTACCCATGGGTAGAGGTCTCAGCAAGGTGGGACTCCTCGATCGCCTCCGGAAGAACCCCAGCGAAAGTGATAGCGGTACACGTATCGTCGACCAAAGTGGTCAGGGCCGGATCGACCTCAATAGCCGGATCCAGAGAAATCGACTCCTCTGACGCCTACAAAGAGTAAAAGAAGATGATTAGGCCATTGTTTAGAAAAAGAAAGAAAAGGCAGTTGAAATTCCTATCACCTCAGAAAAAGCGTCAATATCATCAATAAACAGCGCGACGTCTTACCGCAGCCCGCTTCGTGGAGTAGGTCCTGCCATCGTAGGTGGACAGACGCCTGCCTCGTTCGCAAGAGGCACCAGGCACAGCAGGTGGATGATCCTCCACCTCTTCGTTCGGGACAGTAGGTGGCTGGTCCTCCACCTCCTCGTCCGAAGAGTACGACGAGTTATCGACGTCCTGCTCATCATCCTCTTCGTCCGCCGCCGTGGACTCCGAGTCCGGCACAGGAACCCTATTCGCCCTTCTCTTTCTCTTCCTGGAACCCTCGAGCTTCTCTGCCAAGCCGGTCCCGACGATGAAGCTGGTGTTCATGTCAAAATTTACGGGAGGTTTGCTCGTCGCAACATGATAAAGGGCCGCCATGTACAAAATATCCCCTATTAGCGTCGGGGACCGAGAAGCTAGCCCGTGTATGAACCGCATTGTAATAATGCCATGCCCTGCTGCCGTCAAAGACACTGCCCTCGTAGCCTAGGCAAGCACTTGGGCAGTCAAGGAACAGCTGACTATACCCGAATTGACGAGAAAACCTGCTGGGCAAATAAGGCTCCAGGTATACGTTATTTCGGTAACGATGTACTAGGTACACAGGACGAATATTGCACAGCCAAAGAAGCATCTTCTCAGATAAGAGTTGGGGAGGTTCAATGCCATCAACGTATACCCCCCTCACTTCTCTAGGGGTAAATTGAGGAAGAAACACAAAGAAGTCGGGCCCGTCAACTCTCGCCAATGCCCTCCGACAAGCCGGCATGGTGTCGTACTCCCTAGACTGATGACGGTATCGGAAAAGGAAGGTGTCATCAGCGGTAACATCATCCTCTATTCCGGGCCTCATCAACGACCGGTAATACATCAATAACCACCCCATGAGATAATGGTATGGTAGCTCTATCCGCTCAAAGTCCAGCGTCGTCTCGCGAGTAATACTTTAGACGAAAAGGCACGAAGGACGTGGTGTATGCTACACACCATAGCCGGAAGAAGGGCCAGTCCGACTTTGAAGACCAGCTTCACAGTAGGGAGAATGAAGTGGCGGCTGATCCTTTCAGTAGAACCTGCCCCTCCCGAGACTACACAATTCCGTAGCCACACCATCAAGAACCCGGCCAAGAGTGCTTTCTCGGACATCTGCCGGGTACCGTAGTAGAAATAACTGAAGGAGACAGTACGACTCCCAAATCTATCGCGGATGGACCTCGACCTTTTGGCATTCAACATCAGGTCCTTTACCTCCGCCTGGGTTTGAGGACCTCGAGAAGAAACCCGGCCGGAAGGACGTAATTTGAAAAGATACGCGACCCAGGCCATGGTATGGGGGGCGTTCCCTTCTGAGCTATTATTCTTCTTGATAGCAGTCTGGTGACAGATGCTATGGTGGCACAGCAGTTCCAGGTACACAGCGACGAAACCCGGGAATCGTCGATCCAAATCATCGAATTCCTCGTTCGTCGAGGTGTATACTTCAAAGGCCTCGCCCCCCACGGCAGCTTAGAAACAGCATGCATTTCATGGAGAGCAAGTCCCAACTCCCCTCCGGGCGCGAAGAAAGTCCCCGTACGCCGGTTATACATCTCCAAAAGGGCCATGAACAACGGCTTGTTAATGGGCAATCCGTAACTGGTGCCCCGGATGGCGTAGTAAAGGTCAATCTCCCGAAGGAATTCCTCGTAGTTTCTCAGGATCCATGAGAAAAGATTTGCCCATATAGGAATGGGGTTTATCCAATTCAGCAGCGACAACCTGCCCACAGGATAAGACCCCTTGCGAATGAGCTGATTCAGGAAGGTATCAGCTCGAGTAAAAGTGAAGTTGGGACCAGACACGTTTATAAAAGTACCAGGAATCAGCCCCATCACACTCCGACTGACTGACTCCCTACTCGCACATGCTGACCTAAGACTCATATTATAGTGGATGTTGCCCACGGACATCCCCGATTGGATTGGAGTTAGGGAGCCCGCCATTTTACTGCTCAACGACACCATATTAAACCACGAGAGGGGAAAATGACGTTCCATCTCGGGAACATGGATCTCCACCCCGTCCACAGTAAAGTCCTAGCTCTCAGAAACGTCCAGCATTCGGGAGTTCTTTATGGATAAAGCATCTCCAAAGAGAAAAGCTGGTTTCAGATATTCTTCGTCCAGTTTCTCCGAATTCATCATAGTGCAAAGAAAGTGGAAAGGCTGGTTGTTGATGGCAGCCACCCTCTCCAAAGGCTCATTAGTGGGAAGCTGATCCGTCACATGTCGAATTAGGCCGTCAAGCCGCACACCCACGGCAAATTGAGCTGAACCCACCAGAAGCTCTCCCGCCGGGTTGGTTAGGAGGTTCACTGGAAAAGGACAAAAAAAACAGGATTAAAAGATGGTTAAAACGAAACCACTTAAAGTTTCTCAAAAAGAAGTTTCTATGAGCCTATGCGGCTCGGATCAACGAAGCCTTATGCGGCCCAATTCAGCTGGGTTTCATGCGGCACGGCTTCAATAGAGCCTATGCGGCTCGGGTCAACACAGCCTCATACGGCCCAATTCAGTTGGAAGTTCCATGTGACACTGATTCGATAGCTTATACGGCTCGGATTAAAACTTATACGGTTCTACCTAGCAGAAGAGCTTATGCAGCACGACTCAGCAAAATTCTATGCGGTCCGGTTTGTCAGGAACATATGCGGTCCCGCTCAAAGGAGGCTTCATGCGGTTTAAATCCAGAAGTACTCCTGCGGCTCAAATCTTTCTCATGCGGCTCAAACATAGGGCATGCCCTATGCGGCTCGGATATGAGAGGGTCATGCGGCCCATACAACATATGCGGCTCCATCATGGTCGAGCTTGGGCGGTTCAATGAAGACGAAGGATGAAGGCTTGTGCATATGTTATGCAACAGAGCTATGGGTCCTTAGGGTTCAAAGTATTCAAATCCAATCCTTACCCTTGAAAGCAGGATGGACATCAGGGTACACTTTGGGCACGGTGACCGACGAGGAAGCCATTTTCTTGCCCTTCGCAGCAGCAGAGGCGACCTTGGAAACTTGGGGGCCATTTTCGACGGTCGGAGAAGGGAGATAAGGAAAGAAAGTAGAGACAGCAAGAGTTGGGGACGAAAGAGAAAGTAAAGAAATCCCTCCTACTGAACTCGTCCCTATTTATAAACAAAAGCAGGACATTTTGATTCTCGTGTAACACAAAAACCGACTCTTCGTTTATCGAGGCGAGCCGCCTAAAATGAAGGCCAAACTCCTGGAATCCTGTCCCGAAAAGTGGCCTTAAAACTGACAGCAGATCAACAACATTTAATGCAAAAGATTATCACACGTGGCAGGATGACGTGGCGTGGAACTCATGCGCCCAGAACAGTCCATGCGGTCGAGACATCCATGCGGCCGAGACATCCATGCGGCCAGGACATCATATGCGGCCAGAAGAATTTATGCACAGCCATGCTTCTTATTCAAAGTATTTCAATTTTGCAAATTGAAAACTTTGAAGGGGGACTTGTAGAAGCATAGAAAAGAATAAAGAAAGATCCATGCGGCCAGGGAGCCCCATGCGGCACAGAGAGTTCATGCGGCTCAAGGATCCATGCGGCTCAACCGTCTATGTGGCTCAAACAAGTTCTATGCGGCTCAGAGAGGAGCCACGTGGCCTGCCGTTTATCCTTTACTACATTAAATGCCTTGACGGCTGACAGTTCTGACACATAACAGCCCTGACACAAAAAAATACAATTATGACTCCGTCATAATGGCAGACTCCTAGGGAAATAAAGGAAATCTCTGACACAATCTCCCGAAATCCAAAAACCTTAATAAGGATTTGACACGTGAACAGTTGCATGCGGCTCAAGTAGAGACCACCCCATGCGGCTCAAACGGAGGTTGCCCGATGCGACGCACGAAGACTATCTCCATGCGGCTCACGAAGACTATCTCCATGCTGCTCAGATCATCACCATGCGGTTCAAATGTTCAGGGGGCCACTCTCAAGCAACCTTGACACGTGGCCAGCCTTATGCGGCTCAATGAGGAGCAACCTTCCTACGGCTCAGATTCCTGTAGTGCTCGCGGTTAAGACATGTGGCATGATAGTGGGGCACGTGGCATCAAATTGATCGAAATCCCTTAATAAATCTCAATACATATTGGGATCAAATCAGATCACTTACAAACAAGCAAATTAATGACACGTGTCGAGAAATCCGAGGTTGGCATGACAAATCAGGAGGATTTATGTCAATCATCATTAATTATCCACAAAAAATTTGATATAATCACATTTATTGCTCAAATCTCGTATATTCAAGATGAACGGCCCAGATCCAGTGATCCTTAACCGCTGAATTTTAAGAATGGGCAATTATTGCAAACCCTAATGATGTCCCCCACTCTTATAAATAGCAAGGTGCCATTCCCTTGCGAGGAGGGAGATATATAGAGAGAAGGAAGAGATTCTCAGAAAAAAAAAGATAGACATAGAGAGTCAGAGAGCCAGAGAGAGAATATACAGAGCCTGAAAGGAGAGCATTTCTTCAGCAACGCCAAGCAGTTCTTCTACAGAGCCAAGGCTGCACCCGATCGTCCAAGGAGTAAGGCAGAGCTTGTCGCGCCCCAGAACCAGAATACTAGAGAGCGGGGGCAGACATAGCCAGCTACGTATATGAAATGGAATCCATCTCGCTATATGGTCACGGCTGTCTAGATACATGAGGGTTTACTACAAGCCAACAGTCTCCTATGGTCATGAACAAGCCTAGTGTCTCAATCATAAGCAAGTAAGTAAATGTTACAAGATGTATGATCATTAAATATACAATAATAAGGCGTCCCAAATATTACATATTCAGCTGATCATGAAGCTAGTCGTTACAAAATGTCAGGACTAGCGAGAGTTTAGTCATACATGATCAACCCTAGGATTTGTCAATCATGTTACAGCCCGTAGGCAGATAGTAAGTAAGTGCAATCGAGCTAAACAGGTGCTCGTCGGCTAAATGCCTCAAAAGAATATTTTTACAATAGAGTGGGAGAGCCAAAAATAATCCACTCGTTGCCAGGATTCCTTCTAGTGTTCACCATCTGGCAGGAATGTCGGTAGATCCTCGGTAGCTGCTCCAAAATCTGGCCACACAAAACCAGCTGGGTCAGACCCCAGAAAGAGCAAGTGCCACAAAGGAGGCTTCACTTAAGAACTAAAACCAGCAATCAGCACAAGATATAAATAAAAGTAAGAACTGGAAATACAGAAAATACACCAGGATGATATACGACGAGATAACCATGGAACTATTCCGATAACCAGGTTACAATTCGTAAACCAAACAAGGACCGGGGTTGTAACCCTTCGTCTGAATGGAGCTTGGTTTCTCACCATTTATCGGTAAAGTAAATACAAGCATTCTGGTCATTCAATAGTCTGGAACAGGATCAGGACAAGACTAGACTAGTTAAACTCCATCCAATCACTTCACGGCCAAGCAAGAATTACGGCTTGATACTTTAACTAACTAGGGTTGTCACAAGCCTAATTACTAACAAGATGCAGTGAGATTATTCCACAGCCACAAGCCCTGCAGACCATCCAGGTTACCCAGGTCGAAAGATTTAGGGTTGAATTCAGGTGGGTACATCGTCCAGGAAACACATGTACCCTTAAGTAGCTTGAAAGGTGCAACACATGACAGTGTGCTGGAAATGTGCCCTACTCGACGGCAGGCTACAGATCCCAGGCGCGCCCAAGTAACGGGATTGTCTGTAGCTGGGAAATCTCTTCATGACTAATGTGTTAATCTAGTTATTAACCCTAGTCCATTTCAATAGGTACTCCTGACCGTGGTACTCAGGAGCTCCCTCTCTAGACATGATGCAAGACAGGACTGATTTATTTGTACAAGCACAATCGCCCACGGTGTCCATGATGTTCATTCTTGTCAAGTCATGTCATGTCAGGTAGCCGTCGCAACAGCTTATCAAGAGATAACATGTCAGGTTTATCATGCCAAGTGTACTTGTCAGGAGTGCACCACGACGGGCCACTATCAGGTCAGGTCAGGTCATTATGTCAGGAGTGCACCACTACGGGTCACTATCGTGTCAGGCTCAGTTATCAATTCCAAACATATCAAGTAAATTCGGGAATTATCAAGTTCAGGTCAAAAGGCGTAAGGATATAAAATGGACGTAAAATATCTAATAAAATATCAATATACAGGGCTATAGAAGATCCGGGATAAGGAAAATAAAACAAACTGACAAGCTAAAATAAGATCAAGTCTGCCAAAGGCCATACGTTCAGGTAGGCATACGCTCAGGTAAGCATACGCTTCCAAAGGGCAGCGTAAAAGGCAGCGTATGGGGGTCACAAAGCTCTCGGGTTGAACCAGGGTGACAAGATAGGCTAGCGTACGCTCAAGCCAGTGTACGCCTTGCTCGCTCAAGCTAGCGTACCAAGGCATGCGTACGCTCAAGCTAGCGTATGCTCAAGACATGCTGCCAACAGACAGCGTATCAAGGTGAGCGTACGCTCACTAAAGAGCGGCGTACGAAGGCACGCGTACGCTCGCTAAAGAGCAGCGTACGAAGGCTAGCGTACGCTCGCTAAAGAGCAGCGTACGAAGGCTAGCGTACTCTTGCTAAAGAGCAGCGTACGAAGGCTAGCGTACGCTCGCTAAAGAGCAGTGTACGATGGCTAGCGTACGCTTGCTAAAGAGCAACGTACGAAGGCTAGCATACGCTTGCTAAAGAGCAGCGTACGACTCAGCGGCATAAGCTAAAAAGCTAGCTCACTGTTCACTGCCTTCTCCAAATGGCAAGAACAGCAAGAACTCCAAGGATGGAACCCAAAACTCTAAATGCTCATAACTTGGTCAAAACAAGTCCGAATCCAACTTTCCAAAGGTCAAAATTGGGTAGAAGGAGATGCTCTAAAACATGGAACCATCAAAACTTGAAAACAAAGGAGTTTGATAGATCAAAACCACCAAAATCCAAAAATAGCCAAAACTCTAGATCTACAAGAATTAAAGCCTCAAAATAGAAAATGACAAGTTCTAATGTGTCTTAGAATCATGAGAAGAAGCTAATGGAACAATAAAAATAAGTTCTCTTGTGGAAGCAAGTTGCACTTGCCTAAGGGTTGGGGAGTTGTGGAGAGGAAGGAAGAAGAAGAAGAAATAAATGAGAGTTAAGGAGGAGAGAGAAGGTTGGTGGGGAAATAAATATCATGGGATGGTGGTAGGTAGGGGGTTCACCTTGGTCCATGATGGACCAAGCAACCAGCCGACCAAACCAAACCAACCCAAACCGAGAGTTAAACCAAGCCAAGAAAACTAAACAAGAAACAATACAAAAATACGTACACGTATTTCCAAAATACGTAATACGAACAACAGGCATTACAGAGCTGCCGTCGCTTTCCCGAGCCTCTATCGTCACCCCCAGAATCCAAAATAAACAATTGTACTTAGATTGCTGTACCTAGGTTTTTGTCCCTAGGCTTTCTTTGTACAAGCGAGTTTGTATTGGGAAGTAGAAGTCCAGTCCTTCGATAATTGTTCTGCTCTTTTATATTTCATGGCAAACAACCATTACTCAAAGTCAACCAACAGTCTACATCTTAGCCATCACTAACTACTGTACAATCTGGACCTATATATAACATTCCTAATACAATCCAGCCTACCAAACAGTCTACACTCTTCTTAAAACAAAACAAATCAAAATAGAACAAATAGGAAGAAAGGAAGTTTGAAATCACTAGGTAATTCAATAAGAATGCAAAACAAGGTAAGTGGACAAAAGGAAAATCTCTCCACCAAGGTAAGGCCAACATTAAAATATGCTTCACAGTTAAATCATGGACTGATAACATATGTGTGTAGGGACTGAATCTTTGGGGCTGATATGAAGTGAACAAGAAGTGTGTTGAACATGGCTGACTGTGTGAGGATGTGAAGAGTGTATGATGTGAGTAAGTGAACATTGATATCAATATCAGGAAACAGAAAAATAGTACAACATCTCAGTTTTGTGTGTGTGTGTTGACAGGAAAAGTGTAGTGTGCAAAATATCAGAAAACAACAAATGAATGCGACAGTTTTTCCAATAGGTAGGAAAAATGTGAATGAGTGTGTGTAGCTGTGTGTTACAGGAAGAGTGTGTTATCAGGAATTTCAGTGTTTAGGTGTGTGTTTTATAGGAACAGTATTGTGTATACTCATAGGTTAAGTTCTCAGAAATTTGGCAATGTCAGTTCATGTAATCAGTTAGCAACCACTCAAATTCAAACCTTCAAACCCAAATCATAAATCAACCAATATGAATATTAAATACTGATCAATATCTGCATAAATTCTTGATACTGGGAGTATCAGTAATTCGAACCCCCAACTCTCAGGAAACCTGGAAGTCCAACTAAATCTCATTCTCAGCTAGTTAACACATGAGAAGAAGAATTATAAATCAAGTCCAACATCAGGTATAACTCAACCTGAACTTCCTATCAGGAATCTCAGGCTTATGCAGATTCGAATTTCAATAACTCATTACCAAATCAACTGTCAGTTTCATTGAAACTGACACATAAAAATCCTAATAAAAACCCACACAAAAATTAAAATTAAATAGTAAAACATGTGTTCAGTCATAGGGACATTTCCCATATGTCCAATGGGACACCAACGAGTCCAAAAATCAGGACATGAGGTGTCCAAAACCAAATCGAAACATTGTCTGAAAATAGAAATTTTAGTCCTCGTGCACGTGTGCACACGGGTCTATCACACGACACAGGCCACGTGGAGACACGTGGCCGTGCACACGTGTTTGCCTAGGTTAAGGGAACGTGTCCCACAGCCTGTACCGTGTCTACTTGTCCCCGTGTTATGTCAAATCGGGCGTAGCAGTGCATGTTTCCACGTACGTGCAGCACAGACAAGTATCAGTGCGATCGAGTTTTCTCTCGATCTACTCGATCATTTTGCCTCAAATTTTGTATGGGTGATGGTAGATAGTGCCCCCACGTGTCTACCAAAAATCAGGCCATGAGAGGCCATTTCGTGTCCTGTAGGACACTCAAACAACAGTGGACTGCACGAGGCCTGTGTGCGGTGTCGTACGTGCGGTGCGTGTCCGATTTGGACACGAAAATAAACCCAAATTGTCACGACCCGTACCCTAGAGTAAGGGCACGAGACGTGGGTACGTCCAGCCTACGCCGTAGTGTCGACGGTAGAACGCTGTCCTAGGTCTCATGCATCTAACAGTATAAGGCTAAGCAGTTTATACTCCCCGAATGGAGGTGACATAGTAGAATGTAAACTCAATCACATCTAAGGTAGTGCATAATGGAAGATAGATAAAACATGAAATCAAAAAGAGATACAGCCGATAGAGGTCTAAGTGTCTAAGATACACAAACCCAAAAATACATCTCAAAGCTCAAATACAGTAATCCATAAATACAACTCAAGACAACTGAAAATAAGTTATAAGCAAAACCCTAGCTATCTATACAACCTCTACTGTGTCTCCTCTAGGCTAGCAGGCAACCTCCAGGCTATTTGTAAAATTTATCAACAGGTCCAGTCAGGACAGGAGCGAGCACAGTACATCTCAACAGATCATAGCATGTTAGAAAGTATAATCATGTAGTAAAGTAAGATACAGGATATGAAAGAAATACAGTATGTAAACAGAGATAGAACTGTAATAGAAATATCTACTATAAATAGAGAACTAATAGTGGCTAGTGATGTAGAGTACAGGATAGCACATATAAACAGAACATATTTGTATATGATCTACACTAAAGAGTTTCACATGATCTACACTACTATGGAATTGTTCACATGACTACAAGCACTCCCCCGTTTTCCCCAATAAATATACAAAGATCTAAGCAGGTTATGTTATTGTACATGATATCACATGGGGGCCTATGAAAGGGTGCATATGATAGTATATATGAGGGCTCTGTGAACATGAGAGTACATGATTCACAAAAGTGTACATGTATGGTGAAAGCACAGGAGTACATGATGAAAGTGAAACGCACATGACACAATGTACCCGATCCTCCCGAGGAGGATAACATCGCATGAATAGATCCATATAGTACCAATCCGTGATAATGTCATGACAGCACAAGAAAAGTAATTTAATGCAGGAAATAATTCTAAGTAGGATATGAAAAAATCAGAGAATGTACTCGCCTGGTATCTGAGTGTCCAATATGAAAGTATTGTCCGAGGAGTGGTGTCTGTCTCCTATAGAATAGTACAAGTCACAACAAGTCTAAAATAAGGAAATAGATTGCTACAATGCATCTACATGAAGTTTGGGGTCAATCTAGGCTAAAGTCAACCTTTGGTCAACTCTAGTCAACTAGACTAGTCAAACTAGATCAACTTGGTCAAACCTAAACCAAACGAGTCTATACTAGTCTAACTAGTCTATTCTAGGCCTAATCAAGACTAAACAAGTCTAACTAAACTCTCACTAGGCAAACAGACACACCATAGGCTAAGAGCCCTAGGCTATAGGCTATATCATGCCTAAGCCAAACCACAAACACATATACACATAACAATATATATATATCTAATATATTATACTACACTCATAACATATAGGCTACCTATATGTACATCCCATATATATATATATATATATATATGCATCACTATTCACATATTCATATACATAGATATATATAGGAAAGCTATATATATAGGCACATATATATTTTATATATATATATATATATATATATATATATATATATATATATATATATATATAGAGAGAGAGAGAGAGAGAGGTAAAAGAGTAAGTAAAAAATATATATATATATATATATATATATATATATATATATATATATATAGAGAGAGAGAGAGAGAGAAAGAGAGGTAAAAGAGTAAGTGAGTATGTGTATGTTTGGCATGTGTGTGAAAGGATATGTGTTAATGTTCTAAAATTTAGTGATAGGTAGGTGTATGTGACATGGCATACATGATGTCAAAGGGTGTATGAATGCATGTGTGTAAAAGGTTATAGGTTAAGTCAGTTTATAGAAATACATACATACATACTTACCTTGTATACATGCATACATACATATCATGTATATTACATTTACATGATACATACATGTATACTTGTATTATATTATACGTACATTCATGCATATTAGATACTTGTATTTATATTAACATATTACAAACATTCATTTCCTTCATGCATCTATGCATTACCTACATATTTTATACATATGCATACATTGTATATTCATATCATTTCATACATTAACATAGAGACATACAAACATGCACACATCATATATTTCATACCTTGCATTACCTTACATATCATGTTATATAATACATTATCTTGCATGCTTGCATTCATATATTACATTCTATATTACCTATATACATGTATTTCCTCCATTCATTCATGCTTGCATCATATACTCTACATTACAATACATGTTATCATTATATATTGCATTACAATATTTATACATTATGCATTCATATCTATCATTACATATATATCTTGCATTCATATCTAGCATTCATTATATACTTTCATGCATATATTGTATATTATTCTTTCATTCATACATTGCTTATACAAATCATGCTCAGTCATATACATATATAATCTACATATGATTAGCTATCCAAATATATAATTTGATTCGAAAACCAAGAACAAAAAGTTCTAAGAGGCATTTTGTCGAACACCTATGTACATACATTGATACGTGTCCCATACGGACATGAAATGGACACGACTCGACACAAATCCAATACATACGGCTAGGGGACACCTATGGCTTTGTAAATATGCAAAGAAATCGAAAGTCTAATGAGTTTAGATAGGGTTACCTATTGGTTATTCTTCCTCAAGAAAACTCGTAAAATGAGGATTCCTCCTTGCTAGCCCAATGCTCCAAATTGCTCAAAATCTGGGATGTCTCTACATGGACATGAAATAGAGATGGATTAGAAACTAATGCAAAAGCCTACAGTGGAAAAGGAATTAAAATGAAAAAACTAGGGCTTGAGGAAGATTTCTATACCTCTCCTTCTTGTAAACTTGAAAACTTTCTTAAGGAGGCATCAACTAATGGAAGAGACATTATATAGGGGTGGGATTCCCTATGTTTGCTGGCCAAAACTCTAGGGTTAGGGTTTTAGTTAGTTGGGCCATGGGCCTCCCTCTCTTGGTGGGTTTCTAGGCTTCCTAGTTAAAGGCCTATTCTCAAAACACCTCATTCTTACTAATAAGCCCAAAAGCAATTATCTACCAATTTTCTAACCATGACTTGAACTAACAAGTCCCACTTAGTCTATAGGTTAAGTCTCACTTCTAGGTTAGGCCCAATCTAGTCTAGAACCAAGATACAACATAGCAACTAATTAATTAATATTAAAAATCACATAAATTTCCATAAATTTGAAATAATTCTAATAAATCACAATAAGCTCAAATAAATTTAGAAATGACCAAAATACCCTCTAGGCTAAATGCACTAAATTGAACCTCTACTCACATGGTTAGGCTCTAGGTCAAACGGTCCCTAAGGTCACACTAGCAACACCTAAATCATAGGTCATGACTTAAAAATAGTTTTTAAATGATAAAAATCACCAAAAATCATATTATGATTTAAATACCATTATTAAATGATTAAAAACACAAAAGTTCAAAATTACCCTCATTTCAGAAACTGGGTGTTACAAAACCAGCCCAACATAATGGTTGGGCTCGGCCATAAATTCCTTCATTACTTAACCGTGGAGAGGAATTTGAATTCTTTCCAATCAATTCCAGCTAAGCCATATGCAACCAACCGATTTTCTTTTCCCTCCAAATTTTCCCAACCGCCTATAAAACTGAGAAGCTGTGCTCTCTGACAATTTTATTTAGAGCTCTACCATTCCAAATTCTAATTGCTATTCCTTCTCCAACAACTTCTTCTTCACTCCTTCTTTTTCAAGCTCTGGGAAGTTAGCAATGGCAAAAATGCTGTTGTAGACTGATTTCTTGGCAATTCCTCTCTAGAGTGATCAAGCAAAGAGGAGGACGATGGTACATCATGCGTTCTGGATCTGAAGTACAGAGATCCATCATTCCCAACAGTTTATTTAGATAATCTCGAAGTTCGTTTGAGAATTCTTTGTGTGTATTCTTCATTGATTTCCTTGATCTCTCTAATTGAAGCGATCTATTCAAACAACTATTTTAATTTCTATTTTTGACTGTCTAACGAAATTTTAATCTTAAATCAACAATTCGTTTGAACACAGATCTTCTCGCTCTAAATTTTTCGTGGACGGTTGGATCCATTGTGTTCTTCACAGATCAGAGAGATCGTTGAGTGGGAAGAGCAGTTGTGATCAGTATCAAGGTGATGATCTGAGCTCCCTACTCCCTCTTAATTCCTTGGAAGTTAGGAATCATGAGTTATTCTAAAATTTTGTTAAAATTCTCAAATGTCTCATCTGTAGGTAGATTTAGTTCAGTCCTTGGATTCAGGGACTCTCGATTTCCGATTTCATTGAAGTTAGCAAGGTGAATGTCAATTCAACCTTTGATTTTGGAATCCTATGGCTCAGTGTATATGATAATTGTTGTCGTATGGATTGGTGTTCAATGACAGGGAGTATCATGTACAACCAGATGTACAACCAGTGACTGATTCAGGCTGTTGAGTTGATTCTTCTAGGTAATTCCTTATCCATGAGTAATTTTATTTTGATTGTATGATGTAGGATCACTTGTTGATACTCTGTGGTGAAGTTGAATCAAATGGGATATCAGTCTAACCACTGATATCCTATTTCGATAGAAAATTCAAGAGTGGAGTATCAATGATTAATATCTTAAATAGGAATTAGTGAGAGATGAGACTCTCAGTTGCTAGACACCCTAGGAGGACTGTATTAGTATTATTAAATATAGAGACCTCAATTGAGATCACTGAATGATAACCATGCAAATTATATAATAACTAATTAGTGATGTTCATTTGTAGTTAGCTAGAGCATAATTCTTGAATTGTTGATATTGTGATGGAAATATCAGAGGGTGAAACAATATTCGAGTGTATCAGAGACTTTAATACTGGTATACAGTAGCATAGTAGGGGTGAGTTGGTTGAGGACCATTCAGTTGATGGGTTGTATTCTCTAGGAATCATTTTCTTGAGCCATTGTGTAAATATCTGTTCAAATTTAGATAATTGTTTTGTTTCCTGCAATCAGTAAACTTGTTATTAGACTGGGTTGATTTTATTTTTTACAAATTCAATTGATTTTCAGTATTATACATCAATGATTTCAATTTAATTTTACAAAGAAATTCCTTCTAGGACTGCTACCTAACTAGTACTTAGTTTCCACCTTGCTAGAATTAAATGACAGTTGGGATGACATTTTGATTTGAAAGTTATGACTAATGTATGGAATGACAGGTTACCTAGATTGTTAGTAGAGTAATGGTTCACATGCTAGGTTGAGCTAATTCCTTAGCAACTCTGTTAGGAATTATTCTTAATCTTTTTTTCTTTAGGAACGTGCACCGAAGATTGAATAGTGTCTGATTATGTTATGTGGTATCTTATGTCTTTACCTATGGAACCAGGTATTACCTTTCTCTGATTTTACCTGCTGGAATGTGCCAACAATGTTAGGAGATCAGTCGTAAAGTAGTGTGGATGTAAACTTAGGAATTGGGTAGAAAGATTGACTGTTCTGTTGGGATGATTGTGGACTGTCATAATGGTAAGGACTATTTTGATTTAAGTTTAATGTTCAGACTTTAAATGCAAATATGAAGGTTTAGTAATGTCTTCACTTGTAGGAGAATGGCTAGTACAGTGAACTGGATAAGTAGATAGTTAGGACTGATTTACATTAGCCTTAGCTAGGACTAGAATGGGTATATCAATTTATCAGGAAACTGAACCTATATCAGTCCTATTTTGGGACTAAATCCAATCGAAGTACTAGTGAATTAGGACTATTCAGGACTTCAAACACTTAGGATTAATACCTGTACTTGGGAGTTAGATTTGAAATGTGAATCAGCCTGGATTGAGTTTTGACATTAGTTGTAGGACTGAGATCCTATTTGTCCTTCTCAAGGCTGTTTCATGCCATGAGCATGACAGATTGTATTAACCTAGCTGAGATTGGTTGTTCAGTCCCACGGTCTACTGAACATCACTTGAGAAATATTGCAGCCTATGATATTAAATTGAGGAATAATGTTGGCATGTTACCTCAGACTGGTTAGAATATTTTCCAGGCCTAATATTGGTTCAAATATGAACCTGATATCCAGTATTCAAATTCATTCCTGGTTGACAGTTGGAACTGAATTCAGTGTGGAATGAAATGGATTGACTGGGACTAGACTGTGGTTCAGTAACCAATTGATGTCATCCAGTGACTTGGGATGAGCTATACAGGCTATTAGTTGCCTAAGTCACTTAGCTAGTATTATAGTTATATGTTTCTATATTCGAATATCCTTGTGGCAACTATAGGAGCTAACATGGTTAGGTACTATAAAGTGGCTAGGTAATCAAGTCTATGAACCAAGAATATAGTAATCAACTAGTTTAATAGAAATTGTTATGTAGCAATGATAGAGAGTTGATTTATGAGATAGATTTTAAGTAGAGGGCTAAGCTAATGTATCTTGATTAGAATTGTTAAATAAACCAAATTAGATTTAGTCTGTTCATTAATCAAATTGTAACCATATAACAGGAGGATTTCCAGCTTTACTACCCTTTCTCGATCACCCGGAGCCAGGCAAGTATACTCCTCAGATTTGTTCATTTCTCATGTCTAGCATGTTCATTCTTGAATCTCCTTGATTGACACGATGTGTCACGGTATTGTCTTGTTTCATGTTTCATGTTTCATGTATTACATGTGTCTGGGAGGGGAAATACTATAGATATGTGATCAAATCCTATTACTATTCATGTGAATTGCTTGGGTCCCGCATCGTGCACGCAGGACCAAAGCCGTACCATTTCATGTTCATTGCATCTACCCAAGCCGATCACACAATCTAGAAGTATTTCAATATTGAACATGTCAGGATTCATGGTTGTATTTCAGGATTCATGGTTGTATTTCATGTTCAGGTTGTATTTCATGATCAGGTTGTATTTCATGTTCAGGACTCTTACCATGTTCCCTGTATTTACTTTTAGTATTTCCTGCTCAGTTTCATATCTTGTCTTATTTCTTGTACTATATATATATATTTTCTGTTTCTTGTTCATACCATGATGTTCATGTTCATTTCCTTGGATATACTTAGCTCTGCTCCTGACTAGGATATGTTGCAGGTGAGTTGGAGGCTCTGTGCGACACGTATTATGGTAGGGAGCCATTAGATCGATGCAGAAGAGCTAGCTGGAGTTGCTCTTGACTTAGAGGCTGCAAAAGCCTAGAGCTTACCTTAGTATTTCCATATTTTTTTCTTGTATTGAGACTAGTAGACTTACTTTCATTTGCTGGAATGTAATAAATTCTGAGACATGTATCTGGATTTGGGATTCGATATAAATGCTGTGTTCATATTTACTCTTGTATATCTGGTTAGTTTTCCTTAGTATTATACGACTTACTTTGTCGTGTCTAACGACGAAGGCTGGGCGTGTCCGACTCATATCCGGTTATTCGGGAGCAGGTCGTGACACGTCTGTCCGAAGAACGCTCTGTACACATGCCAATGTTACTCAGTCTAAGAGGAGGCTAATGTAGACGTACGGGACTGGCGTTTCCTGTTCATCGACTATGCGGTATACGAGATTCTACCCGAAGATCCGAAGAAGGCGGCTTCCGTCAGGAGACGTTCCCTCCGATTCTTCTAGGACACATCTACCATGATGTTGTACCATCATTCTTACGACGGACTCCTCCTCCGGTGCCTATCCCTGACACAGGCGCAGGAAGTGTGCCGTGGGGCACACGATGGGACCTGTGGAGCTCATCAAACCGGGCCCAAGTTGCAAGACTGACTGTGTCGTATGGGCTATTACTAGCCTAATACGATAGCGAATGCCGTAGATAATACGAAGAAGTTTTGGGCATGTCAGTTGCATGCACACTTCATTCATCGGCCTTCGGAGCATCTACACCCTGTTGTAGCCTCCTGGCCATTTGAAGCATAGGAAATGGATATCGTTGGGCCAATCAGCCTAACTTCCTCCAAAGGATACTGGTTTATCTTCGCCATCACAGACTACATCTCCAAGTGGGCGAAAGCAGTTTCATTGGCAGAAGTAAAAGCCTCGAATGTGATCAGCTTCATCAAGCACCACGTCATCTACCGGTTTGCGGTCCCCAGAAGAATTGTCCATGACAATGGCCCAGTTCATGAGCCATGCCTTCTAGTGGTTCTATGACAAAAACCAAATGCAGAACGTGGCATCAACAGCCTATAACCCGACGGCTAATGGGTTGGCTGAAGCATTCAACAAAACTATTGTCAAACTGCTCAAGAAAGTCGTGTCCTCTAATAAATACGACTAGAACGAAAAGTTAGGCGAATGCCTATGGGCATACTGTACGACCGTACGGACACCAACGGGCAACACACTGTTCGTCCTGGTCTACGAAAGTAAAGCGGTGCTCTCCTTGGATATTCATTCCCGTCCTTACGGGTAGCTATCACCAATAAGTTGACTGACGAAGATAACCAGTGCAGACGGTAACAAGAGTTGGAAGTGTTGGATAAAAAATTCTTGCTAACACAGCAAAGAATCGAGCTTTAACAAGCTCATATTTCTGGGGCCTTCAACAAAAGTGTTCGGGAAAGATCATACCAAGTGGGCGACCTCGTCTTAGCAGTGCGAAGGCCGATGGTGATGACTGACAAGACGGCTGGAAAGTTTGAGCCCAAGTGGGAAGGACCATTCGTCATAGAAATAGTATACTCCAACGGTGCTTATCGACTAGCGAAACCCAATGGTGACTTGCTAATGATGCCCATCGACGACATGTTCCTGAAGAAGTATTACGCTTGAGTATGAAACCGACATAGGCTCTCGCATCCCCTAAGAGTGCCTATGGGTTCTGGTAAGGGGATTCCATTCCTCTATATCTTCCCTCCAGTAGATTATAGAAGCATAGAAAATAGAGGGTTCATACGGATCATAATTTACCGCATATGTACTTTGGGCCAAACAGGTCAGCATAAAGGAGAGCCGCATGACAGATTCAACACCCTATGCGGCCCGTCGACAACCAGACTGATTCGAGCCACAGAAGAAAGATATGCGGCCAAGTTGATCAGTTCGTCTGATAAAGCTGACAAGTTCTATCAAAACTGACAAAAATGACAGCTCTGATATGCTGACAAAAAGATAAGACGTGAGATGTGAGCAGACAAAATGTCATGTCGCCAAAAACATGGCTCATACGCTTGCATGCGACCAGAAGTAGTGTTACCAAGCCGCCTGAACCTTATGCGGCTCAAACATATGCAGCCCCAAGGTCTCCGAACTTCATGCGGCCAAGGGTGACTATAACCCAAGTCACATGAGCTTTACGCGGCCCAAAATACATAATTTATGCGGCTTAAAAGTTCTTAAGCTATATGCGGATTGCGACTTAAGCCGCATGAGTCTCATGCGGCCCAACGTGGTCGAAAATTGAGAGACTTATGCGGCTCAAAATGATTCCTATCTTGCGATAGGACACATAGCAGGATGACCAAGTCTCAACCACCCAGATTTACTGCAACAAAATCCCAACAAATCAACAGCTGGCGGCCAAAGAGCGGTTCTTCACGTGTTGATTAGCGACATAGCCGTAGGCCATCTATGTGGCTCAAAATACATACTATTATAAATAGCAGGGTGTCACACCCCTGCAAAAGACTGGCAACAATCAAAAAGGTAATTTCTTCAAGAAGCTAAAAACTGTGTCAGATAGTCCAAATAGTAAGGCATAGTTGATACACTTTTCCGAGCCTCCACGTCACCCCCCAGAATCAAAAACTAAACAATTGTAATTAGATTATTTCCTAGGATTTCTTTCTAGGCTTTTCTTTTTACAAGCGAGTTTGCAATCAATTTTTGTGTTTCTATAATACCTGTCTTTGATATTTAATGGCAAACATAATGGCGACTCTGTTGGGGACGTCATTCTCCTCTGATGAGAAGCTGGTGAAGCAATCTGACGCGTCCAAGCTCGACTCTATGCAGCAAATGCATGTGGTTCATTTTGACCAACAAACCTTCAAAGAAATGCTCTCTGAAGGAAACGCCAGCCCGTCACAGAAGCGAGCCAACCCGGAGAGAACTCGCATGACATCGGCACGCAAAACTATTACCCCCAACCAAGTTCTCGGAGAAGCTCCTTCTGCAGCCCAAGACGGTGACCAAAGCTCTCCTGTGGCTTTGCTTCCAACCTCAGAGGACCCCACTGTCCCCAAATCCAGCAGAGGAAAACACTACGATGCTGAGTTTTTGGAGGCACAATGAAAATCCATACGGACAAAGAAGAAGCCGCATGAGAGAGATGGGCAGTCTGTCCATGCGTCAGCCACTCTGGCTGCAGACAGACAACTCATGCGGCAGCCAACTCTGACCGCAGGAAGATCGTCTATGCGACAGCCAACTCTGGCCGCAGAAAAATGGCCCATGCAGCAGCCAACTCTGCCCGCACGAAGATAGCCTATACGGCAGCCATCTCTGGCCGCAGGAAGATAGCCTATGCGACAGCCAATCCTGGCCTTAGACAGGATGACTCATACGGCCCTGTCAGAAGCTATGTGTTCGACAATCTCTCATGCGGGCCCGACTCCGTGCGGCCCATTAAAAATGTGGGATGTATCAATCTAGACTCTTTTTACTATGCATCTTTGGGTGCTAAGTCAAAGAAGTCTAGGGCAGTTCGGGCCCAGCCAGCCCAGTCAACTGTCCAAGTTGTCGACTGTCAGCGGGCCCCGTTAATCGTTATACGGGCTCCTGATGAAAAGTTGTACAGAACCACCCGCATCCAGTCCCCCAGGGCTAATGAACATGGTGGGTCTTTAAAGTCTCCCTCCAACAATCCAGAGTAAGTGCTTTTACTAGCCTCGGATCATGGAGCAAACATGATACCTAAGCACCTATGCGCTCGGGATACCCGAGTCCACAAGTTTGGTACAAAGGTAGATCAGCTTGCTATCGACTTGCATGAGGTGATTACTCACAAACGCAAGGTGGCAACCTTAGCATGCGATGAGTCCCTCTCGGGATGTCGTTGTACCTAAGTCATCATCTACTGCTGCTGCGATGAGTTGGCAGCACCTGAAGATCTACAGTTAGTTTTTCAACGACTGCAGCAGCCAGCACATGTCCGACAACAACTCAAGAAACATGTGCAAATTCCAGGAGACAAGTAGTTTCCTTTCGTCTTCTATAATTCAACTCAGAAGGTTTCTCCCGGTAAAAGAGGAAAGAAGATCGGCCCTTTCAGCCCAGCAATCTCGGCCAGTATTGCGAGAAAACTCTCTTCTGGAGGGTTGCCGCCGACAACCACAGGGGTGTCTATTTAGGCACTCGATCCAAAAAGAAGCTTCCAGCACCCAGGAGTGCACCTTCGACCTCCTTGAGAGTAGACGAAGCTGGAGGTAGCAGTCCCCTCAATATATATGATAACCCGGTGTACTAAGAGCACACACAGGGGGTAGAGATCCCCCAGAACTGCACAACAGACTTGGACTTCCCTGAGGACCACCACCCTCGCCAAGATGATGCGGATTCCTGCATAGGGGGTAGCACCCCTTCCGAGTCCAAGGAAGTTGACATTCCAACATTCCTCGTCGATTTCTTTGTACAAGGGTGCGACACAGAGAGCACCTCTGCTATGATCCCTTCCACTTCTACCCACGTGAGGACAGTCTTTATGGCTGACGATGATCATGAAACGCCTACTGATCGACAATGTCTAGAAGTACATGAAGCCATGCTCCTGTCCTTGGTCAAGTCTATAGACAAAATCAAAGCCGCCTTGCCAACTCAACCAGCAGGGATGCCCGGACAAACAAGCTTGGGACCCACAGTTATGCGGCCTCCAACACAACCGCCCCTCCTTTGGGTGATGATCCTTTAAGAGAATCCATCCCTTCAGCTGCGGACGAAGCCAAGGAGGCGAGAAGAAAAGTATAGGAGCTTTGTGCAATGTTCAATGCCCGAGACTCCTCTCGGGACCTCAGAATATGATAGCTGTATCCCGTTGCATGGAGAGATGTGCCTTTCCGACCAAGGTACAAGCCATTCCATATCGATTCATATGACGAAAAAACCTCTGCTAGTCGGTACATGACTTACTTTGAGGTCACAATCGACCACTTGTCGCATAGAGACGCCATCCTCACATGATTATTCATCGAAGCATTGGAGGGGATCGCGTTCGACTGGTACCGCAACCTTCCCGACAACTGCATCTATTCTTTTGATGGCTTCAAGAACATGTTTCTGGAGAGATTCTACGAAGTGGGACATGATGTGATGATGTCATCTCTCATGGACGTCGTTCAGGGAGAGAGTGAGCTAACAAGGAACTATATCGAGCGGTTCCGCCAAATCGTAATGAGATTACCCTAAGGCAATCCCTAGAGCTTCTCGATTGAAATCTGCCAGAAGAAGTTGCTCCCCGCAATCAGCCTCTGGATGGATGACGATCAGTTCAGGGATTGGACGACCTTTATCATAAGTGCTACCAATGCGGAGGCAAAATTGAAAAAGGCTCGCCAGCTGGGATTGCACATCCCAGATGGAGAAGATAAGGGCAAACGTCCGGGTTCCACCTCCAGCAATAATAACAGTGGCAGTACCTCCAACCGGGACAATAAAGGTAAACATGCTATGGTCACTAATGCGACCAAGAAGCCCGAACAAAAACAGGCGGAAGGTCAGTGGCCTAAGGTGAATTACTCATTTGAAGATAATCATGTCAAGCCTATCTTCGATATGCTCTTACAAGGGGTAGGATCCAGCTCCCTCCACCAAGGCCAGAGCCTCGAGCGGCAGAAATGGAGGACCCAAAATATTTTCACTTCCATCGCTATGTCCATCATTCCACTCATGACTGTTTCCAATTAAAGCTTTACATCCAGAGTCTTATCGACTCCAAATCTCTGTCGATAGACTTTGAAGAGGTTACCGTGGCGGCAAACATGGCATCAATCCAGTTTGGCGACTTCCCTCCAACAAACACTCCAGACGGGATAATACCTGTCCCTCGGGCAACGATGGTGGTTACCAATCTTCTACCCGTACGGAACCGAACATCCGGATTGGTACCTCTCACCACATCATGAGGAGAGATCATGTGGGTGCATTCGGACTTAGTGCCGAAAGTTACCCAGAAAGTGTTTTCTCCTACCAACAAGAAAAAGGGCAGAAAGTGTAGATCCTGCGATACAATTTCTGCCAAAGCTGAGGAAGCGGCAGCTATTGTTACCTGGTCTAGAGCACAAGTCCAGCCCATACATGACAGTTCAGTTGAAGATCCTCAGCCGGCAATGTTGCCTCCCTCTGATGTTCCGAGGCCATCTCAGCCTCCACCGATGGATAAGTCCAAGCCAAAAGAAAGTCGCTTCGACAGGCCACTCCGTAACGATGCACCTCAGGGGCTGGAGAGACCTTACAACTTTTACATATTAGCACAATTGGCTAATATGCTGACAAAGTTGTCGTTATATGAGCTCCTACGGCTCTCCAAAGATCTTCGTGTCGTGTTGAGCGAAGCACTCCAAAATGCTGACGCCTACTTAGCTCAGGTCAAGCCTCAAGAGAAAGGCCCGTCAGCAGATCTACAGGGCAACAATGGCACAGATGCAATACCCAACATCATATTTACTCCACAAGACATGTTGATCAAGTCCAATTTGCATGATTGCCCCTTATGCTACACTGGATACATAGGCGACATCAAGGTGGATCGATTGCATATCGACCCTGGCTCGTCAATAAGCATCATCCCAAAAAGCTTGCTCCAACTTCTTGGAATCCCTATGCACCGGCTAGCGGCGACCAACACTGCCATTAGCGGATTCAACTTGGAAAGGAGCTATCCCCTAGGGAAGATTCGATTGAAATGTCAGATTGGTGACCTAAAGATGGAAGTTACCTGCGACATCATAGATATAGACACGTCCTACAACATTCTCTTGGGGCATCTGTGGATACATGACTATATGATCGTGCCATCCACCCTCCACCAGTGCTTCAATTATGTCAGTAGGCACGGCTTCGTGAAGACCGAATTCGCCAATATCATTCCCTTCAAAGGGGTTGAGTCTTATTATTCTTCGGAGGCTTGTCTATATGAAGAATCCAAGAAGTACATCACTGACAAACGAGAGACCATCACAGGGCTAGAGGAACCCTTGATAATTCATCTCCAGGCCTGTAAACAGGCAAAACCGTACCCCTTGTCGCAACTTTGCATAAAGAGGTGCCCGATTATCTTGTCCAAGTTGTTCAGTCGGAACCAATGGCCATCCGACTCCCAAAGCCAAGAGCCAAAGCACGTCATAAGGCCGATGATTATTCGATTGTCAAAATCCACTCAAAGGCAACCAGAAGA
Organism: Iris pallida; assembly: GCA_029216955.1. Classification (NCBI taxonomy): domain Eukaryota; kingdom Viridiplantae; phylum Streptophyta; class Magnoliopsida; order Asparagales; family Iridaceae; genus Iris; species Iris pallida. The sequence goes on along the minus strand of JANAVB010023999.1, from coordinate 605,775 downwards.
CACAAAGTCCCTTGTCGAGCCAATTGTCATCCGTCTTTCCAAGACGAGCCGACAACCAAGTGCCGATCTAACACACTCAGGCAAGCCAATATCACAAGCTCAACCCTTGGTGGTCCAGTTGACCAAGACAGCATCTCGACCTTTTGGCTTGCAGGAGGTAGCCGAAGAGGACGTTGTTTGCCATGAAATATAAAAGAGTAGAACAATTATCGGAGGACTGGACTTTTACTTCATAATACAAACTCGCTTGTACAAAGAAAGCGTAGGGACAAAAACCTAGGTACAACAATCTAAGTACAATTGTTTATTTTAGATTCTGGTGGGTGACGATAGAGGCTCGGGAAAGCGACGGCCGCTCTGCCTTACTCCTTGGATGATCGGGTGCAGCTTTGGCTCTGTAGAAGAACTGCTTGGCGTTGATGAAGAAATGCTCTCCTTTTGATCTCTGTATATTCTCTCTCTAGCTCTCTGGCTCTCTATGTCTCTCTCTTTTTTTTAATCCGGGAATCTCCTCCTTCGCAAGGGAATGTCACCTTGCTATTTATAAGAGTGGGAGGCATCATTAGGGTATGCAATGATTGCCTATTCTTAAAAGTCGGCGGCTAAGGATCACTGAATCTAGGCCGTTCATCTTGAATATAAGAGATTTGAGCAATTAATATGATTGCCTCAAATCTTTTGTAGGTAATTAATGATGATTGACATAAATCCTCCTGATTTGTCATGCCAATCTCGGGTTTTCCGACACGTGTCATTAATTTACTTGATTACAAATGATCTGATTTGATCCCAATATTTTATTGGGATTTGTTGAGGGATTTCGATCGATTTGATGCCATGTGTCCTGCTATCATGCCACGTGTCTTAACCGCGAGCCACTGCAGAAATCTGAGCCGCAGGAAGGTTGCTCCTCATTGAGCCGTATAAGACTAGCCACGTGTCGAGGCTGCTTGAGAGTGGCCCCCTGAATATTTGAACCGCATGTGTCACGACCCGCACCCTAGCGTTAGGGCACGAGACGTGGGTATGTCCAACCTACGCCGCAGTGTCGGTGGTAGAACGCTGTTCTAGGTCATAATCACATCTAAAAACAATATGCTATACTCTCCAGACGGAGGACAAACACATAAGAATACTATCTCAATCACAACTCTAAAGATAGATAACAGCACGATGAAATAGATAAGATAATCCACAAGAGAGAGAACCAGGAGTGCTAGTAAAATAGTTCTATTAAACAAATACAAGATTTCAATTACAACTCTAAGACAAACAATAAAGAAAATGAACAAACTCTAGGTAAATACTCCAAGCTCTACTAATGTCCTCTAGGCTAACTGTGAACTCCAAGTACCTGTAAAATTTTATCAACGGGTCCAATCAGGACAGGAACGAGCACATATCTCTCACAACAGTTCATATCAGGAATGGACGTATAAAGTAAGTTATAGAAAACTATACATGAATTGTTGTAAAGAGAAATCAACGAGAGATAAGATATAGCTGAGATATAATATGATAAGTAAAGAATATAACCTTCTACGTGAATCAGAGAATGAATTGGTTATGTAAACAG